>QANY01005731.1:9018-341523 GCA_003255025.1 Datisca glomerata | reverse complement strand
TCCCTCCCTCCCCCTCCCTCTCTCTCTCTCTAAATTTTAAAAAAATCCCACCTCATGTTTTTTAGTATCTGAAGCTGATTCAATCAGATGGACAACAATTCTCAAGGCGATTTGACAGACATAATCCGAGGTTGTACTAAATCTTGGCCCCATCTTCCTCCTCCTTCTGCTACATCCCCTTCAACTGCTTCATCTCTAATAGACTCTCACTTGTCTCCACCGTCTGATCATCCCAACCATTTCCCTCACACCATTCATCATCCTAATTCTCATAATTTCGGTGACCCTTTTTCGTCCATTCCAGACAACCCATTTCTTCATCACCTGAATTCTTCACATAGTTTCATGACTAATAGCAGCACTGGCAGTTCAGCTTGTTTAAACGACGTCGTTACAAGGCCTTGTAACATATTCTCACGCATGCTTCAGATATCTCCCAGCTCCAAAGTATCAGCATCTTCTTCAACTGATCATAACAAAAATAATGATGATCATTCATCAGCTAATTTGATCATTCATTCTTCTAATGACATTAAATTAGTTGCTAATTCTGATAATTTTTCGAGAGACGCGATTACCAGTTATGCCTCGAAAAATTGTTTGATTAATAACGTCGGGATACAGATCTCTCCTCTGCCGAATCCAGGTATTAAACGAAGGTGAGTTCGTTGTTATGATCATGCTTGTTTTTTTCTTTTACTCTTGAGGGTATGTAATTACTCCTATGATTGGTTGACTCCGGTTATTAAATGTGACTTTTGAGATGTGGGTTTTGAAATATGACTTTTAAATATAATGTAATTAGAAGTAATTTTTAAAATACAGTATTTGTTTATATAATAATTCTTCTATTCATTCATTTTTATAACGGATTCAGACATTTATATTGGTTTCATTTTTTTGAGTGTTCTTTATATATTAAAAATACTTAAAACAATAAATTAGACAAAAATATTATATATAAAAAGTGTCCATACAATAAGATATTTTTTATTTATTATTTTTTTTTATATTTGATTATAATTATATTATAAACATGCATACTTTTGTTCATACATGACATTGTTCAAAAATTTTAGCTAGTATTTGATATGTTTTACGCCAGGATATGTATATATGTACATATATGATTTATAAATGAATTACATGATTAAAATGGATCATATTATTTCTAGTAAATAAGTAATCTCTTAGGAAATTTATTTAAATATTTTCTTGATAGGCATCTTCTCATCAGTCTTAATTAATTAATCTTGGTTTACGATTATTTTTAAGAAGATTATTGAATAACTATGAAGCTTTATCTGGTTGGAACCCTTAGCAACCCATATGCTAGAGGTTTCTCTATTTTTTTTCCCTTTTCAGTACTTGGTATGATATGTATGTTTTAATTAGATGTTTATAAATATCTAATCATGTTTAGTTAGATTTATTGTAGAGAGTACTACTGAGATAGGTTCTTCATAAGTAATTTTAAAGGCTAAATTAGACGTACAACGACCTGAATTGTCATAAATAATTAAACCACAGGCGTTACATTTTACTGCGACTAAAAAAGGGAAATAAAAAACATAGACTTGGCCTTGCTAGATTCTAAGTTTCTAATATTTTTTTTTCACATTTCATTGACAAAAAAAATAGAAATAGAAAATCACCAATATCAATTCTCTTTGAAAAAGAAGAAAGAATTGTAAAAGCTTTTGGTGAATAAGAAAGTAAATGTAAAAATGTGTTTCATATGTTATAAATAATATATGTATATGATGTACAAAATGCAGGAAGAGCCAGGTGAAGAAGGTGGTGTGTATTCCTGCTCCGGCAGCCATGAACAGCCGGCAAACTGGAGAAGTAGTTCCTTCTGATCTTTGGGCATGGCGGAAGTACGGTCAAAAACCCATCAAAGGATCTCCTTATCCAAGGTATTCCTAATAATAATTAGGAATAATATAACTCCTCTTTTAATTAACAAAAAAAACACGAAAATAAAATCAGCTGACTCATGGCCTAAATATAATGCATTCTCATAATTTTAATACGAAATATGTATGATATTGGTATGAGTAATATATGCGTGAGTATTAAACCACTGGATATAAGTTTTGTGTAAGTTTAGATAGAACTACTCGAATTGACAATCATATAATTATGCATACAAACAAGATTATTGACATATATATATTAAGCAAAGACAATGTGTTAAAAGGTTTGTTTTTCTTTGCTTTGTTCTTATTATGGTCGCTAATGTAATTTTTAACATTTTCTTTCATAAGAGCGCAGGAGCGAGGCCAGGATTTTTATAGAACAAGGCAAAAAAAATTTTCAAATCCTATGATATTTGACATGATAATAAATTAATAAAGTATTTCATATAATGTAGTGATTTAAAAATTTTGAATGAGTTAAATAGTATATGTTTTGGTTATTTTACATTTTCAGGATACAATCATATGAAAATTTGATAATTTTATGAATTTGAGGGGTAATAATATACAATTTTATATTTTTTATAAATTAAAAGGGGGTAAATAATAAATTATTTATCAAACTTATGTCATTTATATGCATTATTCTATATGATATTAAAAAACTATAACATGAAAGGGGGCAATTACCCCCCTTCCTTCAAGAGCGTTTTCCTACGTACTTAGAGTTTGAACTCAAAATCTAGTTTCGTCCCTATAAGAGGGTTTTTCTACCTACTTAGAGTTTGAACTCAGGATCTCGTGTCTGATACTATGTTAAATTACATATTATTTCTACTTACTTAGAGTTTGAACTCAGAATCTCGTATCTGATACCATGTTAAATTACATATTATTTCAAAAGTTTAAGTTGTTGCGTTAAGGGGATTTTATATATTTAAATGAATTCTTTACATTTTAAATTTAATAAAATATTTAATCCAGGGGATACTATAGATGCAGCAGCTCAAAGGGTTGCTCAGCCAGAAAACAAGTGGAGAGGAGTAGGACTGATCCAAACATGTTGGTCATAACCTATACTTCCGAGCACAACCATCCATGGCCGACTCAGAGAAACGCTCTAGCTGGCTCTACCCGGTCGAACCAGCCATTAAAAACCGTCAATGCTTCTTCAAAGATCTTACCAAGCTCTGATCCTCAAGATCACATTATCCCTAAGGAATTAACACAACAACAAATTAGCTCTTCTACAAACAAACGTGTTAAGGATTATGGGATACAAAAGTTTAATCATGAGAAACAATTAAGGGCAACAATGCAAAAGTGCAATGACTCTGAGGACTTTTTTGCAGATTTGGAAGAGTTAGGGACTGAATCTCTAAATCACTTATTCACAGAAGGTTTTGAAGGAGATGAGAAGAAAGAAAGCAATACTTTTGACCAATTTAGTGTTTTTGATTGGTCAGCAAACAGCAATGCCAAGAGAGGTTCATGTTGATAAGTAGATTGATAATATTCTCTCCCCAATTGAAATTACTTCATTTTTTCGTGGGTTTTACAATTATATTAAAGGTTATTTGTTGCACTTTTTTTTTATTTGTTATTATTTTTTTCCTATTGGGAATTTCATTAATTATGTTTCTAAACTAGAAAATATAATCTATTATTGATGGTGTACATAAACGTGTTTTTATATTATTAACTTTGAAAATATTATTAATATATTCAAAATCATGTTTAATTTTAAACAATTGCTGTTAAACGAAAGGAAAATTGTAATAGTAATTAGTGAGTATAAATTTCTTAAAACATAGTGATTAAAAAATTCATCGATTTTCATTACATATTTGTTTTTTTACCAAATTGTCATCGAACATTCTTATAAAAAAAATACTTTAAAAATAACAATATCATAATACACTTCATAAATCATATTTTAAAAATGACAGGTAACGTTCGTCAAATTATTTAGAGTTTTCACTCGCATATTCTATAGAAAATAAGTTCGGGTGGATACAATCTTTTTTCTCTCTGATTCATAACGTTATTTTGACGAAAAAAACAGATTTTAGAAATTATTATGTTTAAAAACTATCTGATTAATTAGAAGATTTATAATTTATAATTTGTTCCTTAATTGTTAATTACCATAACAAACAGGTAGATGTGGTTAAAAAATATGGACAAAGGGGAGATTGCTTGTTGATCAGAAGCAGAGGCAGTGTGAGTCCCACATTCGTTTTGGAATGTTTGCAGATTGGACATAAAGCTAAGGAACAGAAGTCTTGTACAGTAATAACAAGTACACCCCATAGGAGAGACTTGACTGAAAAAATGAAAAGCTACGTTGCATTTACAAAAAAAAATTGAAATAATGATGGGACTTAACTTTTTTTTCCTTTCAGTGGGGAATTTTATTTCACTTATTTTTATTCATATGAAAAATATTCTTTGATTTAAAATTGAATTTTCTTTTTATATTAATATATAAAATAAAATAATGTATAAAATAGATATATAATTGATGAATGATATTAAATTTATATATCCATTTATACAAATATAATTTATATATAGTTATATTAATTGTATATATAATATAGTATAAAATGAACAAGTAGTGATTAGAAGTAAATTAAATATTTATAGAGTGCAATGTAGAATATAAAATAAAAATAGTGATTAATTGTAAATTTTAAAGAAAATAAGAATATTAAAAAATTTCATAAAAATATATGAAAAATGGTATATAAAAGTCATAATACCCTGATAAGATAAGAAGAGGTTGGACGTAGAAAAAACAAAAGTTTGAAGGTGATAAATAAGTTCAAAAATGAATTTTCTTATCTCAAAAGACTTGCCGATCAAAGAAAATTAAGATACATAAATTGGAGATTTAGATTTTCTGTCATTAAAAATCTAACGATGATGAGTCACTTTGATAGATTTAGAATATCTGATCCGGTTTAGACGGTTAGATTCTTCTCACCAAATTATTATTTTTCCTTTCTAAAGTAGATTTGAGTCATCCATATCTTATTTAATGACCCAGATTGGATTTCTAGTTTGATATTGCATAACAACGACAAGACAATCCAAATCTATAATGTGGAGGTCCTAAGCATTTATATCCATGTTTGATTGAAAATTGAAAAGATGTAAAATGTTACTCGATATCTCCGATAAAACTTCTTTTTGAGGGATAAGTAAAACCCTCTAAAATTAGATCGGAGATCTTCTTATTCCTTAAATCTTAAAAGTTAGGTTTTCTCAAAGCTATCATTATTCTCTCGTCATTATACAATAAATCTAAGGATGATATGAAAAAGTTAAGAATAAATATTTTCATCAAATTTTTATAACATAGTGTCACCAAACACCATAGTATCATTTTCTTTAAGCATTTTACTTCTTACAGTTATATTTAGAAACAATATCCATCCAACTTGTGTGTTTTATTCGAACATATCAATTCAATTATCTTATTAGTTTTTTGAAAGAAATTAATTAAATTGAAATGAAAAAGGAACCTATTGTTTAGTCTTGTCTTTATTCTTGCCATTGATCTCTTTTACTTACATTTTCATGTACTAGTCAAAAGAGTATGTTTTTTGCACGTGTAATGTTAGAATAACATGATCATACTCTTGATAAAATCATCCTTAAATTGATAATTATCATCTCAAATGACTTTTAATATATCATTATTATTATTATTATTATTATTATTATTATTATTATTATTATTGATATATTATATTACGACAAAATGAGGTTTTGCATTGCATAAATCATACCTTTTCTTGTCAAAATTTATATAAAGTATTAAATTTTAAAAACGCGACAGTAAATTATAAAGATAAGTACTGGGAAAAAATTTTCCAACCACACAAATTCTTAATGTCATATTGTCTCCTCTACTAAGCTCAGCTTCTTTTTACTAATGATCTCGATCGAGACATTCACTAGTGAGTGATAAGATAGCTCATGCAAAGCCACATCAGCACCAACTAGATCTATCATATCAGAAGCAAATTCAACTGACTCAGATATAAGATGGACAGCTTAAAGAGAAACATTTAGATAGAAGTTAACTTGGAAACCCTAATTAAATGTAGCTACAAGGAGTCGAGTTATTATTGTTATTCTACTAGTTAGAGCTCTTAAAGGTCTTATATACAGTATGTTTTGTACTTCTTCAATACAGTACAAGAAAAATGATTTTCCCTGACGACAGTTATACCAACCGCCGATAAAAAAACGGCAAAACATTCGTCGGTGATTTTTAAAAACCGTCACCAAATGCTTTATTTTTCTTCTTTTAGCGGCGGTTGTTAAAAAACCACCGCTAAAAACTTTTAAATCCCCAAATTTTCCTTTCACCTAAACTTGCACGATCTCCCCCCTCTCCCTCTCTGCAACAGGCGACGCGAACCTCTGTGCTCCTCCACCGCGATTTTCCGTCGTAGGCTCCTCCACCGCAAGCTCCCCCCACCGCTAGCTCCTCCGCGATCTACAAGTACATACTCAATTCTCACTCTAAATCCCTAATTTTTCTTTATTTCTCTCGTCTCTCCTCATCTGAAATCTGGTTCTCGAAACTTCTCTATACTCTGTCTCATTAGTCTGTCAAAGCACTCTCTCTCTCTGCTTCTTTATCAGCTCGAGTTCGGGCTTGAGCTCATCCCTTTCTTTGCCTCTTTGAAGGTAATTTAAGGTTTCAAAATTATAGATTGACTTAGGGTAATTTATTTGTTCTTGTTGATTTAGAACCTAAAATTTGTCAAATATACAAATTCTTTATTTTTTTGTGTGCAGATTCTTTAAATTTCACATCTTAGAAAATAGTTCATATAAGTTGGAGTGCATAATTAGAGTTATTCTATTTTTTGTATGGATTTATTGGTGTTATGTCTTTTCTGATTTAGCTCTTTTGTTCGTTTGAGTGCAAACTTATTTTTTTCCTATGTTTTAAGCCTCTGTTTTGGTGTGTTCTGCCAAATGCTTTAGAAATGTTGTTTTGAAAATAAACGCTTAAGTTGACCTCCTACGAATAACCACCATCTCTCATGGTAAAATGAGCAACTATCATTGTATAATGTAGCAAGATTCTTGAATGATCCACTCATTTGGGCAACACGCTAGAGTGGACACTAGAGAAGTATTTATGTTTTTTAAATTTATTGTTAAGTTTTTTTTGCTATTTCATATTCACTGAAAAAACATTCAACATACTTTCAGTTTTTCATACTATTTGAAAGATATAAAGTTAAAATTTAAAATAATTTATGTTATGTCCATCCTTTTCACTACTAAACCATGTTTTGTGGAAAATCATTTTGTTGTGGTAGTCTTATTTCTTTAGCATAGCGCAGTTGAGAAGAAGTTCATTGATGTGATCATCTTTAAGACCATTATGTGCCTCCGCTTCATCCAGAGTGCTTATCAACATGGTGTTTTACTTTGTTACTTTGTTAGTGCTTATCAACATCATCAATGTAATAAAGCATGACATAGTTTACTCACGTCTATCTTGTTTTTGTGAAGGTTTACTATAGTTTTTAAATAATTGTTAGCTGCATCAATTATAATGTTTTCTCATTGTAGGCATTGTAATGATGAAGCAGTTCTAGCATTTGATGTCCAAGGAAAGAAGTCCTTTTTTTTTCTGGGGAAAGTTAGAAATGGAGCCAAAGTTGATGTGATTTCTCAACTTTTCATTTTTCAATCCAAAATCTTGATTTGTTATTGGAGGAATTCTAATGTTAATGATGGGAGGAAAGATAGTACATAGTTTTTCTCTATCAATTTGTGTTGATATATAGTTTTTCTCTATCATTTCTCATAGATATAAGGACTATACATAGTTTATCTCTATCATTTCAAATAGATATAAGAGCTACAAATACATATTATATATTAATCTTTAAAGTAGTCTTTGTTTACTATTGCTTATATTATTCTTGGTTAGTGCCTGTGTCTATGAACACCTGCCATTTTAATTGTTCACACTACCTCCAGTCTGTAAAGAGAGATGTTCAGTGGAGGTGGGGAGTAGTTTATTTATATTTTTTCATGATTGTTTTTTGATAGATGATGATGATGGACTTTTTTTGCTCTATTTATATTTATATTGTGCACGTTATGATTAATTACTAGAGGTTAGAGTTTTTAAACTTGAGTGGGTTAGCTCATGGCTCTTTCCTTGGAGATTAGATTTTTTTTTGCTCAATTATCTTTACAGCTAAAGTTAAAAGCATGATTGTAGACTTTACATTACAGTCATATAGTTCTCTACCCATGTATTTTAAAGAAATCTGAAGGGGACTTTACATTACAATTATAAGCTTCAGTCTAAAAATTCACCCTATGACGACGGTTTGAAACCGTCGCTAAATATAAAAACAAACCGCTGCAATAAATATTTACTGTGTTCGATTCGGCAATGGTTTCTTAACCGCCATATAAAATTTTAACTATCGCCAAAGAGAAAAAAAACCGCCGCCATTACTGATATTCTTCATAACTCAGCTTCTTCTTCACTCTCTCTTCTATATTCTCTATCTTCTTTCTTTTGTTTACGGTGCGTAGAAGTTATTTCTTTAATAAGGATGTTTTCTTTGAATGTAGTGAAGAAATGATTTTTTTTATCAATTTTTTATATTTGTCGTACACATTAACAAATATAAGGAAAAAGATAAAATATAGGAAAAATATTAGAAAATTAATATTAAAATAGTCAGTCATGCTCGTCTTATAACTAAATTGAAAGTATCAGGAAAATTAATTTAACCAAGTCAATATCTAAATAAAATCTGATAATATGTAATTTAATTGTGTCCAATCTACCTCCACGGTCCTAATTATTATCCCAAGAGTTCAATTGTGTTCATAATATAAGAAAGAATGATTTTTATGATGCAATGGTTCAGTTCAATATCTTAAGATTAAAGTTACAAATTTACTATGTTTACTAAAAGTTATTAGTTTTTTTTGGTATCAATCGAACACACCCTTGTGGGAGGAGAGAATTACGAAGCAAATAAAANTTTTGTATATAATCTATATATATATATATATATATATATATATATATATATATATATATATAAGTGGTTAATGATAAGGATTCTGGATTTAGCATTATAATGATCATGCTAGTATAAAAAAGTCCATAATTAATGATATAATAAAAACAATGAGAAACATACCAGAATCCACTTATAACCCAAAAAATAAATAAAATAGCATGAGATGAAACTAGAATCTATTATATCACTGTAATATTGGACTTAATATCTAATTTAACATGGATTTTTTGCTAAAGTATATATACTAACTATTTTGCAGAAATCAATTCTAACACTAATTTTTACTTACCTTGATCCCTGGTCTATTTTTCTTTCACTTTTCACTTTTTCCCTATTGTCCTTCTTACAAGAAATCCAATCAAATGACATGGTCTACTCACTTAACACTCAAAACCTCTCTACCCACCCCATTTCCTGTTCTTCATTTTTCATTTTTCTACTTCTTCTTTTTCTTCTTCATGTTCCTCTTCATTTCTTCTTCGTCTTCTTCTTCGTCTTCCTCGCTCTTCCTGCAACAACAAATGATTGTTAGTTCCTCTCTCTGGAACAATTATAAGTTTTATTTTTTTATTTCTGGAAAGCTTGAATTTTCATGGGATTTTCATGTTCATGAGTTTTCTGAGAATATTTATTTGTTTTCTTCTTTTTGGGACGTTGTTTGAAGTTCATTTATTATACATGATCACTACAAGATGATAGTGTAGTGTTAAATGGGGTCTACACGAGTACTACACGAGCCTCGTGTAGACTACACGAGCCTCGTGTAGACTACACGTAGGGTACACGATCTCCATGTAGACCCCGTGTACACTACACACGATCATCGTGTAGTGCATCAGGAACTTCTTTAGCAGTTCACGAGCATCGTTTAGCACTACACGATGATCGTGTAATGTCATCATGTAATGTACAGGATGAACACATTATGATCGTCTACTCCTCGTGTACACTACACAATCCTCATATAATCTTCTTGTACACTACACGATATCGTGTAGTCCTCATGGACATTACACGATGCACTACATGATCATCGTGTAGTACGCTGTGTACACTACACGATCATCGTGTAGTACGCCGTGTACACTACACGATCATCGTGTAGTACGCCGTGTACACTACACGATCATCGTGTATGACCTATTACAGTACACGAGATCTACACGATGCTCGTGAAGGCCTCGTGTACACTACATGATGGCTACACGACCATCTTATAATTGAAGATGTTCGGCTCGGTTTCAGTGTCAACATAAGTTACCATAAGGTATGGAGGGCTAGGGAATATGCTTTGGAATTAGTTCGAGAGTCTCCTGAAGACAACTATAGGATGCTCCCAGCATATTGTCACATGTTCGAATCAAAAAATCCAGGTACTTATTTTTTATTTTTCATCGTAATGTCTACACGAGCCTCGTGTATACTACGCGATGGGTACACTGACCACGTGTAGTCTACACGAAGGGTACACTGACCTCGTGTAGTCATCATGTATATTAATTTACCATCATTATGTCTACACGAGTACTACACTGATCTCGTGTATTCATCGTGTATACTACACGATGGGTACATAGACCTCATGTAGTCTACATGATGCCTACAGTGACCTCATGTAGTCATCGTGTAGTCTACACGATGGTTACACGGAACTCGTGTGCGCATCATGTACACCATGTACTCTGTCAATTTTAATACAACAATATTAAATATTTTTCAGGGACAACAACACACATAGAGATTGATGAGCAATATCATTTTTAATATTTTTTCATGGCTCTTGGACCCTCTGTTAGTGGATACAGCATGTCATTGCCGTTGACGCAACCGCCTTAAAAGTCAAATACAAAGGGGTATTATTTGTTGCAACAACAAATGATGTGAACGACCAAGTATATCTTATTGCATTTGGAATTGCAGATTCAGAAAATAATAATTCATGGGAATGGTTCTTCCGTAAACTTCACGATGTAATCAGTGATATGAAAGACTTGGTGTTTATATCCGACAGGCATACAAGTATACTAAATGTTGTACAAGTTGTATTTTCCAATGTGCTTCATGGAGCTTGCATCTTTCATATGGGTAAAAATATCAAATCAATTTATAAACAGGAAGATGAGGTCACATTGTTTTTTAAAGCAACAAAGGAATATCGTCAATTAGAATTTGATCGGCTGATGACTCATTTACTAAGGTACTTCCAGATATCTCACAATACGTGTCGGTGAGGAGAGTTAAGAGGTGGGCACGTTCCCGTTTTGATGGAAGGCGATACAATATAATGACTACAAATATCACGAAATGCTTGAATGAGATTTTGAAGGATGTTAGAAAGCTTCCCATTACATGCCTTATAGAACATATTCGTGACACATTACAACAGTGGTTCTATGAATGACGGACATATGCTTGTTAAATCACCTTACAGATGACAGATTGGTTTGAGACTGAGCTTAATAAGAAGCATCTTGCATCACGTACAATATTATTGTTTCCTTCTGACATCCATGAGTTTCGTGTTACGGGTGAGGGTAGGGAAACAATGGTAAACTTGTATCTTAAGACTTGTATGTGCAGAGAATTTGATCTTGGTCAAATTCCATGCAAGCATGTGTTGGGTGCATGTCGGCAACACAATATTTCCGTATACAATATGTGTTTGAGGTTCTATAAAAATGAGGCTCTAATTGCTACGTATGCAGATTTAATACATCATCTCAGAGATCAAGCATATTGGTTCATCAGCTAGGAGGTTCATGAAAATGTGGTATTGTCACCTATAACGAAACACCAAAGTGGCAGACCTATGACATAGAGAATTCCATCTAGAGGTGAGGAAGCAGTGAGAAGGAAGTACAAACGTTGTGGACAAATTGACCACAGCCGACAAACGTGCAGAAATCCAATTCATTTATCTCAACGGGATGATTAAGCCACTTAAATATAAATAATGACCTTTGTAAACTTAAATTAAATATTAATATAGAAGTATACTTGTGTTTGTTATTTAATAATGTCATAAAGTTTAATTAGCCTACATGAATCCTACACGATGTCTGTGAAGCCATCGTGTAGCCTACATGAATCTTACACAATGCCCGTGAAGGACTAGCGAGGCTACATGAAGACTACATGATACCCGTGAAGTCATCGTGTAGGATACACAAAGACTATACGATGCATGTGAAGTCATCGTGTAATCTACACGAATATTACACGATGCCCATGAAGTCATCGTGTATGCTACACAAAGACTATACGATGCCCGTGAAGTCATCGTGTAGTCTGCACGAACATTACACGATGCCCATAAAGTCATCATGTATGCTACATAAAGCCTACACGATGTCTGTGAAGTCATCATGTATGCTAAACAAAGCCTACACGATGTCCGTAAAGTCATTGCATAGGCTACACGAAGCCTGCCTAGTCATCATGTAGCCTACACGAAGCCCATGAAGTCATCGTAACAAAAAAAGTCATAATCCATAATTCACACTAAACATAGTAACAAAAAAAAACTCATAATCCATAATTCACAATTTGAAGGTGTATAAAAAATAAAATGAAAATCCATAAAATATATCCAAATTATTTCGGTACAACTATGCCACGTGCAAATAACTCAATTACAATTCGTCTTCGATATTCTGACATTTGTTGTTGAGTTATTTCTTGGAGGTTCTTCTCATATGCGAGGGATTCGACAAACTTAAAAGTGAATACCCTACAATCGAACTTACAAAACAAATGAAATGCAAAAACACAATTAAATAATATAGTATGAAATTTTAAGTGAACTTTCAAAAAAATGTATATTATACTTACTCATTCTCTTGTTGTGCACACTTCATGATATCATATTTCTACTCATCTTTGGGTTTGACCTCCATTCTTCTCTCATAAATGTTCATCATTTGAGCTAGCCAATGGACAATCTTCATAAAAGGTTTCATTATTTCAATGTACAAGGAGCGTTGATGTGGCGTGTTCATGGAGTTATAAAAATGAATATACTGGCCATTCAAATCAAACTAAATCGCAATCCAATGATTGTGGTTCACATTCATTGAAAATATAACCTTATTCGACTGTTCTCATCTCCTTCCAAAATTTGTCTACAAGCCGAGTACCAGGTACCGAAACTGATAATCAATGTCAATATCCCAGCCCGCGGGATCTTGCTCAAACTCTTCCATTCGGCCAGACAAGTTCCCCTGTAATGTCATGGAAAAAAATTTAAGCCATCAACGTCAATAAAAATGGTCATGAAGACTACATGAAGTCTACACGAGGCCCTGAAGGCGTCATGTAGACTTCATGTAGTCTCGGGCCTCGTGTAGACTTCATGTAGTCTATAGAGACAACGTGAAGGACTCATGTAGACTACGGTGTGCACTTCATTAATTTAAAAAATAAATCTTACTTACTTGTAGAATCAAATCACCAACATTGATTCTGATATGAGGGTTGTATTCTTGCAAATCCATTCTCATGAGCTCTAGGTATGCATCGATATGCTGCAATTAATAAACAGTAGTTAAGATATTTATAATTATTTTAAATATCACATTAAAAAAGATTATAAATAACTTCTTACATCTGACTCGCCATTAATAAGGTGAAGATACTAGTTTTTTTAATCAGGTAAAGTCAGTGGTGCAAAATATAACATCTACTTTCTTATTCCTGTACAAAGTAATTATAAATCAAAATTAAGTACACGAGGTCAGTGTAACATACCATCATGTAGCCATCATGTATGAGAATAAGAAGTAAAATGAACCAGGCTTTAAAATGGGCTTCATCATCTGAAGATACATTACCATATGGTTGAAAATGTTTGAAGTCTGTTTTGGCAACGATATTCCCATGAGCTTTTTTCCTTCGTTGCTTCTTCTTTTCAACCTTTTCGGTTTCTGAATCAGTTGACTCTAGGACCTAAGATCTCTTTATCTTCCTCTTATCGAGTTCACCAAGGAAGAATAGCTCTTCTTCTTCTCCATCGTTGGACTGCTCCATTGACCGAACTGAATCTATCAATGCAGATATTATCGATACAACATTTTATTCTTTTTTTTTCTTCTTCTGTTGCTTTTTTTTCAGCCTCCTCTTCTTTTTTCCTCTTTATTGTTCTAATTCCTATTTTCTTCACATTCTTTGATTCTTTTTCTTATTCTTTGTGTATTTCTTTTTCTTCTGTTTTTTCTTATTTTCTTTGTTTTTTCTTTTTCTTCTTTTTTTCTTCTTCTGTTTGTTTTTTTTTTCTTCTATTTCTTTTTTCCCTTCTGTTTTTTCTTCATCCTCTTTATTACCTTCTTTCTCTTCTGCTTCTTCATCATCTTCTCTTCCTTCTTTTTCTTGTTCTTCTTTCTCACATTCTCTTTCTTCTTTCTCTTCTTTTCTTTCTATTTCTTTTTCATCTTTTCCTTCTAACTTCTCTTCTTCTTTTTCCTCTACCTTCTATTCTTCTTCTTCTTCTTCTTCTTCTTCTTCTTCTTCTTCTTCTTCTTCTTCTTCTTCTTCTTCTTCTTCCTTATCTACCATATCTTCTTCTTTTTCATCCTTCTCTTCATCTTAATTTTTTTTCTCTTCTTTCTCAATCTCCATCTCCTCCCGGCTGTTAGCCATCATCATGGCAGATCGAGGACAAAATGAGTAATCATTTGGTCTCGACGTGACCTGACGATTGTGTTTCACACTCATATTTTAGTTAATCTTAACTTTAGTTTTGTTGGTTTTTTTTAGAGTTATTATTTGATTTATTTTTATTTTTATAGGTAAAATATTCTTGTGCATTAGTGTTGATTTTAAAAGATTTGGAAGGTAAAAATATAAAGAAAATCGAGAAAACGATAGACTTGGGTGTGAGCAGTTGGGCGTTGGCAAGAAGCTGCCAGTTACAAGCGCCCCAGCGCTGGACGCTGGCTAGCAAGGCAGTAAGTTAGCGCCGCGACGATGGCGCGATAACATTTTTTGTGTTTTTTTCTATTTTATCCTTATCGAATCCTAGTGTATAAATATAATATTTTAAATCTTTTTTATGACTTTTTCAACATGGGAGGCGGAGGAGAAATCTTTTTGGGAGGAAACGAAGACGGATCCCAACTCCAATTCATCCTCAAATCTAATTTTTTCTTCTCTTTTTCTCTATGTTTATGAATATTATTAGGATATTTTCTTATTTTAGCATGCACTAAATTTATTATCTAGGGCTACGACGTAGTCAAACCATGATTGTTCGTAAATTTTAATTTTTAATTCAATCGATGTTTATTCAATATTATTGTGTGTTATAATCCGTTCTTAACGTTTGTGATCGTCTGACCAACTATTGCATAATTTTAGATTTAATTCTGAGACTGAGAAATCATGATTAAATTTACTCTTTGTTTATAACACCATTAGAATTTTATAATTTAGAGATAAGTATGGATCTAGTGTAGCAATTATAATTTCTTGTGCTTAATGAGTTTCAATTTAATCTTAACAGAGATGTGGGATTAGTATTTTTGATTTATTGTTATTGATGCTCGAGAAAGATTGATAATTACTTTAAAGAAATTCGTTGCCAATAATTTGATAAATATTGATTGATTGAGTTTTAGAATTTTGAGCATGTTTAGTTTGGTGAATTCAAATCCCTAGATCTTTTATCTTATTCAAATTTGAATTATTTATCTTTATAAAATCTTTTTCATTTTAGTTTAATTAGAATTTTAGTTTAATTAAAACTCCCAACCTTTTGTCATTTTCAATTAGAATTAAGATTTAGTTAATTGTAATAATTAACATCAATCAATCATGTAGACGATACTCTATTTTTGTAAAAATTTATTACTTGACGACGATAGTGTACACTTGCATTATAGAAAAATCGTAACAAGATTTTAGATGTTACCAGATGATCCATCAAAACTTTAATTTAGGAAATTGCAAAGGAAATGTCTGATTGTATTGACATAATCTTCTTGTCCATTGAAGTGATTTTTTGGTCCATTCCAATCAGACATTTCATCACTCAATCTTCATGTCCATTGAACTTCTTGGACACAATCTTATTCTCCTCTGTTTTTTCAATGGCCTCCTCGGACCTCTTCCTCTTCTTTTTCTCCTCTTCATTTTCAATGGTCTCCTCCTCCTCATTAGCTTCCTCTTCTAGAGGAAATGGCGACTCAGGAGGCTTCGACTAAAAAACATGTAATATTAAGTACACAAAATAGAAAAAGGGTGACTACACGATCAGTTACATAGACCCCGTGTGGCCATCGTGTAGACTACATGATGGTTACACTGATCTTGTGTAGTCATCGTGTAGACTACACGATGGTTACACGGACCTCGTGTAATCTACACGATGGTTACACTGATCTACACGATGACTACACGAGACCAGTGTAACCATCGTGTAGACTACACGAGGTCAATGTAATCATCGTGTAGTCTACACGATGATTACACGAAATCCGTGTTCAAGAAGAAGAATGGTAGAAAATGATTTTTAACATATCTTCTCTCTAACTACTGATCTCCAAATTTTTTTTCTTCTTCCTCCTCAGTAGGGACCAAAGAAAGAACTGTCAACTAAAAAGCAAGAAATATAAATTAGTTTATGCGACAGTAATATAAATTAACTTGTCAACATAATCCACCAACATACAAAAAGGTTTCTTTTTATAGATTTTCAACCGGTACTATCATGGTCGGATATCACTTGAGAATCCTTGGCACCTTGGTTGAAACCTGGTTACCGTACAAACTACCCAATAAGAGGATAGTTTCAGATACCCATGCCTATTTAAATAAAATAAAGTAATTCAGTATTCAACACATAAATAATTCAATACATCACTGCATAGAATTAAATAAATTGTACCTGGAAGGCAAATGGACATCCATCGAGTGAATATCCATGAACAACAATGGGGGATTTCTGCGTTTTTTTGTTGATCTTTAAGATCACCAAAAATAACTTTTGTATTCTTGATGGCTAATAATGATTTATATTTTTTTTGGAGAAATAGAGCTCTCCCCACGGATATTTGTTGAGCGCTTCAAAGTTGTCAACCAAAACCAACTATCTCTTCTCAATTGGGGTACGGTTCTCCTTCCCTAATAGAAAATGCTCTAGCATATAAATCAGAGCCATCTTGGTCCGTCAAAATATGACTTATATTTAGAGTTTTTAAATTTTTCCTCCAACTCAACCACGATTGTTAATTGGGCTTTGGGAAAGTACAGTTCAAAGAGTCTGTTGGGGCACGAGTTTTCTTCTCATCTTGGGCTTCACCAAACTTTAGTTCGGTCTTCAACAAGACCTCCTTCTTAGAGAAGCACAGTGGTTCCTCATTGACAAACCAGATTTCCTCCTTAAATGGAGTGTCGTTGACATATTCGACCTCCTTGGCCAGCACCTGGTGGTAGACAGTTGCTGAAAACTTCAGGGTTGTGAGATCAAGGAGATGGCCAAAGCATGTCTCCCTAACTAGGGAGAGTTGCGGAACTGTCAGCTTGGTATTGATAACCTCTATGAAGTGGGTATTACACTTTGCATTGACCGTTGATTTTGGAATTTTGTTAACGTCATGGATGTATCTTAGTTTCATATTTGATGAAGCCATAACCTGTAGAAAATTCAAGACAAACATAAGATCAGAAAATGTACACGATGCTTGTATAGTCATCGTGTAGACTACACAAGCTTTACGCCACCCTCGTGTAGTCCTCGTACACGACCCTCGTGTAGTCTTCATATAGGCTACACGAGGCTTACACAACCCTCGTGCAGTCCTCATGTAGCCTACACGACCCTCGTGTAACCATCCTATAGTGTACACGAGATTTACACGATCCTCGTGTACACTACAGGATGGTTACACGACGAGCGTGTACCCAAAAATAAACAACTACCAAGGACAGAACTTCAGAAACCAAGAAAAAATACTCAGAAACTCAAAAGAATAAAAAAAAACTCAGAAACCTAGAAAAAAATATTAGAAAAAATAATCTTGTTGTGATTCAGATATCCACAAAAAATAGAAATGCAGAAATTTAGAAAAAATCCTCAGAAATTCAGAACAAACACTTCAGAAGTTCAGAAAAAACACCTTAGAATCTAAAAAACAAAAACTTACCTTATTGTGATTCCTTGCTGTGGGAGACAGAGACTCAAGGATTTACAGAGAGAGATGATACGACTTCGAGAAAAAGAGATGATAACAGTAAGAGAGAAATGGAGAAAATACAAGTGAGATACACGAAATGATGGAGTTTTATGTAATCATCTCATCACTTTTTTTTTCAAGGCGTTGTTTGAAATTCGTGAAGAAGCCTTTTGTAACTTCACAGACTAATTTTGAATTGAATGTGAGTTATAGATTAAGATAAAAAAAAATTAATATAAAGGTCAAATTTTATAAAATAGTTAGTTTAATGATATACTTTAACAAAAAAAAAACCATTTAACATTCAAACAGGTTCTGCAAAATTAAACTAACAATCAATGTGGAAATATTTCGGAGAAACTCAGCTTTATATTGAGAAACAGTGAGTTTAAGTAATGTCAAATCCATAAGCTTTTCAATGAGTTTCACAAATTTCATACTCCTTCGATTTGAAGTCACTTCAATCATAAGAAACTAGTATAAAGTAGTTCTTTAATGCATGGAAATTTTCTATTCTTGATTTGATAGACGAGATAGATGAGAGTCATAATTATTTGAATTAGTTGGGTGTGTAACATAGCTTAGGGGAATATATCAATTACTGTAGAGAATATGAGGTAATCTGTTTTATTTAGGCCTTTTATTTTTAAAATTAAATAATTAAAAAAATAACAAAAACAACTTGATCATTATATGCAATTGTGAGATTTTAGTCGTTTAAATTTAAATAAACTTTTAAAATCTAATTAATAGATCTCATGTTAATTTCATAAGAAGATCAATTATAAATAGCCTTGTTAATAGTAGTATATGGTATTAAAATTGAGGGAATCCTGGAAAAATAGGCAGTAGGAGAAACAACTGGATGCCAGCTATTTAAAAATATTAGGCATCTCTTCAAAATTTTCTGTAATATTCAATTTAATTTTTGTTTTTTTAAAATGAAGCTATAATATATCAATAATGTGGGGATAGATGAGAATAACTTGTAGACAATTTTAACGATTTGTTATTAATATATTATCTAGAATAACTTCTTAATTTACATGTGTCATTTAATAATTTATATACATTATAATAAATTGATCAAATTAGGCATAAATTATTTAAATTCATTCACCTATTTGATGAATTTAAAAAAAATAATAAATAATTTCAAAGCTAATTTTAATTTAATAATTTTGAATGAATTGTAGCAATTTATTTAAAAAAGTGATTAAAAAAACTCCAAGTTTATGCTATTTTGTTGTTTTTTTCGGTTAAAAGATAATTTTTATTCAACCAAATAAAGTTTACAAATTGAAAGGGCATATCCGAGGAATAACCAAAAACACAAACAACACAAAATAAAATTAGAAACTCAGACAATGCAAAACCCTAGCTCAAAAGAGCAACAAAAACCAAACACTAGGGTCATTTGGTATAATATTGCGAGTAAATGATTTCTGAAATAAGATTGCTAGAATATGACAGTAGAAAAACATATATCCGGAAAGTTAAGATTACTTTGTTTGTCACATTTGAAAATGTTATGATTAATGATGAGAAAGTTAAATTACTTTCTTTGTTTTGATGAAATGTAGAAGGGAATGTTATAGGCATAATTATAAATTTCTAATTTTACTCTTGAACTGAATTATGTTTATGTATGACTTGTTAATTATTTTTTTCATTATTTATCACTTATTTTATAATATGATACAATACAATTGTTAATTTATTTTTTAGTAAATTTATTTTTTAATTTTTTTAATTTTATTCATTTTTACTTTATCATAATGGTTATATTGTAAATTCACCTAAAAAAATATTGAGTATGAAATGGTTAATTAAAAAATATAATAAAATAATGAGAAATGATACAGCTGGAAAAATATAAAAATAAAATTAAAAATAAACTAAACAGTGAGAATGTTAAATTACTTTAAATTGTTTTGGTGAAATGTTGTAAAAGTTTATCAATTTATAATTTTACCCTTACCCTGCTTAATATATAATGCTAGAATTATAAATAATTTCATATATTGAAGAGATCATAAACACATAATTTACCATACTCATATTCATGTTGATATTTCAAAAATAAAAATTATAACCATATTAAGTAATTAATAAACAAATTTTAATTAATCACATTAAAATTATATTTTAGTTGTCCAATCACACATTATTTAGCATGTATATAAAATATGATTTAAGGGAGTGATTGATGTTAGTTTTGGTAAAATTATTTAAAAGAATTAATGTAATATGCCGACATGGAGATACCCCTCAATGATGATATCTTTATATTCCGGGTATCCAAAATTTTTATAACTTATCATACTAAATAAGAGGATCTTTAAACTTTATCAAGATTCCGAACATTTAAATTAACATACCCTCGTACCAAGCGACCCCTAACAGAAATGGAATGAACTAAGAAATATTAGAAGTACCCTTGTACAGACTCCACTTCTCATACAAATTAGGGAACTCTTCCCCTATCCCTTTTTAGAATAAACCAGATTCTTTCTCTAACCATTCTGGTTGTTTTCTTGAAAATCATGGATGTGTCCGTAACTTTCCCCATGAAAACCCTCCTGTTTCTCTCAGCCTATAGGGTATACATGAATACAGTTAGACTCAATTTCACAACCTCAGTTGTAAGATTCTTGACAGATGTGTTCTTGTAAACCAATCTAGCATTAGAGTCCATGTAATAGCATCGCAATACGAATCACTGCAAGCTAACAATCTATCTAGATTTTAATCCAAAGATTCCACCCCTTCGCAGTAAAATACACAAGCAGAGTTTAAACCAGAACACCACTTAGCAACAGAGTCTTTAGTAGCTAACTTATCATGACAAGCCAACCAAGAAAGGAAAGAGCATTTAGGAATATGACCCTTAAACCAAACAAGTTTGGCCCAAGGGAGCTTATGTCCCTGCAAACAAAACTGTTTATAAGTGTTCCCAACAGAAAATTTACCATTTGAACTAGGCCATTTCCAATAATCATCTTGTGTTCTATCGGGGGGAGGGAGATGCAAGTGATGCCCCAAACAGTCATTCTCTGAGGTAAACCAAAATTTGGCCAAGTCCAGGAGCCATCTCTGATTAATACAGTTAGCTTAGTTGACATGCCCCAGCCTGAAATATGCATGAGATCCTCCTCTCCTGTATTGAGCGATACACCACGAGGATGCCAAGGTTCTGTTAGAATATTGATATTGCTACCATTACCTGGAGATGCTCTACGAAAACTGCCAACTTTTTTCATGATTTTAAGAATTTTTCTCCAAGACCAAGTTGGATCCAAGTTGCACTTCACAGTAAAAATAGAATGGCTTCTAAGGAAAATTGAATTATCTCTATAAGAAAATTAAACAATAGAACTAAAATACAATTCACTTATATCACACTTCTAGAAAGTTTGATTTTATTATATTTTGTATGTTAGAATACCTAGTATTAGGTAAATATAGTTACACAAATCTATAAAAAGAAATTAAATTTGCATTGCAAAGGTAAAACGGAAGATCGAGATTAAAATAAACATATGAAATATATAATTTAATTCAGTGATGTTACTTTTTTCTTTTAATTTTTGAGAGTTTGTTTTCTACTAGAAAAATGCATGACAGTATTTTACAATTGGATTGGATAATAGCATATTAGCAAATGAAAATAATAATGCTAAAAATATTGTCATAATTTTACTCATATAAATTGAAAATAAATAATAGAACGGAATATATATTTTTAATTTATATAAATAACATGATTATAAATAATAATAATAATTAAAAATATAATAGATTTAAATATACGTTTATCGCATGTGTATATTTAGTAGTTATATTAAAGAGAATAATTTTTTCATTTTTATGATTTCTGTGATTCTATGATTATATTGATTTGCAAAAATACCTCAGTGATTGCCACTCATTAGTACATAGAGCCCAATAAGCATATCTTGAGTTGGTATAGAAATGAGATTCCCAATAGTTGGAGGCAAGAGATTCATATGAGAAAACATAAGTAAATGAGTCTCCGCTTGAGCCTCTAAAGATAAAGGTACATGAACAACCATTTGATCCCCATCAAAGTCTACATTGAATCCTTTACAGACTAATGGATGCAAACAAATAGCACGGTCTTCCACTAAAATAGGTTAGAAAGTCTGGATGTCGGAATCCTTAAAATAATTAGCTAGCGATAAAAAAGGTTAGATATTGGAGTTCATTGGATAGATATTTGGACTAACGATGAAGAGATAGATTGACACATTTAAACTTTTAAAAATTATGTTGCGAGAGTGTAAATTTGAGTCATAATATTTTTTTTCTCCATATTTATATCTTTTAACAAAAAAAAACACTACATCCCACTATAATATCGAATGTATCTCGAGCAAAATTTAAAATTACTAGTAATTTAACAAAAAGTTTATTAATAAATTACAAAAGGTATATAATAAATTTATGATTCTTTTGAACTAGCAACAAAATTACTAATAGAATTAGTGACTGGTTCATAGGTCACAAGTGAACTCATGGATTTTTTTAATAAGGGGTAATTGAGTCATCTCGAAAGATAACAAGGAAGCTGGCAGTGTCCACTGTCTAGTGTTATCAATCGGAAGTGACTCTCATGGAGATTGGTGGGTCCGACTCCGACGGCCGTGAATTCAAGAATGCAGAAGAGATGTGGAAGGAGCAGGTCGGAGATTCGACGAGGAAGACGAATTGGTACTGTGAAGGCGTTGGGTATTGGGAAGGAGTGGAGGCATCAGTCGATGGTGTGTTGGGAGGATATGGCCATGTCAATGATGCTGACATATTAAGCAGCGAAGCTTTTCTCAAAGCCCTAATGTCTGAACGTTTCCCTTCTGATGGAAGGGACCGCTCCCTTGTTGCTCTAGGTATGAAGTATGATTGATTCACACTGAGCTTCTTTTTTGTTTGATTAATCAGGTTAACAGTCTTTTAATTTCGTTGTCATTTGTTCATTTCGTTGTTACTGGATACGATTAATTATTTCTGCTCTTGGCTGAGTATTTGTAATTATCTAATTATCAAAGCTACTGCTACAGATTGTGGTTCTGGGATTGGAAGAGTCACTAAAAATCTTCTTATTAGATACTTCAATGAGGTAGTTCTCTTTCTACCAATACATGATCCACTCCCACATTTGTAGTTCCCCAATACATTTGCTGTGTTTGCGTTTCATCTGTCTTGCCAACATGTAAAGTTACCACCGTATATATTTTTGTTGTTGTCACGTTTCAATCAGATTAGAAAGCTTAAGGAATGATAAGTAATATAAGGCACTGGTAAAGGAAAAAGGTCGATTTTTTGAAGATGGTTGTTGATACATGATAACAAGTTGGCTTATTATACCATCCTGAAATACGTCTAAACACATTAGACTTAGTTGGAGGCTTGGAGCTCGGAGGGAACAAGGCCATGTAACATAATAATATTGAAAGTTTGTTTCTCACTTCAGTTGCCAGACGATATTGTTATCCATGACCAAATTTAGCCAAGGAGATGTAGTTTATTGCAATTTAGTATTCTTATATATATATATATATATATATATATCTAATTATTCGATTGAGCTTCTCTCATCAATGTTTGTTTTTCTGAAATTCAGGTTGATCTTCTTGAGCCTGTATCACATTTCCTCGAGGCTGCCCGTGAGAACTTATCTCATGAAACTCATGTGGCCTCTGACATCCACAAAGCCACTAATTTCTTTTGTGTGCCTCTGCAGGTAATGTGCTTGGGTAGTGAATACGCCCACCCGTAGTCGAAGATTAATGATCCATTATGATTTTAGAATGACTAACTCTGTAAATTGGATAATAGCTTTTCATTGTTCTTACATAAATCTACTTTGAAGAAAATTTATGTGATTATTAGAAAAGAATGCAAACTGAATAAATCTTAGCTGACCGATTTCAGGAATTCACGCCGGATGTAGGTAGATATGATGTTATTTGGGTTCAGTGGTGTATCGGGCATCTTACAGATGAGGATTTCATCTCTTTCTTCAAGAGAGCAAAGGTATATCAGTTCCTTAGCTAAATTTTTTGGTATACTGCATTGAATGCTTTATCATTACTAAGAATCACATGTAATAGCTATGTTAATTTTTGATCCTGGAGGTTCTTTCATAAGAAAGAGAAGTAATGAATGGATATTCTCAGTTCCCTTTAATAGGTGAAAGGTGCAATGTAAAGTGTGGAAAAGTTCTCATTAGCAGTTATATCAAGGTATCTTTTCTCATACTGACTAATACATTACTTCTAGGCTGGCTTAAAATCTGGTGGAATTTTTGTCTTAAAGGAGAATCTTGCAAGATCAGGTACTTAGCTTCCTCCTTTTACTTTTACTTTTACTTTTTGTTTTCTTTATACATTTTTCCTTTTGAGAACAAGCACAAGATTTTACTAATGAAACGAAGGATTACAAAGAAAGGAGAAAGAGAAGGTTCCCGTGGGAGAAAAAAGCTAAGACCACATCACACACTAGATCAAGAGGACATAATTAAGTACAAAGGCAACGGCTACAAATATTTAGATCTCGAAAGGTTTCACTTTATATCGTATTCTTTTTTTTAAGATAAGAAACAATATATATTAATAGAAATAAATAATTACTGAGTTCGGTGGATGAGCAATCCAACCAAAACCAAAAAAACCCTCCAAAACAAAATTCAATCTTTACAAACAGCTAACCAATCTGCGTTAATAAAAAACAAGGGAATATTCTTGAACCACTTAGTATTAGACACCAAAGGGAAGACAAAAAAAGACTCTTCTCCCAAAGGGACACTAAATCCTCCGACGACTCCTCAAAGATTCTTCTATTTCTCTCCTTCCATAAGCACCAAAGAACCGCCATGGCCCCAGTGTTCCAAAGAACCTTCAGCTTCCTAGGTAATTGCATCTGAAGCACCTCAGCGAGCAAACTATCCACTCTATACGGAGGAACCAACAACAAATTCAATCTTTCCAGCAATTTGTTCCATAAGTACCTAGCCACCGAGCAATGGATAAAAAGGTGATCCAATCTAACAAAAGCTCCTTGGTTATCTGAGACTACCTCCCCCACTACTTCCTTCAATCTGTCCACCAGAATTTTGGATATAATTTTGTACAAGCTGGTAACAAGACCAATGGGTCTAAAATCCTTAATCTATAAGGAATTAGCCTTCTTAGGGATGAGGCATATATAGTTTTGTTGGTCCTTTTTTTAATGACACCATTTCTGTAAAATTCCTCGCACACTCTCATCAGGTCAAATCTGATCGTGTCCCAACATTCATGAAAAATCGCTAAAGTGGAAATCGTCGGCATTCGGGGACTTGTCCGTATTTAAATTAAAGACAACATTCTTGATTTCATGCTCCTCAAAAGGTCTCTCCAACCACGAGCTGCGCTCTGAACTTAAGGAACTCCATTGAATTCCTTCAAGAACAGGTCTACTCTCATGCTTTTCCCCATAAAGTCTACTATAAAACTGCACAAGGGCATCCACTATGTCTGTCTCATTATCGACAAAAGAACCATCATTCAACTCTAGTTTAGTGATTATGCTCCTCTTCCTCCTCCCATTGCCAATGCCGTGGAAAAGTTAGGTATTATTATCCCCCTCCGCAACCCACTGGACTTCTGACTCCAACTAATCTCCTCTCTACGCGCTAATTCCTCTAAACGATTTTTGAGGTTCTCCGTTCTCTACAAAGGCTCTCATCACAACTACCACTGGTCTCTAAGGTATCTATCATCGCAGTTCTATCCATATAACTCTTCTTAGTCTCCCCGAGGATTCCCAAAAGTCTCCTTATTTCACTTCTTGAGCTTGCCTTCATCAACTCTAACTTTTTCAAGCCCTCCCAACCTTGAACCTCTTATTTGTTCCATTCTTCTTTAATAAATTTGTTAAAATTATGATGAGTCAGCCACATATTTTCAAATCTGAATGGGATTGAACCCCACTTAAACGGCTTGGTGTCAAGGATTAAGGGCCAATGATCCGATACAAGTCTTGGACCGACTGATATTCTTGTATTAGGAAGCCTGGCCTCCCACCTCCTAGAATAGAGAAATTTGTCTAACTTTGAACACACTGGATCCTCCCGCAGATTCGACCATGTGTAAGCCCGTTGCTCCATACTAGCTCTCCTAAATCCCATTCTTGGATGAGCTTATTGAAGATTCTCATACTTCTGGTGACATTACTAGATGGCATTTTCTTAGAAGTAAACCTGGCCACGTTAAAATCACCACCAATACACCACTCCTCCCCCGGCCCCGCAAAAAACTGATAAAGTTGATATCTCCTCCCAAAAGGAGCTTCTGACACTGTATCTAGTAGGACCGTAAACCCCGGATAGCCACCACTCATGATCATATTCCAACCAATACTTATACCTCCATCATCCTCATCCTCTCTTTAAACTCCCTAAAATTCTTAACCTTTCTTCCTAATATTTACTCTAGAATTCATGAACTCCCTAGATCTTTAGCAGAATTTACTTCATGCATCTTTCATGTACATTCTTAGGATTGTTTCTCAACAGCTTAAGCTTTTCTTATAAAATGGTGAGTTAAACGCACATCGACAGAGTGGTAAATCTATTTTTTTATCGGTAAAAGTAAAACAAAAGAACCCCTTAGGGCTGTACATATGTGAAATCAAAAAAAGGCGTCCAGCTGTTAAAAGAAGCTGGCCTCGGGAGTCAGGTCTAGAGCAAAGAGCCACTATTTGCAAGAAAGAAACAGAAGAATTGAAAACAGAGACAAAAGGAGCATGAACGTCATCAAATAAGCGTTTATTTCTCTCATGCCAATTGGTTTAGAATAGACATATAGGGATAATCCTCCATAAACGAATATCTATCAGCCCATTTCCCAAAAATTCCAGCCAAGGAGAAGCCCCTTGGTGTTAGCCGGAGTAGCCCACGAAAAATTCAGTATGCTGAGAACACTGCGTCACATCCGGTGAGCAAAAGGGAAATGGAAAAACAAGTGGTTATAGTTCTCCTCTGCCTTCTTACACATATAGCATCTATTGACCAGCTGAAAACCCCTCCTATTTAGCATATAAGTAGTAAGGTTAGCTTCCAAGATTGTTGACCAACATAAAAAGGCAAATTTAGGGGAAGCAGGTCTTCCACACATTTTTCCACGGGAAAATCAGGTGTGAGGAATGGTTTAAGGCTTTGTAGTTTGACTTCACTGTGAACCTTCCGCTCTTGGAGTGATTCCACCTCACTGAATCTTCCTGCAAAGGGTTAACTGAGACTTCATGAATGGTAGGGAGTGATAAATCTATGTCGTGCTTTATTCCCAGATTAAGGCAAGTTAAGTCTGGCTTAATCTATGTAGTCATTTTGCTTTAATTTTACTTGCAAGTGGCATCGGCTGCAGGCATTCTTATCACTGAGTTGACATGTTTGCAGGATTTGTATTAGATAAAGAAGATCGAAGCATTACGAGATCTGATGTATACTTCAAGGAGCTATTTCATCAGTGTGGACTTCATCTCTACAAATCAAAGGTAAAGTCTTAAAGTTAGATAGGTGGCACTTATAATGCATGTACCTGGTTGATTACTGGAATTTTTTTCTTGAAACATCTGTTCTCTGATTATGAAAATGGCTGACTTGTAAAATTCGACATTTTATCCAGAATGGAATTTCATCCTTGATTTCGATGCATCTTGGGAGCAATTTCTATAGTTATATATACTCTGAACTAGAAGATAACATGTCTGTTAATAGGAGCTGCACTATTTGTATTTTTTTTCCTTATTTTTACTCAAATATTCTTTCTTAACAATACGCTCGGTATACTTGTCATATGCCGGTTACCAATTTATTCCGTTTTACTTAGCAGAAAGATTGCTTTTGTATTAGGATCAAAGGGGATTTCCTGAAGAATTATTTCCTGTGAAGATGTATGCATTAACTACGGAATTGCCAAGGAGGACGCATCGAACGAGATCTAAGGACCAAACCAATAGACCTGGTCTTATCAAGTGAGAAATTTGGCCTTTATTTCTTATCATCATCCTATAGAAGCAGAGCCGGGGTTTTATATTCGATATTAGAGTTTTTCTTATTTCTTGTTGTACATGTACATAGAGATTGCATTTCTCTAGAGATTATGTCCAATCTTGGTTTCGGTTTTCAATCAATTGTCTTGTTTTCACTAATTGATCTCCCTTTTCATCCCTTGGATCTGGCTGTTTCCTGGTTATCTGCAAACTTAATTTCGGGTTGAATGTTACGAACAGCATTATGTTCCTACTTAAAATTTTAGTAAATGACATGTTTTCTGCTATAACAGGTACCTCTCTCTGAGCTTTATTTGTTGTTTTTGATAGGCAGATGAACAAACAGATTCATATTAGAATGAGCACGCAAGCTCGAGCTCCTCCATTTCTTTGTCCCGTTGTCATTCTCAGTACCATTCGTAGCATATTAATCATAAAACTTGAATTTATGACTGAATATTTCACTTTCTTAAGCTTGTTAAATTTGTCTATATTCTTGTCTCGATATCGTTTATCTGTCAATGAATCTGTTTGCATGCTTTTCGTTATAATATTCTCCCGATTCGTAATTAAACTGAATTATAGAACGAGTTTCTACTTATACAGTAATATCGGATGAATAAAAAATCATTGAATACATAAAAAATAATAAAATTTTCTTTTCTTTTCATTTTGAATGTCCAAATGAACTTTAAAATGTTAAAAGTTTCCATATCTGTGAGAGAAAAAATGCAATTATTAAAATGAATCAATAAACATAAAACTAAGAATCACTTTTAAGAGATGGAATACTCTGTTCATGCCTGAAGAAATTATGAGGGTCAAACCATGTCTTGACGTGAACCAACCTCTCATAATTCCCTTTAAAATACTTACTCCCATATTCTCTTGCATTCTCAAACCCAGTCTGGTTGCTTGGGTTTGAACCAATGTCAAGATCCCTATAATTCAAAAAAGACTCCCTTGGAGAATTTGAAACATATGGTGTCATTGACTCATAAAATGTTCTTGAGATGTTTAAGTAATGGTTTGCTGCTTCAATCCCTTCTTCATTCCAACTCACTAAGTACTGAATTTTGAACAAGTTGCCTGCTCTGTGTGGAAATGGGGTTGCTGTTTCTGGAATCTCGCTCATTCTTCCTCCATATGGATTCCATTGCATTGCCAGCTTCTCTAGCTTGATCATTCTGTCATAAATTGAATTCAAATCTTGTTTTGAAATGGGTTTTTTCACGTAGTCTGATTTGCTTTTGAAGTAGTCATTGGGTTGGTTTGGTCTGTTGAGCAATGCTTCTTTTGTTGTTCCATTAGGGAAATTGTACCAAAACAGAGTTGAGTCAACCCAGCTCAACTCGGTACAGTCATTTCTCTGCAGACCCAGTTGAGGGAAGGATTGGTTTATTAAGGGGATGAGGGTGGTGATATTGCCTAAGAACTGACCAATGAATGAGGCTTGTACGGTCTTTTTGCTGACGTCATCAGATTTGTTTACTACATTGTGCATTACCCTGATGAAGAGGTTTTTGTCAAGGTTTGGAGCAACATCTTGCCATATGGTTAGGAGATCAACTGCACCTTGTTCCACGGTCCGCTTGACATTGAAGACAGTGACGTTTTCTGGGACGGGGACTAGTTTGATCTTCCACGAGAGGATGACGCCGAAACTAGCTCCGCCGCCTCCCCGTATAGCCCAGAAAAGATCCTCCCCCATCGACTTTCGGTCGAGAAGATTTCCATGAACATCGACAATCTTTGCATCAATGATGTTGTCGACAGATAAACCATATTTTCTCATCAAGTTACCGTACCCACCTCCACTGAAATACCCTCCAGTTCCGACTGTCGGACAAACAGCGGCCGGGAATGCATGAACTTTACTCGTGTTTGAGATCTTATAGTAAAGTTCTCCTATCGTTGCACCAGCGTCAACCCACGCAGTCTCATCTATTATGTTGATATCGATGTTGCGGATGTTAAACAGGTCGAGCACGACAAACGGGATATTCGACACATACGAAAGGCCTTCATAATCGTGTCCGCCGCTACGGATTCTTATCTGCAATCCACTAAGCTTTGCGCATATGATTGTCGCGCGGACATGGGACCGGTGCAATGCTGTTATGATGGCAAGAGGTTTGGGAGTTTGTTGGGATAGAAATCTCTTGTTTTTGTTATGGGAATCAAGGACAGATGAAAAGGATGAGTTTTGGTGAGTGTAAAGGGCTTTGGAAATGGGGTAATATGAATTGCTATATTTTGGAAGGCAATTAAGAAATTCATGAAAGATTAGACGAGAAGTTGCGTATGGGATTGAGAGTAAAAGAATTGATAAAATAAAGCGTAGCATTTCGTTTTTAGAATATCAAATCAAAATTTGATTCTCTCTTTTTGTTTTGTTGAAAGTTTTAATGATATCAATTAGTATTTATAGAGAAAATTAGAGTCACACTTGTGTTATTATTATCGTCACATTTAATGCTTTTATTTTTTTTTCCATTTCGTCCTCACACTTTTTTTTTTTAATAATTTAGCCATTCTACCAATTTCTGTGGATTGCAATTAAAATATTATATACACTGTACGTGTAATAGAATTTTGTAAAAATATTCTGTCCGTAGTATACTAAACAAGAATGATCAAAAATATGTATTATATTGAAATAGAGTGCAAAATAATTATTACTAAATTAAAAAAATTAGAAGTACATGGTCAAGATCAAATTATAGGGAATAAAAGTTATTGTTTTACGTATTTAGAATTGAAAGTAAATCAAGAAAACGATTAATTATTAATTGAACTGTTTAATTATTATTAATTAAAAGGCCTAGGTTCCCCAAAACTGATTTTCTTTATTATTTCATTAAATTGAATGTGAGATTCATTACTATTTTTCGGTTTAAATACTAAATAAATTGCATTCATGGCCTTGTAGAGGTTAAGTGCATGTACACAAGTTAATTAGTCAAGTAATTAATCTTAATTAGGGATTTTTTTGTCAAAGCTTAATTAGGGATTTGAATTCCTTCAATTTTTAGTGCTGAAATAAATCTTTGTTTTTCTTTTTATAGCAAGGTCAAAGGTTGAAAATAATGTATTCACATATTCTTGCAAAATAAGGGATGTAAATAACAGAGGCAAATAATGGATTCAATTACCAAAGGAGAGAAAAAAAGTGCAAAGAAAAAATTAATTCATTGCTCCTGTGATTTCAAACAGTGTAGGATAAGTCTAGCAACTGATTAATAAAGAAAATGAGTATTGAATATTCAACGCTCTTCTTTTATATAATCTATTCTCATTAGTGTTAAAGTACAATATTTTATTCAAAACTTGCAAAAATGAATAAATGAATTTGTGGAATTTAAAAAAGATTGGTAAGTATCATTAAATGATTAAAAAATATTTGATACTCAATGGGTATTGAAAAAATGTTCATGTATGATGGATGTATCATACCAATCTTTATTCCTCTCTAATGGGGATGAGAGACAGTTTTTTTTCCTTTACTCCTCACTAATATTTGTTCCTCTCTCCCAATATGTTTTTGTTATAGTAAGATAGAATTTTCATAATTTTAGTGACATTTTTCAAAGTACTGTGGGTTTACCACACAGTTAGAAATAATGGAGAAGAAATGTAACTTTTTTTATTTTATTTTCTCTCCTCACTCATCTATCGTCCTCCCTCCTAATTTACAGTAAAACGAGTTTCATTTTTAGAAATATTTCTCAAATATCTATACTCTAATTCTATATTCTATATTCGATATATTTTACATACTCAATTCATAGAATTAGAATGGACAATCCGTTAATCATTTGATTATTGATTATCGAATCTTTTTCTTTGTTTGGCTTCATTCAACTCTTATATTCTTTTTCCCTTCATCATTGGAGTTACTATTATCTTATTTAAATGTGGTTAAATGAGAGAAACATTTTTAGATAAAAACGGTCATCACCACTTTGTGAAATTCCTTAATTATACTTCATAAATGATAACATTAAATATATTAATAATTGTAAATTAAATTATAAACAATCTATAATGTAACTTAAATTAATTAGGATAACATATAATTAAAAAGAATATAATTTGAAAGACTGTATATATAAATATATGAACATAAATCTTAAACAAAATCGAATATGTTTTATGAATTTTATAAACAACAATGCTCTATGTAATTTCTCACACATGTTTTTAATTTCTCATCTTTTGGATTACACTAATATAATTTTATTGACATGCAAAACACCTCTTAGAAATTATTATTTTAAATAAATTATTTCAACAAGTATATCATATCATAATTTAACACAGTTCATTTTAAAAGTGTTCAAATCACGTACATCACACACGCAAATATATATATATATATATATATATATATATATATATATATATATATGGTTTAAGGGGGGAGAAATATTTTTACACAAAAATTACTCTTAATACTTCATGGAGTTCTTTAAATGTCCTTAATAAATGTTGATATATTAATAAGATTAAATTAAATTATTAACATTCATTGTGTAACTTAATTTCAATTAGGATTACATGTATGAAATGAAAACTAGAAGTGTGAAAAAAAAATCAATCAAAGATAACTTATTAGTTGAAAAACATATTATTAAAAATAATATAGTTTGAAACAATATATATATAATAACAATGCTCTATATAATTTCATCTCACACACATGTTTTGTAGTTTTTGATCTCTTAGATTACACTAATATAATTTTATTGGTGGGCAATACACCTCTTAGTAATTATTATATTAAAAATACTATTTCAACGAATATAACATATCAATTCGTTTGAATAATATTCGCATCACATGCATTTGTGCAACTAAACTACTTATATATAGGTGGCGCTGGACAGAAAAAAATTTTGATTGAGCAAAAGCCCTCCTTTAAAATCTTTAAGTTAAAAATAACATTTTATTTTATTTTACTTAATAAAATTGCATGAAACATTTAAGTATCCTTAATTTATAGATTAATTTTCATTATTAATTATAGACTCAATAATTAAGAGATAAATGTTAAGTAGCAAAGTAAGTTTACAAAATTGTCGAAGAATATTTCTCCAAGTCTTCTACCTTCATTATTTATAGATTAATTACTAACCATTAATTCTTTAACTAATAGAGTTTTAATTTTATATATTTAATTTAGACAAATAATTCTTGATTTTGGCCTGTAAATTTTAAAGTTAAATGTGTCTTGTTATCATTCGTCATGCTTGACTGTGTTCACTCACATATATCTATATCTTATTGACTAAATTTCACGTAGTTTTATTTGTCATAATTTTTTGCTATTGTTTTGTGATTCATATATTTGACTTTAAAGAACTAGAACAACTATTAAATTTGATATATTTTCCACTTAATGATCTCCAACTTTATTCTTTTCATCTTCAATTTCATTCTTAATAGTTCATGTTACATTCATAATTTTTTCATTAAGTACAGAAAAAGGGAATAAACAATGAGGATCTATCATCATCATAAAAAGTTAGTTGAAATTAGTTGGTTTTGGTAGAAATAAGATGGGAAGAAATCGAAGAAGAGACAAAAAGAAAATGAGTAAAAATTGATCAGAAAATTTGAGGAATAAAAAAAACATGTTGAGAGGTTGATATTATTAAAAATGAAAGATGAGTCATATGTGATGGAAATTTAGACAATTGGAAGTTGAAACATTATAAGTTTGAATAATTAATTTATTGAAATACTCGTATTCATTATTAAAACAAAAAAAGGGAATACTCACATTACTCAAAAACCTTTTTTCTTTAATACTTACATACTAAAAAACATTTCGTGCAACTCTGCATCACTTTTCATTTTTTAATAAAACTTAATAGTTATTCTATATGTGTATCTAAAATTTAGTATTATTTGTAAAACACAAAATTATTAATAATTGTATAGAATCACCTACAATGTACATGACCTACGTCTGGTATTGTAAAGGCAGTCTAAAATGTGAGAAACTTTTCATTTATCATTTTAGCCTTTAAATACTCTTTATTACTAGTAAAATGCCATGTGGATTACACGTAATCAAGTATAATCATAGTTCATATATATGATTTAGTAGATGATTTGATTTAGATGTTTGAAATATGTATAAAATAAAAGTAAGGGACAAAAAGAATTTACTTGTAAGTTACAAAAAAAAAGTAAGGGACTATATCACATATCACTGAAGACTAAAACTTAATATTTATTATTTATGATCATGAAAGAAATTATAGATACAATCGACCATAGAATCAATAGGAATACATATTTACCATACTTAAATTTGAACCTCTACTATATTAAAATGGGCTTAAGGGGGAGAAATTTTTTTATTTCCCCTTTTACCATTTAAGCCCCACTAAATATAGTATATGATTATATTTTTTTACTTAGATAATTTATAATTCTATTCATTGATTATTATTTTACTAATATATTATAAAATTTTATTTTTATATTATTATGTTATTAAGAATGTGAATGATCATGTATAAGATTTTAAAAATCCTTATATCATAATGTTTAAGTGAATAACAATTAGTTTTTATCTATTTGTAATATTTTTTTGTTATTTAATTGGATCACTATTTTAGACCCATGAATTTTTAGTTTTATAATAAATGTAATAATTTTCAATGTCCATTATTAATAGTAAAATAGTTTGTCATATTCAATTTTCTCTTCTAAATTGATTTTTAGTTTCTTTTCATCTTATCTTACGATATAAATTTGTTAGGATCGTGCGTTCTTTAATTCAAAAACTCTTTAAGATAATTTATCATCTTAATATGATGCTTATTTTCAAGTTTTCTTCTATTTGTAATAGTTTTATTATAAATATATCATCTTCAGGCGATGCACGATTTATTCAAATTTCTTGTTATTTATAATAGTTAAATTGTGAATATGAAAAAATATCATTATTTTTTTATTTTAGATTTATAACATTTTGAAACCTAATGTATTTATTTCAACGTTAATAATTTTAAAACTTATTGTATAATTTTAAAATTCTTCAACACGTGCGAAGTGTCTTTATTATATTCTATGTGTGAAGTGTCTCAAATAGTCATTCTCCAAATATTTAGATCTCATGCGTTGAGTATATTTAAAGACAGAAAAGTGTCTTTATTATATTCTACGTGCTCATATATATTCTAGTGTGTTTGAGAATTGGTTCGGAAGATCTTGGTGTAGATCTAACTATCTGTCATTCGTGGAATCTCTTGTTCGTTGTTGACAAGGGCGCTTGATAGACTACAAGGAGTATTATTCATATCTTTGTATGTCTTTAGATTTAATGCATAGATATATAATGGATCTGATCCGAAAAAATATTTTTCAATTAAAAAGTTTTCATCTTTGGGATCTGCGATGATGATATTATTTCTCATTTTATAAATAAATTCAAGTGTTTTATGAATGGATCTCGATCTATTAGCTCTAGGAATTTTGTTTTTCATTTTTAGAATTGATGCACGTCGAAATGGAGGCATATAATTTTATATAATTTATATTTGTTGCAAAAGTTATATTTTTTTTATTATAAATTCCATGTAAATCATCACTGCCTCAAAAACTGCCCCACGCCGTTGTTCACCGTCCACTGTGTGTCGTCGCAAGCCGCGGCCCGCTGCTGCGCCGCCACGACTGTCGCGCCTTACCGCCACGTCCTGCTGCCGCACCATGCCATCGCACGCCGCTTGCAGCCGTCTGTCGCCATATATTGCCGCACTGTAAGTTTCCTAATTATGGTTTAGGAAACGATAGTCTTTAGGAAACCTTAGGGTTTATGAAACTTTGGGATTTTGGAAACCTAAGGGTTTTGAAAACCTAGGGGTTTAGGAAACCTTAGTGCGCATTGGGTCATTGGGCTAGCATGAACCAACTAAGTCTATTGAGGTATTGGATTAAGCAAGGATTGCTTGGCCCAAATAATTAGTAGGGATTTTGGATTTGATTCCAAAATCAATCCAGTCCCTAAAAATTAATTTGATTTAATTCGGTAATTTTTCACCACTAATTAATTGAAGTTTCTTTGTAAATTGTTTTTGAAAATAAATCAATTGATTAATTTACTTGGTAATTTATTTATCAAAGTAAAAATTGTTGGAAAAATAAATTTTAAATTGAAATTGAAATTTTTTAAATGGGACTTGACTTTTGTAAAGAGTTACAAAGTGATGGGATTTCCTGAAAGAGAATGAGCAAATTACAGACGCTATGAAGATTAGTTTTTAAATGATTGTAATTTATTTATTATTTTTTTATGTGTTGTAATTAGAAATGAGCCAACAGAGAGGTTAATTTTAGATGGATGATTTATTATTAATCTCGTATCATCATATAACATGTCATATAGAACTAGGAATATCATGTAGCATATACATGCATCGTTGTAGTTTAATTTATAATGAGTTATAAATTAAATAAAGTACGAATTGTATAAAAGTTAAAAATTTTAAATTGGGATTTAAATTTATGAAAGTTTATAATTTTCGAAACATGTTTTTTCAAATTAATAAAGTGCTATATTTTTTGAGAAAGCAACAAAAAATCTATTTTTTTTAAAATTAAGTGGGAGAGTCGTTTACATTGAAACGTTCTTAAGGTCCCCAACACAAACTCAGTCGTGGCACGATGAATAGTTTAGAGCCACTCTCGCGGTCCTCTCTTGAGTGGGAGAAACTTGGAAATTGTGTCACTTTGAGTCATCAAATTGCTCGAGAAGCTGACTTGTAGAGGAAGTAGTGAGGCATGACTATTCTTATACAGACTGTTAGTTCATAGCAATATTTAAAGTCGATGAGTTGGTTAAACACTTACACTGAAACACATTGGAATCCCTCATAGGGGCTAGTAAATTGGGCTAAGGTGACCAAAACCATTGGTGATTGGTTAAGCTAGATGTAGTGACATCTTGAGAAGTGTTAACCACATTAGAGGAATCTCGATTCAATAGGAGGTAGCTTGGGCGTTGTCCTTAGATGAGATAAGCTATCGTTGTTAATCGTAACATCATGGAAAAAATATTTTTTTATTGAATTTTTAAATATTTAAGTAATTGCATCATGCATCATACTTTCCTAAATAATTGAGTAATTATTTATACCGCTTTATTTATTCTTTTTTGTAATCATGTCGCTATCCCCACTCTCAACTATCTTAAACGCGAACAAACTTACTGGTGAAAATTACGTGGATTGGAAATGAAATCTTGATGGTAGAAAAGCACAAGTTCATGTTCACCACCCCTTCTTCCCTTGAGCCTATTGCTGAATCGACTCAAGAGGAGAAAGATGCTTATGCTTCTTGGTTGTGTTCCGATGAGATCGTCAAGTGTTATATCTTGGCTTCTGTTAGCAATGCATTGCAACAACAACATCAGAACATGGAAATCGCTTATGATATGATTTGAACATCATCGAAATGTTCAGAGATCAAGGTCGTCAAGCCAAACAGGCAGTGGGGTGAAATTTCATGAACTGTAGGATCAAACTTGGAACTCCTGTCAGAGAACATAATGCTAATTATTAGTTATCTGAATGAGATGAAAATCATGGGTGCTGAGGTAGATGATGAGACACAAGTTGATATGATCCTTGAGACTCTGCCTGTTACTTTTGAGAATTTCAAACTTAATTATTCAATAAATAGTTGAGGTACTCAATTCTTGAGCTTGTGAAGGAGTTGCAAGCTGCTCAGACCATATTGCTAAAGGGCAAGAGGAAGACTGGAGAGGAAAACTTTACTGAAAGCAAGCCTTCCACCTTTGGCGCTAAAAAGAAACACAAGAGAGATATGAAGAAGTCTAAGAAGAAAAACTCGAAAGCTGCGAAAGGCAAGGGCACAGTAAAAATGGACAAGTTGAAAGACAAGTGTCATCATTGTGAAGTCGTTGGCCATTGAAAATGCAACTGCCCAAACTATCTCAAGTAGTTGAGATCTAAAGGTATAGTACTTGTTATTGAGGCATGTTATATGACTGACTCTATTTTTTCATAGATTATAGACTCTGGACTACTAACCATATATGTTGTTCCATGTAGGAGTTTAAGGAAATTAGAAAGCTTGATGAGGGCGAGTTTAGCTTCCGTTGGGGAAATGAAGCACTGGTATCGGCCGTATCTGTCGGAACTATTAAATTGTCATTTGATAATAATTTTATGATTTTGCGTGAAGTTTATTATATCCAGGTTTTTTGGGAAGAACTTTATTCCAGTAGCTAGTTTAATTGAGCAAGGATTCAGTTTGAATTTCATTGATAAAGATATTGATATTTTTCGATATGATTGCTTAATTACTACTACACGTTTGATAAATAAACTATTTTACGTAAAACTAATAGTTCTAATGATATGTGACACTAGAATGAATGTTGATTCACAAATGGATAGTAAAAGGTTGAAGTCTGACTCAATCGATCTGACCTATTTGATGCACTTGCATCTTTGGTATATTAGCTTGGACATGATTAAAAAACTTGCGAATGATGGTCCTTTGCAAGCTTTAAGTGTGAGATAACTACCCACATGTGAATCCTGTATAGAAGGTAAAATGACCAAGAGACCCTTTTTAGTAAAGGGTGAAATAGCAACTTAATGTCTCGAACTTATACATAGTGATGTATGCGGGCCATTTAATATTAAAGCAAAAGAGAAGGAATCGAACTTTGATGGATATGGTTAGATCCATGATGAGTTACCATCCCTCCCAGATTCATTCGGAGGATATTTCTTGGAAACAGTAGCATGCATTCTGAACCAAGTTTCATCAAAGACGGTGCCTAGCACGTCATCAGAATTATGCATGTCTATAGGATATCCCAAGGGAATGAAATGATACGTCTGTTATAGTATGACCGACAAGAAAACATTCATTAGCACGAATGCACGTTTTCTTGAGGAAGACTATATAAGAAGTGTGAAGTCGAGAAGCACATTTGTGCTAGAGGAATTATTGAGTGGGAGGACACTGACTCCTCAATCAGGACCTGTTCCCGATTCAATAATGGAAGAACCACAATAGGAGCCAGAGGTTATGGAGCCTCGACGTAGTGGGAGAGTTATGAGACAACATGACGGGTACAAGTCTTATGGAAATGCCTTGACGACAGTCTCAGATAAGAATTATGATGAACATGTTTCCTACTCACAGGCTATGACTGATCCGGAAGTAACCTATTACAAGATGCCATGAATGTTGAGGTACAATCGATGTACTCCAACGGATAAAAGCTTGTAGATCCTCCTAAAGGGGTAAGATACGTAGGGTGTAAATGGATTTATAAGAAGAAGAGAGGCCTGGATGGGAATGTAGAAACATTCAAAGTTAGGCTTATAGCCAAGAGCTACTCCTGAAGGGGTAAAACCTGTATTGACTATGAGAATACCTTCTCACCGGTGACCATGCTTAAGTCCATCTGAATCCTCATATCCATTGCTGCTGCCCTAGATGATGAAATCTGGCAGGTGAACGTCAAGACCATTGGGGATTATGCTTTCAAAGCATGTGTATTGACATTTTAATATAAAATTTAATAGAATTACACTTTTCTTATAATTATTCATTTAAATTATTATTAATAATTTATATAAATATATAAAAATTCTTCGTTCATTAATAAGACTATGATCTTGTATTAGTACAAGATGATTTAGATTATAGATAATGAATAAAAATGTCAGCAACATATTAAAGTATAGAATCTTTAATGAATAGTTGCTAGTATGGTTCACTGAGCATTATGAATGCATAATATCTAGATCATGATCATTGATGTGGATAGATATCTTAGTGATGTAATTTATATAATAAGATTATATATGATAAGACCGATGTGAATTAATATCTTTCTTAACATAACATTTATCATAAAGATTTAATTCACATCAATCTGATGATCATATGCAGATCAGTCTAAATCCTGCGTAGTCATGAACTTCTATATATGTCTACTGGATCTTTTGATCCACTCATTAAGGTATGTTTGTAAAATAGGCTAGCGACTTTTATTTTGAAAATTTAGTAATATGAATGACTGTGAACATAATCTTACAAGATTTGGAATCCAAGTTTTCCTAACGAATTGTATATTGATTCTTTTAAGTGTTAATTCTGGAACTGAATAGTTATTAAGCTCAAATTTATTATACCATTATAAATCATCTATTCACTAGCGAAATAATGGTACTTAAGGATCAAGAGGTAATTCAAAGGGTAAAACGATGACCAGCTCTAAATTACGAACCAATAATTGGAGGACAAGACTATGTAAAATGATTATATTAATGGACTACGCGAGAATACTCTATAAATACATTCTATAATCTCTAAGAATCCAATTTCATATTTATAGTGGAGGAATAATAGAATTAATAAATAAGATTATTTAATTAAAGAGTTTAATTAATAATTTAATTAATTGAAGTTTAGGATTATAGGTCCACCGTCCCCAAGTCATCTCTGTATTACGCAGTCTAAGTTATGAATATTTCAGGAAATGAGTAAATGACTGACTTGCAAAATAAGTTTTTATTCGGGGGTAAGTACATAATAATGAGATAATTATGTGTGATTAATTAAATAAAATTAATTAATTAAATTATTTATATTAATTTTTAGAAATTATGTATAAAAATTATATCGACTATTTTTTAATTATCGATAACTGAGACAATATATCTAATTTATGAAATAAGAATTAATTAGTGCGTGAGGCACTGTGTGCCACATAACTACTATAGTGTCGTGTGACACTACAGTATTGCATCATCACTATTACAGTGCCATGTGGCACTATAGTAGTTCATGTCGATCTCTGATTCACAATCAATGATTGACACGTGATAATTACTGTGAATTAAATACCTATTTTAATCAGATAAATATCTAGATATCATTTAATTCAAAATTAACTTATCTGATTGTCCTTATCAACTAACTTATCTGTTAAAAAATAGCAAATTTAGTTTATTCAAATTAACTTATCTAATTATGCCTATCAACTAACTTAGCAGTGTCCTGTGACACTATAGTTGTGCAAAAATTGCAATGAATCCCACTGCAATGGTAATTTTGAAATTAAATATTATTTTCAATAAATCCTGAAAAATAGATTTGCCATTATCTAGAAAATATATAAATATTATTCTATTGGCCTTAGTGTTGAAAGAGAGTGAATAACATAATTTCTATCAGGGTGAATTTTATCTGTGTTTAAAAGTTAATAAAAAACTTTGAAAAATTATCATCGTATTCTCTCATAGGATTATCTCACTAAATTAATCATTCTCAGTAAATCTCTAGATCTAATGTGTTAAGTACATCCAGAGACAGAAAAAATGTCTTTGATTATTCTACGTGTCCACACGTTCTAGTGCATTTGAGGATTGGCTTGGAAGATCTTGGTATTGATCTCGAAGTCTGTTGTTTGTGGGTATGCATGATCGTTGATTTGTGAGGACACTTGATACAGACTACAAGATATATATGATTCACATCCATGTATATCTTATAGTTAATATATAAATATATAATGGATCCTAATTGAAAAGAGTTTTCAATAAAAGTTTTTATTTTGAAAATCATTGCGTCGCGCTTGTTTTCATTTTATCGAAAAACATACAATTCATTTTTAATAAATTTTTAAAAACCACCATGTCATTGCAGCACGAGTGCAACATTTTCTAACAAAGACTACGTTTCTAAATGGAAATCTTGAAGAGCGCATTTATATGACTCAATCAGACGGGTTCATGGAGAAAGTCCAGACATCCCGATCGTGGAATATCAGATTCGATGAAACTGTCAGTGACTTTAGTTTTGAACATTTAGTGGATAAACTCTGTGTATATAAGCTGATATATGAAGGTAAGGTGGTTTTTATAGTCTTGTACACAGATGATATTATACTCATTGAAAATTATGTAAGAAAATTGTTCGATGTCAAGATTTGGCCTGCAAAGCAATTTGATATGAAGGATCTTGGAGAAGCTTCCTTTTGTCTTAGGTATACAGATCTTTTGAGAATGGAAGAACATACAATTGGCACTGCCCCAAGTATCTTATATTGACAAGATGATGAATCGCTTCAGTATGCAAGACTTCAGGAAGGGATATCTTTCTTTTAGGCATGGAGTCAGCCTTTCCAAGGACCAGTCTCCCTAGACTCATTAAGAAGATGAAGACATGAAAAAGATTCCCTATGCTCTGCCATAGGAAGCCTCATGTATGTGATTGTTTACACTAGGCTAGATATTTGTTACGTTGTGAGCGTGGTGAGTCGTTTCCAATCTAATCCCAGAATCGAGCATTGGAATGCCGTCAATCATATCCTCAAGTATCTTAAGAGAACGAGGAACTACATGCTTATATATTCAGGTACCGACATGAATATGACGGGTTATACCGACTATGATTTTCAAGCAGACAAAGATTTTAGGATGTCTACTTTAGGATCGGTGTTAATCCTGAATGGTGGAGCATTAATATGGAGAAGTATCAAGCAATTTTGCATTGCTGATTCTATCATGAAAGTTGAGTATGTGATAGCTTGTGAAGTTGCAAAGGAGGCTATTTGGATTAAAAATTTCATAAAGACTTAGGCTGACCTGACCGCTGAGCCCACTCTGGCCTCGCAGGGCGGGCCCCTGTGGTTGCGAGCTGGTTTGTTTCAATTAGAGTAGCGAGCTTGTTGTAGTCGGTCTTAAAGGGAGAATCTTGCTGCTTACTTGCTATATCCTCGTGTTCTTGCACGGCTCGGCTCGTAGAAAGTCATCCCAGAAGCTAAAAACCCATGACACTTTAATGCGATAACAGTGGGGCTGTAGTAAACTCAAAGGAACAGAAGAATCAACAAAATATCCAAACACATAGAGTGTAACTATCACCTCATTAGAGAGATTGTTTGGTGTAGAGATGTTGTAGTAACACACTTATCGACGGTCTACAACCTGGAAGATCCATTCATGAAGACTTTAAGTAGTAAAATTTTTATGGTCATCTGGAGGGCATGGGGATACGAGATTGTACACGCTTACTTTAGTCCAAGTGGGAGATTGTTGGAATTGTGTCCATAAAGTAGGGTGTAATAACTATTTATGAGTATTTAGTTATTTTCCTAACATTTATATAATACTAAATTTTATGAATCAATGAAAGTTTTTCTTTAATTAAAGTGTGTTTATAATTTACTTAAGTCCTCGAATTATTGTCAAAGTAAGAAGAGTAAAGACAGAGAGGTCTTCTAGACAAACTCTTTTGAAATATGTCATAATCTTATTCGCACTCTTAGGACCGACTGGAGCAATCAAGTCTGATTCCAACTATTAGGTTGAACCAAAGGTTGCGGGTCTTGGGACATGGAAGTGGAGACTCTAACGGTTGACCTAGACATGTTATAGAACATGCTGAATAGACCACTAACAAATTAGTTTGGAGCAAAGCCGCTTATCTAGCTCTAAATCTAATGGTTACACCTTAAGAGTATTTTTGTGATTACCTTAATTGTGAACTGAATATGAAACTTGACTTAGTTACTTGCGGTCTTTGATACGCCAAAAAAGTGAGTTCGAATAGCCGGACAACACCTCGGCTGTTGGGATCGTGATTCAACTATGTTGGAGTTATGTGATTCACAGATATGGAATTCATGGCAAAATTGCAAAATGGAATAATATCACCTTATGCTTTATTGATGGGTGTATAAATAAATTAACATGGTCATGTACTCGATGAAATAAATAATTGAATAAGATAGTGAACTATGCGAGACGATTCACTGTTATGTATTTCTTATTCACAGTCAATAAAAATGAGTTAAGGAAATAATAACTATGAAAAAATTGTAATTTAGCATCCCACACTTGTTACTAATATTCACGAAGGGTAACATGATAAAATATTCTTTGGATCGTGAAATAAAAGTGTTTTTTACACCAACAGAAAATGTAGCGCGCGTGAATCAAGAGTTAATTCAGCATCAAACCTATAGTGGAATCGTACGATGTCGGGATTAAATAGGTTGGGAATTTATGGAGATAAATTCATTGAGTATTTGAATCCTATAACTTTATTCATATAGGTCCATTCAGTCTCAGAAGTAGCTCATACAGAAAAGAATGAGAAACAACATCAGTTGGACCAAAAACGTGTTTTGGACCAATGTACACTTCCTGAACCCATATGCGATGGGTGTCATCACTAAATTACTGAAGAGCAAAATTAATGTTCAAATTAATTAATTGGTTATTTTCTAATTATTAGATAATTAGTAAATAAAAGAAATTAATTAATTGGTTATTTTCTAATTATTAGATAATTAGTAAATAAAATTTTTTATTAATTGATAGAGATAAATTCAATTTATCAAATTGGATTGATGAATTTGAACACAGTATTAACTTTAGGGAAGATATAAAAATCGTAACAGTGTAGAGAGGAGGTTTTTGGTAACTTACAATATAAGGGTATATGTGTAAATTTTATAATCATTATATAAAGGATGTCATTAGGGTTGCCTCCTAAAAGTTGTGTAAACTCTAATCACAATGTGTGATTATAGAGAGCAAGAAAAAGGTTTTCTCCCCCCGTCCCCTTTAGAAGTTGCCGCCGATTTCTATTGAGGAAGAAGAGAATTTGGTTTTTTCTTCTTGTGTTGTTTTGAGATACCACACTCAATCCCTGATGACATCTTTGTGAGATATACTTCTGAATCTTGTGAGTGGTTGTTGGCGTGAAATATTATTTGAAATCCTGTAAAGAACGAAGAACTTGAGATGACTAATTGGATTCCACCAAATCATAATTTCTCCGTTACAAGAAAAGGTATAAAAATATTTTTACCTATTCTAAATATGTTTATCTAAATACACATTTTCATAGAAAGGGTTTTGCATTAAATATGATTAAATGTTTGTTGTGAAATTTTTTATTTTTAACCCACGAACCGTTCGTGGTTCATTTATTTTTTATCGAATTCTGAAACCCGATCCTACATACCAGTCATCTTTCTTCTATTGGATTCATCGGCTCTCAAGCTGGAAGTTCATTGTTTGTTCATGCTACTTGTAACTCCCTCACCTATATATTGCTTTATGTTGATGATATTATCATAAGTGGCACTAATACCGCATATATAGATAAGATTGTTCATACCTTGCAGTAAGAATTTGATATGCCTGATTTGGGTAATCTGAAGTATTTCTTAGGTCTTGAGATAATTATAAGTTCAACATGTATTTTTATGAACCAACATAAATGTGTAAGAGACTTTCTTCTCAAAGTTGGTATGCTTGCTGCCAAGCCTTGTCAGTCACCTTGCTCTACAAAATCCCCACTTTACAGCCATGTTAGCTATTCCCTTTCTGATGTTACTCTTTATAGGAGTCTTGTAGGTTCTCTCTAGTATTTAACCTTCAGAAGATCAGATATATGCTTTGCTGTTAATAGGGTGTGCCAGTTCATGCACTCTATAACCACTGCACATTTTACTGTAGTAAAGAGGATACTCAGGTATGTTCTTGGCACTATTGATCATGGCATTCTATTTAAACCAGGTTATCTTCATTTGCAGGTCTTCAGTGATAGTGACTGGGCTGGAGATCCCTCAGACCGAAGATCAACTTTAGGGTTTGTCATCTTTCTTGGTCTCAATGTTGTCTCATGGAGTGCAAAGAAATAGGCCATTATTGCTCGATCACCTATAGAAGCAGAGTCAAGGGCTTTGGTAAACACAGTAGTTGAACTGAGTTGACTAAGACAAATTCTTAGAGATTACATGTGTTTTTATCTCAAGCTCCAACTCTCTACAGTGATAACACATCTGTCATTTCATTGACATCCAATCCGGTTCTCCATGCTCGTACAAAACATGTGAAAATTGACTTCCATTTCCTAAGAGAAATGGTAATGAAAAAGGATCTTGTTGTTAAACACGTGCTCTCACATATTCAAGTAGCAGACCTATTTACAAAACCTCTTTCTTCTCATCAATTCAATTTTTTCCAAGACAAACTTATCCTCAAGCCTGGGATAAATGAGAGGATTATTGTATTTTAGTTTTGTTTGTTAGTTAAGAGTAGTTATGTCTTTTCTTCCTTTCTAGCCGTTGGTGCTTCTCTCTGTATAAACTATTCGTAGTTCAGTTTTCTGGTTAATGAGTAATTGACTTTGTTTCTCTCTTCTTTCCTCGCTTCTTTCTCTTCTCTTTCTGCTATCATCTTCTTGCTTCTCAATATCTCGAGCCCTTCCATATTATTTACTGCATTTCTTCACTGAAGAGATATTCCTATAATTTATAAGTGTGATATGTGTTGACATATCTAGAATTATTGTCTTTTCCTCTTCTCCGTCTTTTTATTAATATAATTTATAAATCATGATTTAATTATAAATTGTAGCTACTGAATATGTAATATTGTATTAGAATCTTAAAAATTTGACCAAGTAGCAGTTTTTAACTGAGAATGCAACATTTTCTTAGAGATACACACACAAACACACATATATATATTACACATTTATAGTTTCTATAATTTAAAACCAAAAGACAAAAGTTACATATGGGAAGAAGAAACTAAATATCATACACGCATAGATGTGTATATATAATGTGTGTGTATATATATAGATGTATATGTACATATGAGAAGAAGAAGCTAAATATTATATTTTCTTTTTATTCTCATTTAAAAGAATATAAAGTCTATCATATTAATGAAAAATTGATAGATTTTGGAAGGTCCATCATAATTATAGAATCCACTACTTATTTATCCCTTTAATCATCGATTTACTATTATCTTAATAGTAGATAGTTTTGTTTTATTATCATATTAATTATGTTTTATTGTAATTATTTTAATATCATAATAAAATACACTAACATTTTGTAAAAGTTAGGTCTGGGCATGTGGCACGCAGGTGTCCATATCAAACTTTATATATATAAGATATGATTTGAAGTATGTTTTATTCTTTCTTTGGTTAGTTATCTTGTATAATGAGCTATTTTCATTTCATCCATTAATAACTTCTTAATGTCTTAATAATGAATATTGTGATATGTTGAAGTACAAATAGCTCATTATCCTTTTATAATGAACTATTTTCTCTTCATCCATTAATAATTTCTCAATTATTTTTATTTAAAATTATAATGTATTAATAATGGATATTGTGATATGTTGAAGTAGAAAAACTTCCATTTGTAAAAAAATACATATGATTTCCTCAATACTTTATGAAAGTTCAGAGATAAATTTATTAAACATTTTTTTTAATTTAAAATCCAAAGTCTATATAGTATATTAAAAGATACAAGTAAAGAGAGTATTTTTTGGATAGATGTGGCTAAACATTTTTTCTATTTTTTATAGAATTTTCTAGCAACAATACAATTGATATTATTCAATCAAATATTGGAGTTGGAAAAGAAATATTTTTCATGCCAAAATTATCCTTAACTAAAGTTCCTTAGAAAAAATTAAGCTTTATTTGAATTTCAATATGCTATTAAACTTTTTTAAGATTATGCTTATTGTAATTCAATTAAAGTATTTAGTGACCAAGATGATATATCAATGATTCATAAGTTAATTTGTCAAATTATTTTAATGACATAACATATGAATCTATGAATAACTGATACATCACTTGATCACTTAAAAATTAGTGAATTATTTAATCGGTATATAATTATTCTTTAAATAAAATTAAAATAGAAAGTATGTAATAATTATATTGAGACAATGAGTTAATGTTTGAATAACATGGAAGTGTACATTTTTACTAGTAGGGAAAAAAGAGTTAAGTAATTTTTGCAAGCTGAAGAGAGGTAAAGCATGGGTACTGAAAACATTATTATTAGACTTATACAATGTAATTAATATAACTGTTTCATATATATTGGGCTATACATATACGACTATCATGTATTGGTGATAAATCCATGTTCGCTTGTTTTGTTAACACGCATTCATTGTTTCATGTAAATCTAACTCTGTCGTATCTAAGACCACTAACAGCTGTATTAATCATGTGTAACACACATTTTTTTATTATTATCCCATAGTATAAAGGAAATGATCACATGTTAGGCAAATTTAGATTGTTTAAGTGAAAATAGTTGACCTAGTCGAATATGAATAAAGAAAAAGTTAAAAACGATTTTTTTAACCAATATGGACCTTATATGTTTTAAATCAACGACTCAGATTTAAGATATGTGTCTAATGTCTTGCTAATAGGAATGGGAAGGAATTTTTTTTATAAAAGCTATTTTCATAGATGGAGTAATACTGACTGAACTATTAGAATGTTTATGAAATATATAAATTGTGAAAATTAAGATACCAATTTGTGCTAACTATAGGATTAAGTTTCACCTCAAATACGAATACAATTAAAATTAAACCATTTTCTAACCTTCTCCAAGAAGTTTAGCCACGATTCACCAATGTTTCTAGATCTTATTTTTCAAGATTTCGTTCTAAACTGGAAGACTCTTGTCTTTCATCCGTAATCGTGTTTAGTTTGTTCATTTTTTGAAGAAGTTCTCAACTATCCCAGTGTGATTATACCTAATGGTTTACTGTTGACATAAATCTATTCATCTTGGTAGAGTTGGTACTATCGTGATGAAAAAACGGGTACCCTGTGAGGAGTGCAATGATATTCTTGACTTGGACGATGTTCTTCAATATGAAAGTCATAATCATGATAATTGGATGGCAGGGAAGGTCATTACTGATATAATGATTAATGCTACGATAATGGTGTATGTTCTATGTAAGAGTTGAGGTATCGAGGAGGGTTTGGAGATTAAGGCTTTGGATAATCTTCCTATTCAAATTTAGTTGTGCATAATGGACATGGAGAAAGTGGAAGTTAAAGGAACATGGAGCTTTAATGGAAATCTTCTCATTCTGAAGAGATATGAGTCAAAGACACAGTCCTTAGAGATTTCCTTTGATTCTTGTTCGATATGGGTGCAAATACAAGATTTTCCACCTGATTGCAGCACTGAGTTAGTTGTAAAGAAGTTGGCATCCAAGTTAGGTTTGGTTCGTGCTGTTGACAAATATACCTTAAAATGTTCCCTTGCTAGATCAGTACGAGTCAGAGTCATCTTTGATATCTATACTTATAGAAAACCTGAAATATGAGTGAGGAAGAAGTTGAAGTGTCCTATCTAGATTGAGTTTAAGTATGAGAGACTCCCTATCTTTTTCTTTCAGTCTGAGAGTATATGCCATGATATAATATTCTGTACCAAGAATGGATCTGGAGGAGAATATATGTTTGCGGAGTTGTTCAAGACTGAAGCAAATCTGAGAACATCAAACTTTGTCGAGGACTTTAATTCAGGTGGTAAGAAAAAACATAATTTGTATAAGAGAGATGTGAGAGTACTGGAGAGGTAGGAGTTAGGATGACACATAAGTAAGAAGTGCAAGTGGAGGTCAATAGTAAGGATTCTGAGGAGCCTGCTCATCCAGTAATTATATAGGATGTTCGTGATATTGTGGCATTAAATGTTTCTTCTTGTAGTTTTTAGAGTAAGAAAGAAGGCAAGAAGAATGGTGGAAGAGGAGGCTAGAGCAGTATAGGTAGTGTGGGGAAGAACCAATTTAATAGCAAAAGATGTAGGGTGGAGGCGGATGAATGACTAAGATTAGTAAATCTCTAAGATATTCTGGTCAGAGCTTCTTTTGAGGAAGGAAATATTATCGAAAAGACTTCTAATGAATTGAGTGAATCAAGGGTTGAGGGTGTAATGGCTTACCCTGAAAAGCCATTAGAGGATCAACAAAGCTTTTAGTTTAGAATTGTCAAGTGTTGGGGAGTACCTTGACAATCCAAGCATTAAAGGAGGCTTCAAAGCATCCCAATCCCCATATTATTTTTCTGTTGGAAACTAAAACAAGAAGGAATACAGTTGAAAGGTATATTAGGAGATGGATGTATGATTTGTCGCATGTAGTTGATCTAATATGATTTTTAGAGGCATTTTGATGTGCTAGACCAAATCTATTTGTGTGAACTCTATCACTTATACAACTAATATGGTTGGTATGAATATTACTGAAATTGGGAGGGTGTCTTTTATGTATGGGCATAAAGATGACATAACATGGTGATGCCAGTTTAAGGGATTATGAAGAAGCAATGGGAGCCAACTTACCTTGGATGGCTCTGGGGGATTTTAATGACATGCTTTGTGCCAACGAAAAGAAGGGATGGAGAAATATCGACTTCCACAGAGCTATTAAGTTTAGAGCTTTTGTTGATAGTTCTGGCTTTTTGGAGGTCCAATCTAGTGGATGCTGGTTCACGTGGAAAAATGGCAGAGCTGTAATGGATTTTATACGTGATAGACTTGATAGAGTCTTCGTAAATGAAGATTTCTTAGATAGATTTCCTAATGTTAAGGTCATAATCCCTCCAAACATTAGCTCAGACCACACTCTATTGATTGTCCCTCTAATCAAGGAGAATCACAAAAGAGAAGGAATTTGTTTGAGTATAAAATGAAGTGATAGTTGGAGGATGACTATATAGACACTATCATGAAGGGATGACATGTTACTCAAGATAGAATATGGATGGAAAACCTAATAAAGAAGCTAAATAATTGTAAAGTTGAATTAAAACAGGAGCTCCATCCTAAATGGTAATCCCAAACAAGAGATAGTGTCTCTTAAATCCAAATTGCTATTGTTATTTGAGGATAATGAGAAAGACATGAATGCCAGAAAGGTGATCAAAGGTCTAATGGGAGACACTTGAAGAAAGGAGAGAGTGTTCTGGCGGCAAAGGGCTAAGACTCACTGGCGGTGCTCAAATGCCAATATAGGAATTCTAGTTTCTTTCACAAATCTATCTTGCATAGAATGATGGTTAATTACATCAAGAGATTGACAGAATCTATTGGGATGTGGTAAAAAGGGAGTAGAATGTTGTTTAGATTATTGGTGATCATTTCACTAATTGTTTCATTTTTGAACCTGCATATGATATTCTTCGGGTTCTAGATAATGTCTCACCGTCAATTTCTGAGGAAGCAAACATGTTACTTGTTGCTGGGGTTACCTTGGAAAAAAATTAGAGTAGCTACTTTTGACCTTTGACCAGATAAAGCACCTTGTCTAGATAGGATCTCTGGATTATTTTATCAGAAACATTGGAATCAGGTGAGTGAAGATATCTTCAAGGCAACAAAGGACTTCTTTGGTAACTATTACTTACCCTATTTTGTTAATGAAACATTTATCACCTTAATTGCTAAAGTGAATCAACCTGAAACCCTGGCTCAATATAGACCTATTGCACTGTGCATTTTTCTCTTACAAAATTATTGCTAAAGTGTTGGCCAATAGATTGAATTTTTTTAGACAAGTTGCATATCTGAATCTTAGGGTGCATTTGTTAGCAATAGACATAAACAAGACAATGTATTGATATCCCAATAGGTATTTTATCATCTTAAAAAGAAGAAAAAATGAAAGAAATGGATAATGGTCATTAAAACTGACATAGCCAAGACTTATGATAAAGTAAGGTGGGGGTTCCTAAATTTACTTTTTAAGAGGATGGACTTTAGATCAAATTGTAACTGAGATTATGAAGTGTGTTTCTACTGTAAATTATAGATTTCAAATTAATGGTGAACTAAGATGTGATATATGCCCTAGTAGAGATCTTAGGCAAGGAGACCTTCTGTCTCCTTATCTATTTATAATGGTAGCATAAGCTCTATCTCAGTGTTTGGGAAAGTCAATTCAAAAGGGAGAGATTAAAGTTGTTTGCTTAAACAAGACTACTCCACCATTATCTCATCTATTTTTTTTACTGATGACATCATCTTTATTACTGAAGTTGAGGTGGGATCCTGTTTGAAATCGAATGAATGCCTCTCTCAGTATTGTAATGCCCCAGGTCAACTTGTTAATCTTAAAAAAAGCAGCCTATGGTTCAGTGGCAATGTAACAAATAAGAAGGAGTCAGAATTGGCTTCCCTGCTACAAGTACCTTTATTAGTTAAGAGAGTTTGGTACTTGGGGCTAGTTGCTGATTAGGGAACCTCAAGAGTATCTATTGCCGCCATCCAAGAGAAGATGGATAACATGACCGCTTGTTGAAAAACAAACCTATTGTCAATATATGAAAAATATGTGCTTTTAAAGGTTGTGGCTTAGGCTCTCCCTTCTTATGCCATGGGCAAATTCAGGCTCCCTAAAAAGGCATGTTGTAACTTACAAGATGCCATCATGAAGCTCTGATGGTTTAAGCAAGATGATCAGATGTGCATTAAATGATATTCAAAAAAGAAGATGACCTGCAGGAAGGAAATTGGAGGCCTAGGATTTAGGGATTTAGAAGACTACAACACTTCACTTTTGGCTAAGCAAGCTTGGTTTATCATGCATAACCCTGATCATTATGCTCAATATTACTTAAGAGCTTAATTTCCTTAATGAATCTTTTATGAAGGCAAAAACTCCTAAATACAGTTTTTGGCTTTATAGAAGCACATGGTATGGAAGGAGATCCTTAGAAGGAAATGTTATTGTTGCATTGATAATGGTCTGTCATCAAATATTTAGGATGATATCTGATTGTTTAGTGGTAGAAGCTTAGAGGAGTTTAAGACTTATAACTACACCTATGTTGTAGACATGATTTCTAGTTTTGGGTGGGACTGAAGTAAGCTTAATCTGCTATTCCCCCTGGCTAGTTATAGAGATATGTTCTATCTGTATATCTTGTCCTGGTACTTCAGATAGACTAGGTGGCCTCTAACCAAAGATGGAATGTTCACCGTGGAATCCTGTTATCATGTTGTCCATGATTAGAAAATGGGAGATAAAAGTATTGGACCTTCAATTGCCATTGTTATACATGGTAGCTTTTGGAAGTATTCATGGAGGAATAACGTGCCCCAAAATATCAAACTATTCCTTTGGAAAACAATATAACTTTCCACCTGTGAGATAAGCACTACCAGAAAAAGGAACATCCAAAACTCATTTTGTCCTCTCTGTGAATTGAAGGAGGTGTTTGTCTTACATGTATTGGTGACATGTAAATGGAGTAGTTTGACGTGGTGTAGCTCTTCTTTACACCTTCGAGCTAACTGAGTATCTGAATCTGAATTCAGTTTGGGCTAATCATCCAGATGAGAGAAAAGACTACGTTGCTCTATTCTGTCACTTATATTTATCAATTTGGAAACCTAGGAATAAATATGTTTTTATAACAAAATGATGAATCCTGTGATGACATCTTCTGTAGCATTTAAAGTTTGATTTGAGTTTATATCAGTCAATAGCAAGTCTTCAGGAGGTTTTGACAGGTGATTTTTGGAGGAAACTAGAGGTAGGCTATGTCAAGATAAATTGTGATGCTGTAAAAGGAAGATGTTGAATTGAAGCTATTGTTCAAAACTCTGAAGGAGATAGTTTGCTAATATTTTCCATATCAATACCTAGGTTTTCTATTGAGTATAGAGAGTTAATGGCTGTTAAGGAAGCTCTAAAAATGGTAGGTAGAGGATGCTGGACTAATGTGGTGATCGAGCCTGATGCATAGATGGTCTAGGCTCTCCTTGTACAAATTGGAGAGTAACCAACACTATTTTAGAGGTAAAAAAGAAATTCATTCAAGCTTGTAATGGTAAAGTATCTTGGATAAGTATTAAGTAGGATACTTAATTCCACTACTGATGCCATTGCTCATTTTGGCCTAGATTAGAGTAGGGATGATTGTAATAGCTTTTCACTTGTCTACTCTCTTTGTTAGTTTGGTTTTGAACGAAAAGGTTATTGTTAGAGGGAGGTGAAGAAGCCCTTGAACTTTTTCCTTTTGCTCATTAATGAAATCTTGTTTGATAAAAAAATACTAATACAATTAACTTAAATATAATCTCAAAATTTATTGATTTTCCATCGGGAAGGATAATAGTTTAATTAATCCACATCAATATGATTTAGTTTAAATAAAAATTAGAAGCAAATTAAACAGGAGTAATATGTGGATTAATGATCTTATTAAAAAAGAATTTAAAGCAATAGTAACTTTAAATCAATCAAGTTTTCAACAAGTGATAACTAATAAAAAAAACTTTGTATTAGTTTTCCCTTTCTTTTTTATAAAGAACATAATAAAATCTGATACATACACAAATATAATTATGATCGATATGATTGCAAAAGTATATATTATCTCCCTCGAAATTTCAATAACACGTTATAATTTCAAATCGTGACGGTATATTATAGAGTGAATGACTAAGTTTATTTTTATAGATTAGCATGGGGCTTCCGGAGGTACTTCCCTGACTAATCATAGGGGTGCATAGGCACTTGACTAGGAGTTTTCTATAAGTACACAACTGGTAATGCAATAGACCACACATCCACAGGCCGATGGCCATGAGAATCACACTCATAGTTCAAATTCGTGACCTAGATAGAGCAACTTCTCAAGCTTATAGTGACCAGTTCCGCTACCGTTCATGGTTGAAGATTTATTTTCTATTAGTAGTACTATTAAATCTTCCTTAATGTGCATGTTATCTCACAATTCAAAGTCCATCTTGCTTTTGGAAAAATTCCTATAACGCCCTTTATCTTTACTTAAATGACACTGACACATATCTAACTTGAAAAATGACACAAACCTCCGTTTATGTAGGTTTCGTCTATATCTATATGTCGCAACGTGCACGCGACGCAGAGTGATAATTGAAAAAATTATTTTCAAAAAAGAAAATTAGGAGTCACCAACAACCATTTTAGGACATGATTGATCACCCAATTTTAAAACAAAAAACTTTTGGTCTACGAAAACTCAAAGTTGGTTCGAGAGTCATTTGTGTATGGGGAAAGTATTAGTACCCCACAACACCTATTATTAAAATAGTTAACAAATTCAATCAAATGCTATCCAAAATATATTTAAGAGAAAGAAATAAATAAAAGTGAAAGAATTTTACTTTTGAATGTCCCATTAGGTAAGTTTTGTATCATAAAATGAAACAAAATAAATTATCTTTAATGGGTGGTACAAAGATCATTGAATTTTTTTTTTGAAAAACAAATCATTATTGGAGTTATTCTCGGTATTCTGTAAAATAACTCATCAACTCAAGCTTCGAGAAGTTTGGTATCCCAAAAGTCTCAAAGTCCGTTATCGGGGTTCTTAGTGAAAATTAAATAATAAAATTAATAAAATTTAAATATAATTTTATTAAAATTGTAATCCACACATATATGAATTTTAACTCTAATAATAAGAAAATGAGATAAGAATCACCTTATACGCATGACAATATGATAATGATACATTAATAAATAAGAAATAAGAATGACAACAATTATAAAGAAAAAAGGGTGAAAAAAAGTTAAGAAAGTGGTAAAATATATTACAAATTTTGTAGCTTTTTTATTTTATTTTTTTAATAAATTATATAAAATAATAATAATAAAAATGATAAATGATAATAGAGGATAAAAATCAGAATTTTGTCCCCCTCCATAAAATTTAAAATTTTGATTTTTTGATTTTTTTTATTTCTAATTCATTTTGCTCCCCTTCATAATATACAAAAATCCTAGTTTTTTTATATAAATATACCCTTCAATTTTTTATTACATAATATACAAAAATCCTAGTTTTTTGGGATATAAATATACCACTTTTTTATTTTAGACTACTTAGTTTACTAATTACCAATATTTTTTTCTTCCTTCATTGCTAATCAAATAGCAAATGGATGATCATGAATGATAACTAGTTCAAACAAGTGTCATAGAAGAATATTAAGAAAATTCAAAGCTTAAATATTTGTATAATCTTTATATATATGTTTAACTATCTATTTTATGCATTTTTATGTATGAGAAAATATCATAGGAGATTTTTGTAATAAATGTACACTTTCAACCCATTAAATGGTTGATTCACATTGAGTTAATTTGCACTACTCAAAGGCTTTATCCCCATCCTCATTGATTGAGTTGATGACAAAGATACTTTATTATCAAATTTGTAAAAGAATCATCGATGCATAAAAATAAAACTCAAGATTAAAAGTAAAAGATGAAGAATGAGGAACAAAAACTTATATATAGAAAAGGAAACAAAGAGTATATACTACATGGGTATGGATGAGAGATGATGAAAAATAATGAACAAGATATATTGTGAGCTAATATGCAAGAAATTTAAATTATCTTAAGAAAAAGAATGAGAGATGATGAACAAATGATTAAAAATGTAAACTCTATTTCTCTTTATCTTGAAAAATCTCTCTTATTTCTCATACACTCTCTCTAAAATGATGTCCTCTCATTCTCTCTTAATACCTCTCTTTCTCTCTTCAAATGACCTCTCTTTCTCCCTCCAAATGACCTCCTCTAAGTGAAGGACTCACTCCCCATTTATAGGTAAAATTAGGGTTTGTCTGTTTGCATTTAGTCATTTTACTCCTTGTTTTATTTTTAGTCCTTATACAATCTTTTCTTATTTTTAGTCTTTGGGCTATTTTTTTTTAATTGAGATTTTTTTAATTGAGATTTTTTTTCAAATCTCACATATAGTCTTAGACTATTATGTGACCAACATAAAAAGTGTTTATATTCAAAGTATTGAACCTGATAAAATATGATATCTATAGTTGCCCCCCTTTATTCATGCCTCTAAACTTAAAATGTGTGGATAAATATTTTGATCAGTATGGGAATACAATAAATGGATAAGGGGAATAGAAATTTTGACTGATTCAGACACTATGAAATGACATAATTATAAAATGAACTTGGATAGACACATGCTTCGAGCTCGACTCAATTTGGGTTCAATTTAATCAGAGATATTTGAAGAGAAACGGACATGGATAAACGCAGGCTTCAACCTCGATTCAATTCGGGTTTGATTAAACTGAGATATTTGAAAGAAAAATGGACCTGGATAGACAGAGGCTTCGATCTCGACTCAATTCGGGTTCGACTTTAACCATTTTAATTGAACGGACCAGGCGCTGACACCAGGCTTCGACCGCGACAAAATTGGGTTCAACTTAACTGAGATATTTGAAAGGAAAATGGAGCTGGATTGAAGTAGGTTTCGACCTCGACTCAATTCAGGTTCGATTTAACTTAAGATATTTGAAAGAAAAATGGACATGGATAGACACAGGCTTCAACCTCGTCTCAATTTGGGTTCGATTTAACCAAATTTTTTGGAACAGACCTGGAACAGGCTTCGACCTCGACCAGGGTGTAATGAACATTGTTTCGCAATGGCAACAAGTTGCCGTTAAGATAGATGATGATCTTCATATAAGATTGATGGTGCGAACGGTGAACGGAACCCAACAGGGCGAGAAGACGCTAAATGCGTTGTTTGTTGCGTTATATCTCGGAGAAGCTAACAACCTTCTAACGTGGTTGAATAATAGGTTTCCTAAGCTCGACTTACAACAGAAGGACTGCATTGAAATGAGTTGGATCGGATCGGTCTTGTTTTGGTCTAATTTTCCTATCAGGACGTCACCGGACCTACTTCTTGATTGGTCAGGCAAAGGAGAAATTTTTTTGAAGCGTAAATCAGATTATGTAAAAGAACCAATTTCAAAAGAAGGGTTAGAATCAATATGGAAGAAAATTATCAAAATTGGAGAAGTAGCAATGATGTGGAATCCATACAGAGGAAAAATGAGTGAAATTTTGGAGGCCGATACGCCATTTCCTCATCGGTCAGGGAACATATTCAAAATTCAATATACCGTAAACTGGAAGAAAGGCGGAATTGAAAGTTCGGATCACTATGTAAATGCAACGAAAAGTCTTTATGAGGCCATGACACCATATGTATCAAAAAACCCTAGGGAATCGTTCTTGAACTATCGCGGAATTGAAAGTACGGATCACTATGTAAATGCAACGAGAAGTCTTTATGAGGCCATGACACCATATGTATCAAAAAACCCTAGGGAATCGTTCTTGAACTATCGCAACCTCGACATCGGAACAAATCTAAATGGGACGTTTCAAGAAGGAGAGGTTTACGGGTTGAAGTATTTCAAGGGAAATTTTGAGAGGTTGGTGAAAATTAAGACTACCATTGATCCTGACATTTCTTCAGAAATGAACAAAGTATCCTAACACTCAATTCTTAGGGAGGGAAATTGAATTAATGGTTTTGGTTATTATCAGTATTTTTTCTTAACATATTTACACGATTTTTGTTTCATTTATTATCAACGAACTATGCATTACTAGATCGTCAAAAGATGTGACAGTTTATTGAAAAAATTAGTATATGATGTGGAATACTAATTCATAATTGAAACTAATCCATGTGTACGATTTAAATTGAAGATTTAGATCGAAGAGAGAATCGATCGACACTAAAAATCAGGAATATAAGATGAACCATTATATAATTTGTGAAAGAATGAGAACTATTTGTCGTTGCTAGTTATAATCATTTTTGGCCTAATATGATCTGTTAAGATTTAATATTGTTTCATATACTTGATTGTCACACACACGTTAAAAGTATATGTTATATTTCTACATATTTATTAAAAAGTAGTATTATTTTAACAAATGTAATTAACACCTCTTAAAAAAATCAAGAAAATCCTTTTACACATTCCAAGTGATTAGTGATAATATTAGTCATTAGACTTTGTTTTTTAATTGTTTAATTAAACATATCTAATGTATATTTGGTTAAAGATCATGTGTGTTCCGACAATGTTAAATAAAATATGCAATTCGAGAAGGCTTTCTGTCGGTTTGCTTCAAAGCTTCAAACATTATACTAATTACAAATTAACAATTGTATTAAAACAAAATATTCATTTCCCACATCGGAAACAAATGGCTAATGTTGTGTTGTTCAGCTAGTTCTTAAGCTGAAGATTTGTTTGATTAAAACACGGAGCCGTGCAATGAGTACATAGCGAACTATTCTTTCGCCTTTTACTAAAGAATACTGTGTGCTCGTTGCAAATAGCGGCATACGCTAATTTTTGGAGGGGTTCTCTATGGGGTGCCCCACACTGATAATAGTTGAAAATTTATACCGTATTAATATTAAGTTAACATTTATATATGATATTAATTTTATTTTTGATTATAAAATTATAATCAAACCCCCACACTGATAATAGTTGAAAATTTATACCGTATTAATATTAAGTTAACATTTATATATGATATTAATTTTATTTTTGATTATAAAATTATAATGAAAATGATAAGAAAATATAAATTTTGAGTCTTATCCGGCATTTAGTTAACTCTCTTTATAAACCGATCAAGTGACACACCTCAGCATCTTCATAAGTCAACTACAAGTGAATGAAGACACCACATCATCATGATCACCTCTCCTTTGCCCTTGGAGCCAGCTGAGTGACAAAAACTGTTACGTGGAGGAATATTTTTCTGTTAGCTTAGATGAGCTGTAAGAGAGAGAGAAGCTTCATCTTTGTCCTCATATAATATCATGTAATAGCTAGCAGAGAAGGTCAAGAAAAAGAGAATTAACAGTAAGCTTTGTAAAAAATACAAAATAGAAAAATAGAAGAAGAAGGAGATCATAAAAAATAGATACATTTCTTCTTTCCTCACTGATTTTATAAGATTTAATTTGGTATCACAGCCACACGACGAAATTCATGATCGATTCAAGCGATAATAGTGGAAATATTACTACTCCTACACTTGAAATGCAACAGGAAACAATCAACATGTTCATGCAGCCAATCAACCAACTACACTGTCAAACACTATTTTATCTTAGGTGTTCAATTTTTCAACTCCTTCAATTCATCATTGTCTATCAAATTAGAGAGGAGTAATTTTGTTTTATGAAAATCTCAAGTTATACCTGCTGTTGTGGGGGATAGTCTGGATGACATTATGTTTGGTTTTAGTCAGTGTTCATCAAAGTTTCAAGAAATGATGAGACAAATCGAGCATATAAGTCTGGGTAAGGGTGTGATCAACTCTTATTAAGTTAGCTTCAGACCTTAATGACTGATGGGATCCTTGGTTCCATTATTAACTATTGAATATCCAATGAGGTATGGAACTCACTGGACAGAAACTGTGCCATCACCTCTAGAGATAGGCTAATGTATCTAAAAGGTAAACTAGAAGAAGCTAGCAAGGTGAGTATTCTGATTACATGAGGGCCTTAATAGACTCTCTAACAACTGTTGGACAACCTGTTGGTGAAGAAGATCTTATTCTTCACATCTTAGAAGGACTAGACTTAGAGTATGACTTTGTGGTTGTTAAGACTATACAAACTTAAACTTCTGTTATTTATAGCTAGTTTAGTCAACTTCTATTAGAAAGTTTATCAACTGTTAGTAGTTAGTTTTCAGTTAGTTATTTGTAAGTCTTTGTCTGTATATACTCTAAGTGCTATATTGTAAGATTAATGAGAATGGTAATTCTTCTTTAGTTGTTACTTGGTATCAGAGCCAAATCACCTTTCTTGTCCTTCTTGTCTCTCTCATCGCAATTTTTTTCATTCGTCTCTGCTTTCTGTAAGCTTCATCAATGGGTGAAACAAACTTAGCCGCAAATGCAACAAACTCGGCTGCAAACGCAACTGCTCAACTGATAATTCAGCAGCAGCAACTCATCCAGGTTTATCATCCTTATCAGTGATAAGTTCTATTCCTAAGAACTTGATTCTGATAAATATACGTCTTGATCAAAATAATTTCATTTTTTGGCACTCTCAAATTCTATAAACAGTGAGAGCTTATGGTCTTGAAGACATTATACTGGGGAACTCAACTCGTCCTCCTCAGTTTGTTACAAAAGTAAGCACCAACATCAATGGCACAACAATCTCTAAAGAAGTGTCAAATCCTAAGTTTCAGTCATGGCTGTGAATAGATCATTTCGTTAAAAAATGGTTGTTATCCTCAATTTTAGAAACAATGTTTGGACACATTGTACATTGTGATTCGTCTCATGAAGTCTGCTCAGTGTTAGAAGGAATTTTCACTACAAATTGAAAATCAAGGTTGCTTCAACTACGTTTTCAACTTCAGTCTAACAAGATATATTCGTTAAGTATAAATGATTACATTCTGAAAATGAGATCTCTGCTGACAATCTTTCAGCTTCTGGACAATTAGTAAGTGAGGAAGAAATGCTTCTTTATATCCTGGGAGGTCTAGGCAATGACTATGATCCTGTTGTCATTAACATGGCTTCTAGACATGAGTTTGTTCAATCCAAGAAGCACAATTTCTTTTACAAAGTCAAGAATTAAGGTTATAACAAAACAATCATGTAATTGGTCTTATAGATGCATCTGTAAACACTGCATAATTCAATTCAAATCAATATAATTCTACCAGGACAGGCCGATGAGGAAATGGCCAGTCTAATGGTAGTCAATATACTAATAATTGATCGAGAGGTAACTCTGGAACAAGAGGAAGAGTCGTGGTGGTCGTGGCAGAGAAGATTCTCGACTTGTTTGTCAAATATGCAAGAGAATAGCTCATCTGCATTCAATTGCTATAATAGATTTAAGCAAGATTTCAAACAACCTGAGCAAAATAGCTTCAACCAAAATCATGCCTCTTCAGCCTTTGTAGCCTCTTCATCTATAGTTCCAGATAACAATTGGTATATGGACAGTGGAGCAAACAACCATATCCCTCAAACCTAGAAAACTTGTCTATCAAGTCAGACTACAAGGGGAAAGGAAAGGTGATGGTAGAAAATGGTGAGTTTATGTCTATTTCTCATATTGGGAATTTTGAAGTTTTTATTGATTCTAAACCTGTCATTAACTCAGGAAAAGATAGTAAGCATTCTTTATGCAAACCTAACTCACATATAGCTCTCTTTCTCTAAAAAAAATTCTGTGTGTTCCTTCTATTACCAAAAACTTACTTAGTGTTTCAGTCCTTACTAGAGATAATAATGTTATGATTGAATTTGACTCTACTTTGTGTCTTATTAAGGACAAGATTTCAAAGAAGGTCCTTCTGCAAGGAACCCTTAAAGATGGATTGTATCATTTTCAGCTTCAACCCACTGATATCAAGCTTCTACAAAGTAATTCCAGCTTTAATCACAAACCTAGTGTGTACTATGTAGTAAACATTCTATCTTTTTCTTCAACAAATTTAGTTTCTGGAAATTTAAATTCTGTCTGTACTTCTTCAAATCCTTGTAAAAACTCTATTTTCAATAATAAGTCAATTGTAAGTGTTGATGCTCAAAACAATTGGCATCAAATACTTGGGCATCCTTAAAATCATGTTTTGAATGCAACATTAAGAAAAATAAATTTGAATTTTACTCAAACTTCTCTTTCTTTCTGTGATGCATGTAAATTTGGTAAAACTCATCAAAACTTTATTCCTCCTATTACACAGCATACCACCAAACCTTTTGAACTTATACATTCTGACATTTGGGGTCCCTCACTCTTATTGTCAATAGAAGAATATATGTATTGTCTCACTTTATAGATGATTTTTCAAGATTTTGTTGGATCTTTCCCTTAAAACTAAAATCAGAAACCACAAGCATTGTTCTTTAATTTAACTCCTTCGTTGAAAGACAGTTTAATGCTAGGAATAAGAATTTTCAGTCAGATTAGGGGGTGAGTTCAGACCTTTAAAACTAATATTTGCTCAATTAGAGATCCATTTTAGGCATCTTTATCCCCACACCCATCAACAAAATGGAAAAATAGAGAGAAGACGTAGAAAAATAGTTGAAAGCTGGTCTTACCTTGTTAGCTCAAGCAAAAATGCCATTAAAATTCTGGTGGGAGGCATTTCATACTTCAGTTTCATCATAAACATATTATTTTCATCTGTCATTCAAAATCAAACTCCATTTGAGAAATTTTTTTTTTTTTCTGTTTCTCCATCTTTCCATATTCTAAGAACTTTTGGTAATACATGTTTTCCACTTATGATATCTTATAATAAGCATAAATTAGAATTTCACACCAGTAAATGTGTATTCTTGGGCTACTCAGATAATCACAAAGGGTATAAGTGTCTTGAACCAAAATTTGACAAAATTTATATCTCCATTAATGTGTCTTTCAATGAATTGGGGTTTCCTTATCAAAATTTTATTTATAAAACTTCAATTTCTTTAAAGCCTTTGCATGCATCTCCTTTTCCTAACTCTGTTAAATTTGTGCTTCCAAGCTCTCAAAATGATACAATTCCATCTACATCATCACCTACAGAAGGATCTATCACTCAATCTCATTCCAAAAGATCAAGTCAATCACAATAAATATCTCCCTCTAATTTTACTTTGCCTAATGCTACTAATTTTTATTCTGACAGTCCAATTATTCCTTTACAAAACCTTGCTCAGAACCTTTTTCTGATAGACTAACTAAAATTACAGATTCCCATGCTCAAAATCCATTTATACATCCTATGATAACTCGATCTAATCAATCATATTTAAACCCAAAGTCTATCTCTCTATTGTATGTGATTTAGAAACTGAACCTACCTCTTTTAAGACAGCTTTAGAGCATCCAAAATGGAAAATTGCAGACTGAGGAATATGATGCACTTGTTAAGAATCACATTTGGAAGCTTGTTCAAAAAACCAAGGATATGTATGTTATTCAAAATAAGTGTGTGTTTAGGATCAAACATAATCCTGATGTTCTGTGCTTAAATATAAAATAAGGTTTGTAGCTAAAGGATTTCAGCAATCTAGTGGTATTGATTATTTTGATAGTTTTATCCATGTAGTTAAACCATCCACCATTCATATTGTTCTCATTTTGGCAATCTCATATCAATGGGATAATCAGCAAGTTGATATCAACAATGCCTTCTTGAATGGGGAGTTGAATGAAACTGATTTTATGACTCAACAACCTGGTTTTGTGCAGAAAGATAAATCTAATTTTGTGTACAAGCTTTCTAAGGATTTATATGGCTTGAAGCAAGCACCCTGAGCATGGTTTGAAAAGCTGCGAAGGGCATTACTTCAGTGGGGGTTTTACACCTCCAAGTCAGATTCTTCATTGTTCATTTCTAAGACTTCTACTTCTCTGATTTTGATTCTGGTATATGTAAATGATATTTTAGTAACTGGTAGTTGTCCTAAAATAATTGAACATGTTATCTCAGATTTGAATCATCATTTTTCTCTTAAGAGGCTTGGCTCCCTTAACTATTTTTGGGCTTTGAGGCATATAGAGATACTACTGGACTTTATCTCACTCAAACTAAATACATAGTTGATCCATTGTAAAGAAGAAATATGACAGAAGCTAAAGATTTTCCTACACCAATTTACTCCTCTACTAAGTTGTCTACTCATATAGGTATCCCTTTTGAAGATCCAACTTTGTACATGAGCACGGTGGGACCATTGCAGTACCTCACGATGACTAGGCCTGATATTTCAATTTCTGTGAATAAACTAAGTCAATTCTTGCAGTCCCCTACCTCAGACCACTGGAAAGCATGCAAAATATTACTTAGATACTTAAAAGAGACTCTTGATTATTGCCTGCAATTTAAACCAGCTTCTTCTCTCACTTTGGAAAGATTTACAGATGCAGATTGAGCTAGATGTGTTGATGACAGACGCTCTACATCAGGGTATTGTATCTACCTAGGAGGAATTTTAATCATTTGGAGCTTTAAGAAGCAACATGTAGTTGTCAGGTCAAGTACAACATATAGACCCCTTGCCTCTGCTACCACAGAATTCCTTATTTACAGCGCTTGGTTTAGCTGTCAGCACTTGTCCTACCTTGTGGTGTGATAATATTGGTGCTAGTATGTTAGCCACCAATCCTGTGTTTCATTCTAGAAAAAAACATATAGAGTTGAAGGTCCATTTTATTAGAGAAAAAGTTTTGGCCAAACAGCTTCAGATTCAACTACAGAAGTGCAGGTTGCTGATGTGCTCACTAAATCTCTTCCAGAAGCAAAATTTCTAACTCATCGTGGTAAGATAAAAGTTGTTCAAACACCTATTATCTTGAGGGGGCATGCTAAGACTATACAAACTTAAACTTCAATTATTTACAATTAGTTTATTCAAATTCTATTAGGAAGTTTGTCGGCTGTTAATATTTAATTTTCAGTTAGTTATTTGTTAAGTCTAACTTAGCCACTCCTAACAACAATCAGAGAAGAGATTTTTCCAACATTGGACAAGGGAATTAGTTTGGTAACAGAAACAATAATTATTCTGGGAATAAAGGTGACAACTACACAAGTGGTGGAAGGTTTGGCAGAAATAGAAACAAACTCATCTGTCAAGTCTGTGGAAAGCCTAGACATGGTGAAAATGACTGCTACTATAGGTTTGGTTGGAACCTCAATCAAAATTACTAGCAACAAGGAAATCAGATGCAAATGAGTCCATTTCAAGCACAACCAGCAACTGCCTTCTTTATAGGATCTGAATCAATACCTGACTCAGCTTGGTATGTTGATAGTGGTGCCAACAACCATGTCACTACTGACTTTGGCAATTTAATCATAGCATCATACTACAATGGCCCTGAGAGACTTGCTGTGTGTAATGGTAAATTGCTTTCTATTGCAAATATTGGATATACATATTTAAATACTATTTGTCAGCCTTTAAATCTGAATTTTGTGCTGTATGTTCCTGAAATAACAAAAAATCTAGTTAGTGTTTCTAAACTAACAAAAGACAACAAAGTTTTTCTAGAGTTTCATGACTCTTATTGTCTTGTGAAGGAAAAAACTACAGGGAAGGTTCTACTTCAAGGGGAGCTTAGAGAAGGGCTCTACCAGCTGGACTTACCTGGTGATAGAAGACTTGCAGCTCTAGTTTGAATATCCCAATTTCCCAATGTTTTATGTTTTGTCTGAGTCTCCAAAGCACACTAGGTTCATAAATAAGGACTGTAGTTCTAGTAGTGCTTCTAAGTGTATGTCTGTCAAGTCCAAGTGTCTTTCTGAGTCAAGAAGTTGTAATCTGTTTCCTGTTGTAATGAATACAAATTCAACTACTTATATGTTCAATATTGGCTTTACTTATATCTGATAGTGATCTCTGGCACATGAGACTTGGCCACCCATCTCACAGTACTTTAACCAAATTGTCAAATTATCTATATAAACCTGAGTATAAATCACCTCACAGATTCTGTAATGCTTGTCAGCATGGTAAATTCACTCCTTACCCTTTCTCACCTCTAATACTGTCATAAATCACCCACTTGGGATCATTTATATAGATCTATGGGACCCTGCTTTCACTACATCCATGGAAGGTTACAAATACTATATATATTTTTTAGATGCACATAGCAAATTCAGCTGGATTTATCTTCTCAAATATAATTCTGACGCTTTTAACACATATCTCTTATTAAAAAAGTTGGTAGAAAAGCAGTACAACTTGCCTATTAAATGTGTCCAATCTAACTGGGGTGGAGAGTTTAGACCATTCACCTCATATCTAACATCCCAAGGCATTGTTCATAGACACCCTTGCCCTTAATGAATAAAATGGCTCACTCTTTTAGCTCAGGAGAGTTTAGACCATTCATGAATAAAATGGCTCCTCAGAAAGGAAACACAGACACAGTGGAAACTGACCTCACTCTTTTAGCTCAGGATTCTCTACTTTACTCATTTTGATGGGATGTCCTTCAATGTGTGTTATGTCAAATAACCATGGATAACCTTTTTAATGAACCAAAGGATTCACAAAACTTTGAAATAGAGAGTTTTTGCTTCCTTGAAATGTTCTTGCAAGTGGCTAGTGTGAAGCTGCTGGCTGTTGGGATCCCAACCTCAGATCAAGTTTCTTAGCCATCTCTCATTGTTCATAAACTTAAAGGAGGATTAAAAGTTTGACCTTAAATTCTGGTATCTTTTCTCTGGTTCATAAGTAGAGAGCTGATAGCCATTCAAAAATGTCAGTCATTTATCTATATTTGTGACCTTGAATTTCTATGGATATGAAACATGATAAATTTAATTTCACAATGAAATTATAAAAGAAAATCTAAACAATAGTGGAATTTGTTAACATTGGCATTAGAATTCCATAATATTATCTAATACTGAAATTTCACTAAACATGGGTGAAGTCTGAAGAGAACAGACCCTATCCTCTTCCTCAATCCTTAGTAAGTGCTTGTTCATACTCTGTTCAGATGATTTTCTCCTTCTTTAAAAGCTCTACTTTTTTGTCTCCTATGTTTCTTAACAGAGAGTTTATAGCTATTTATAAGCTCCGACGTTTATCTATATTTTTTTTCTCGAACTTCAGTGGTTTTCATGCCAAATAGGCCTCGACACCTTCTTAATTTTTGAAAAAAAAATCCAATTACACTTTTATTATATATATTTATGTATTAGTAGAAAAAGATGCAAAACAGAGAACAATAAGCAGAGCAACACTTCAAAATAGAGTAATAACAGAGTGCGCCTTTGTATGATTATATTAAAGTTAAAAGGTGCGCATAGATAGATAGGATAGAGAGTCTATCAACGTGAGGAGTGAAGGAAAGGATGAGGTCTGTTTCGTTGTCTTTGTAAAGAAAGATACCATGAGAAAGAGCATACCCAAAAGCAAAAGTGTTATCCAGACCATTTAAAACGACCGGAATAGATCAAGTTAGTTTGAGAGTTATAACTATGAGTTTCAGATAGTTTATGATTTAAACTGGATCATTTTATAATTTAGAATTTAAAGTGTTTACTACTAATAGTTTGATGAATAAAAGTTTATTTTTTCTTAAATATTATTAGCATTTATTGTTTGATTATATATTTGTATTATCCAGGCTATTTAAAATGACGGGAATAGAGAAGTTACTTTGAAGTTATAACTATGAGGTTCAGATACTTTAGAGTTTAAACTCTAATATTTTATAGTTTAAGGTTTAAAGTGTCTATTATCAATAATTTAAAGAATAAAAGTGTAATTTTTCTTAAATATTATTAGCATTACTAAAATACACGAGGCTCAATTATTGTTTAACTACTTTATGTATTATTAGAAATGAGATATAGTAAAATATTTAATTTTGATAGTGTAAAACTTCTCAAGATGGATTAGTTGTAATGGTATTTACGTTTTGGTTTGCTAATACATATTATTGAATTCTATAATTAAGTAACAAATGTTATTGAATTTTTTTGTTAGCATTCAATGTTTAGTGAGATATAAATATTTTTTAAAATTGTTCTCACTATTATTGCAATACACATGAGATATATTTGGTTTTAACTCTTTGAAGTATTATTAATAATGAGATATAGTAAAATGTTTGATTCTATATATATCTAATTTGGTGTAGTAAATATTAGAATAATTTCGAAAATCGATTGTGAACAAAAAATTAGTAAAGGCCCATTGACATTATATATTTAAAAAATCATATTTACTTGCTGGACAAATCCTGAATATTTGGATTTATAATTTAAATTTCAGATTTAATTTTTTTTTTGTGGACTACAAATTAACATTTATTTAATGTAATATAGTCTCAATCATCTAATTCAATAAAAAATCTAAATTCATAATAAACACAATAATTGAAATCTTAAATGAAAATTCTAAATTCAAATTCAAATTGTCAATAGAAATCTTAAATCTAAAAATTTGATAAACATATCCGAAAAGAAGACTGGATTTTTTCAAAGGAGTGACTACTTTCTCGTCGGTGAAGAGAGAGACGTTTTGTTCAGAAGATAATGTTGCTTAGTTGAAGTTAATCGCCTAGTCGTCGTTTTAAAAATTAAATTACAGTAGAAACAAATCACCGCATTTCACTTCTCTCTGTTCAATGATCAAATTCAATGCGACGTTGGAAGAAATTAATCAACAGCTAAGCTTTCCAACCAATCTGACGAACCCATAAGAAAGTCAATCATCAGGTAATGAGGAGTCCTTCAATCTCAAAATTCGTTTTACTTCTTTCAGTCTCTCTGCTTCATGCTTCAATGGCTGCTTTAGATCCCTTCCAAGAAAAGCTTCTCCAATGCCTCGATTCTCATTCTTCGTCTTCTTCCCCAATCTCTGAATTCACCCATTTTCCCACCAACCAATCGTACCCCCACGTCTTGAATTCCTACATTCGAAACCTCAGATTCACATCACCTACAACCCCCAAACCATTATTCATTTTAACCCCGATTGATTTATCCCAAATCCAAGCATCCATAATTTGCTCCAAAATCCATGAACTAGAAATCAGAATCCGCAGTGGAGGGCACGACTACGATGGACTTTCCTATGTGTCTAATTCGTCCTCTTTTATCATCATCGACATGTTTAATCTTCGCTCCGTATCTGTAAATGTAGATGAAGAAACCGCCTGGGTTGAATCTGGGGCAACGCTTGGTGAGGTTTACTATGGAATTGCAGAGAAGAGCAAAATCCATGGCTTCCCTGCTGGAGTTTGTCCCACTGTAGGCGTTGGAGGGCATCTGAGTGGAGGTGGGTATGGTAATATGATGAGGAAATATGGTCTTTCAATTGATAATGTAATTGATGCTTTGATTGTTGATGCTAATGGGAGAATTTTGGATAGAGAATCAATGGGGGAAGATCTATTTTGGGCAATTTTAGGTGGGGGTGGAGCTAGTTTTGGCATAATAGTTTCTTGGAAAATTAAGCTGGTTTCTGTGCCTGAGATTGTCACTGTTTTTAGGATTGAGAAGACATTGGCTGAAAATGCAACTGAGATTGTACATAAATGGCAATATGTTGCACACAAGGTTGATGATGAAATGTTTCTGAGAGTTGTTTTGCTTCCTGTCAATAAAAATGGCCATAAGACTATAAAAGCTAAATTTGTGGCTTTATTTCTGGGCAATTCAGATCAACTTGTTTCAATTATGAATCAAAGCTTCCCTGAATTTGGTTTGAAAGCTGAAGATTGCACTGAAATGAGCTGGATTGAATCTGTACTTTACTGGGATAATTACCCAATTGGAACCTCACCTACTGTTCTTCTTGCTAGACAGCCTAAACCTGAGAAGTACTTGAAGAGGAAATCAGATTACGTCCAAAACCCGATTTCGAAGGAAAATCTCGAAGGAATATGGAAGAAAATGATGGACCTGGGAAAACCGGCTTTGACACTCAATCCTTACGGCGGAAAAATGAGTGAGATATCAGAGACTGAAACGGCTTTTCCCCACAGAGCGGGGAACTTATACAAAATCCAATACTCATTGAGTTGGAAAGAAGAAGGCGAAGAAGTCTCCGATCGGAATTTGGATTTGATAAGACGGCTTTACGATTACATGACGCCATTTGTGTCGAATTCACCACGGTGTTCATACTTGAATTACAGGGATGTTGATATAGGGATTAATGGGAATGATAATGGAAATTACGAAGAAGCAAGTGTTTGGGGTTATAAGTATTTTAAAGGGAATTTTGATAGGTTGGTTAAGGTAAAAACTACGGTAGATCCTGATAACTTATTTAGGTATGAACAAAGCATACCTTCTGCTGCATTGTTGAAGGTTCAAGAATCTAATTCCGGTGACGGAATCGAGCGATTCTAGGGCGAAACACTCTCGAGTAATTTTTATTCATGAAATTGAGTGATTCTAAGGCGAAATGTTCTCGAGTAATTTTTATTCAGTACGACTTGTGCTAGCATAAGTTATTTATAGATTTTACTTATTATTGTGAATAGTTATAACTTTGAATCGTATATAAATTATTGGATGAAAAGGTCTGAACGATGTTTGTTCATTGTGAGTTGTGCTAGCAGAAGTGATTTGTAGATTTTGTTTATAGATTCATTATGATATATATGAATCGAAGTTGTGACTTGCCATTTTTTTCTCTCTTTATTTTCGATCACCAGTTTGGAGAAAAAGAAGATTAATATTTAGAATGAGTAATTCTACAAAGATCGAGTTTTAGATAAATTTTTATTTGATAAAATAAAATATCAATCATTTATAATTTGTTTAAATAAAGTTCTTAGTGAAATGAGTGAATTGACACACTAAGATATGCCAACTATACCGCCTCTCATAATGTACTCTAAACATTATTAGAAGCAGAAGAAGAGCAAAAAGCAGTAGTCTACCATGTAATTATTCTTTTCACCAAATATGCGTTTGACTCAAATAAATATGAAGTGTAAATTATTATGGACAATTTTATTTCCTTTTTTATAGCCATGTAAGTATTATGTAATCTATTTCCTTTTTATCAATTTGATAATTAAACAACATATTGAAAGAAGATAATAAATATACATACAAACACATTATATCTAAAAGTAGAGACGTAGACAATTTTTTGGACAAGTTTATCCTTATTTTCCCTTAAATGACTAAAATTATGATTAAATTACAATTAAATGTCATCATGTTAAAGAAATTATTTAATTAAATAGTTAAATAAACATTTTCTACATTAACTTAATGACTATTTTGAAAGTACAACTTATATATAACTTATTATGATTTACGGTAAGCAATATAATTTTTGGTAAGCTAGGATGTGTATTGTTGTAAATGATTTTTTCGGTATGAGGAATCATTTACGAACGAATAATAAAGAGAATGATTTAGAAAGAGAATGAGAGAATAAAAACACCTTAGTTACATATGCCTCTTGCAAATGATTTTTCTTCTATGTTGGAAGAATTTGGACAATGTAATGAGAGAGAATAGAGAAAAGGCAATACACTTAGTAAAGATTTACTTGGATTGTCTTCCTGATTCCATTGAAAATCATTCCTCCCCCATCATTTATTACCCGAGCCTTTAGATAGGCTTTGTTCAAGATGGTGGCAAATTAAGGAGTGGAATTATCACACCCCCTATGCTTTCAGCTGATGAGTTTTTAGTCAGTAAGCGCCCCTACTGATGGGATCTTTCTCAGGTATGGGCTCTCATGCTCAACTTATCAACTATATTGTCTTGTCACTGTCGAATTAATCATAATCGTTTGATCATTTTTATGATTTTGATCCTCTTCCTTTTTATAGAGTATTCGGTCTAGATACTGTCATGTGTCATGCGAGATTTTATCTGTTCAATGTATCATAGTAAAAAAAATATTTGAAACATATTTGATATAAGAAAACTTTTGACAATAAATTATATGTGACAGAGTTATATAATTTTTCTAATTAACTCGATGAGAATATTCTCTCTCTTTTCTGCAAAGTATGAGAGTATTTCACATCTAATTCAAATTACTAAGCAATAAAAGTTTTAATCTATTATGCATAATACTTTAGACGAAAATTGTGACAAGAAATATGTCATCAAACTCATATTATATTTATATTAAGGTTCAGTTGTGAGTAAACTTAATATAGTCAATAAAAAATGAAGGACAAGAGGTCAGTTAACAAATTAAATGAATTTCATATTCTAAAAAGTAAGAACTTGATTTTGTTTTTCTTTACTGAAGCTATAAATAATATAAACCTTTTATGTTCATATACAACACACATAATAAGAAAACTAGTACTCAATACATGCCATTACAAAATTTACAACAAATAGAGTTAGGTAGTGTAGGTAGTGTTTGGAAACGTCTCAAATGGACTTTTGAAAATAAAAGTACATCTAAATAAGCTTACATGTTTGGTAAGTACTTTAAAATAAACTCTCATAAAAAGTCAATTTTTTCAATGTACATATGGAGAAACCCAAATACTAGACTTCTCCAAAAATTCATCCAAGTGAGTTCTCGGGAAGTCAAGTAAAGAATGTAAGATAAAATTTTGAATTTCTAAATATATCCTTATTTTTTACTTTTGTCTCTTATAACCTTATATCTTACTCTATAATAAAAGAGAGAATTCTGATGAGAGTGTGTGATTTTTTTGACGAATTTGCCCTTCCAAATCTACAGTTTCTTTTCTTTGCATTAGGGGCGTAGGAGTCATTTCGTTAGTTAAAAATATTGACCGAATTTGAACCGTAGGATTGCTTTGATCTGTGCCATTTATTTAATTGTAAAGATAGATCTGAGCCGTTAAGTGTTTTAGTCTGAGTCGTTGACTGAGTCATATATATACCTCTTCTTCTTTAGTTTTAGGGTTTTTTTCTCATCTCCACTCCTTCTCTTCTATTCAATAGTGTTGTTCTGGCTTAGGGTTTTCACTCTTCTATTTTGCTTATTTTTCGCAGGTTTTGCATGAAGCTCTAGTCCTCTCTTTTTTTGGGAGAGGTTAATTTCAGTGTGGTGGTTGGTGGTGGAGGTTCGAATGGCTTTGGTTTGGCTCACCCAACAAGTTAGATTTTTCCACGATTTTTTTGTTCATCTCTTTTGAAATTTTCATGTTTGTTTGTTTAAAAGCGATTTGTTAGGATTTTTCCATTTTCTTGCTTGAATGACAGATGTAGTTTTCTTGTCATATTCGACAGTGAGGTAAGATTGATGATTTTTTTGTCATTTTTTTGGTTTTGTATTGCAGTGTAACGGTGGTTTCTTGGGTATTTCTACAACGAATTGTTATTTTTTTCTTTATTGTTTGGCTGCTTGTGGTTGATTTTTGTTTTCTTTGGTAATAGCAAACTTAGTTTTGAGAGTTTGGATTGCGGCTGTTATAGATCAAAATAGAGGTCAGTTTAGTTTAATTTGTGTTTTCTCAGTCAAAATAAATGGTTGTATATCTGATTAGATTGTGATCCATGTGCCTTCACGTTTGTGATTTTGTCGTGGAAGTGCATGGACAGAGGATTGAGTTATTGAGTTTCTGAGGGAGTGGGCAGTCATGTGTATTCATATATTGAGCTTCATGTCTTCACGTTGGCTTTTAGATTTGGTTGTTAGAGGTAATAATGATTATCTTATATGATATTTTCAATTCCTCTATATATATGTGTCTGCTAATGATGTTAATTGTGTGAATTTCAACAGATAATAGCCTAATTTGTGTGTCTCTTTCTCTCTCTATTTTACTCCATATCTTTGTTCTGTACTTTGAACCTCCTGTTTCGGGCAGCAAGAGACCTGAAGAAGATGATCAATTAGTGATCGTGGCTGCTGGAGACAAGGTAAAGTTATAGTATATAGAATTTTTGCTTGTTGGCTGTTAGATTTGGTTGTTAGCGGTAATGATGATTATCTGATCTCATATTCTCAATTTATTAGGATTTTCCTGTGCCTGCAACAAGTTCTTATCTTCATGGTCCATGATTGAGATGATTAATGTCTTTTATCTAAAATTGATAACAAGGAATTATTATAGAAGTTTCTTCCTAGTTCTTGTTGGAAACAGATTATTTTATAGTATCTGTATCATTCTTGCTATTGTCTCATCCATGATTGATCTTGCCGATTGAAAAGCCTTTGAAGGTCTCTCTTACTATCTATCATTTAGTATTATGCTCTTGACTTTTACGCTTACACATATATGTCTTACATCTAATGCTTTCATTTTACAAAGATAGACTTTAGTATTATGCTCTTGAAACCTTCTATTTTGAGGGTTTTAATTCTCACAATCTTTAAAACTTTTAATTCTTAAATATTCATTTTTCTTATATGAACATATTTACTTTTAAAGGTACATTTGGAAATTTTAATCTTGTATTTGTGTAGCAAAACACATATTACATTTTTTAGATATTTTTCTTCCTCACGATCATGTAATTTTATTCTAAAATTACAATCTCGTCTATATAAAAAATTGTAAAAAAGATAGATATTCTTTATCAAGGGATTCTATGATCAAGTTATAGACTTCTAAAATTAAAATCTCGTCTATATAAAAAAATTGTAAAAAAGATAGATATTCTTTATCAATGGATTCTATGATCAGGTTATAGATTAACATTTAATTGACTTTTGACTAAATAAATAGCTTCAATTATTAGAAAAAGGCGACAAAATTATGTGAATAGTAATTTTATTTGTATCCTTCCATAATAAAAAAAATGAAACAAATTTTTTCAAAAGTCTAGGTTCTTAGAAGTGCATGATAAAGAATTTTAAAATCTAATACTACAGAAAACAATGAAATGCTCCGCTCTATAATTTGCCCACGTCGACTTACTGACCTAGTGTGAGACGTAAAAATGACTCTGATCCAAAACATGGGTTTTTTTGTTATGAAATCTGCCACTTTATATACGATCATTACTCATATCAGAATACACTCCAAATAAGTTCATTACTCTTATGAAATTACAATAATGCTTTATCACTCATAAGACAATTCACCCTTAAGAGAAGCTTTATGAACCTTTTTCTTCTCACAAATTGAGGTCAACCTTAAACCTCCCAGTTTATTTATAATATTGTAAGAAGTATTGTGTTTTTTGAATTGTTAGATACACTAATATATTAAGAGACCTTTAAGACTAGACTTCTCAAAACTTTTTGTAACATGGTTTCATCATTAATAAAACCCAAGAATGTGGAAACTACAACATGAATAAAATGAATATTTAAATTTGATCCAAAAACTTATGTAAATGTCCACTGTAATCAAATACATCCGATGAAAACATATTTCAAAACCTCCTCTCAATAACCGGGCATGAGATGTTAGAACACTGAGCAAAAGTATAATTAACTACATTCAACTAAAACAACACATTTAACACACTGGCTAGTTTGTTGTTAATTAGATTTTTATTATTGAAAGAGAGATTTGTGTTTTTTCCATAGTGTTTTATAGTGAATGTTAGGGAAAAAATCGTCGGTTAATATCTTATTAACTTTGTGTAAAGTAGATTTTCATCTCTTTCTTAATTGTAATAACATAATGTTCAGCAAACAAATATGACTAGATTAAACATGTCTGCATTAAAAATGTGAGACATTGTATTTTTTTCTCTGTACATTTACATATAATAACGTAATTATTGACTTCTAATTAATAAGAGATATATTTCTTCCTTGGGCAATCAAACATAAACACTTTCTTCTCTCTACATTTCCTTGGTGCATGAACTCTGCTTAAGAGCTACTGATATGGTAAGATAATATTTTTCAAGCATCAGTAATAGTGCGAAAAAATGGAAGGCCTAATTCCAAGTTGTTCAAGAAATAGTGGCGTTGAGTTTCTCGATCCTTTGCCTTAGGATTAATCAGTTCTATTTCTCGATGGGGGGCAAGGGAAGGGATAATTCATTTGTTAAAAGTTTTCCTATGAAAATTCTTTTGGCAAAATAATAAATGTAATATATGACTGGCCATATAATCGTGGTTACATAGATGCTTTTTATAGAATATCCTTAATTGGTGGTATAAGAGGATTAGTTGAATTAACTCATTTTTTTGATAAAGGAGTAATTGATGGAATTACAATTTTTTATTAACATTCTCAATTTCATCATTGCGGTTTTATAAATATTATTATTTTTTAACCATAATTTTTTTCATGTGACTGTTAGACATGAATCATGATCAAAGATGTGATTCATTACGAAATATTAGCGACAATGGAACGCTAATATTTACTAATTCTGTGAACATACTGATATACAATATGTAATGAATGATGAAAGCCTTTTCGAATGACGAATTGATCATTTGATAGAGATTTCCATCCTCTTTAGCTTTGCTTAAGATTCATCAACGTATGATGTCCAACGTTTAAAGGTCCAATCAGTTCACATGTACAAACCTTCACATGTCCGCCTATAAATGTATTTTCCATCTACAAACCACTATTCAACCCAATGACTTAATCTGCCTCTTGGATGTTCATATATTCAACCCAAGACATAAAATAGACAAAAAATTAAAACAAAAAAAACTCAAGTGAAAGATTTAATTTTTGTTACTTTTTTTGTCATTGGCGCTATCTAAGTGATGTAATAGATATATTTATTGAAAAAATTGTGTAGTGATAGGAAAACACTAGTTATTTTGACGCTATTAATTTATTAATGTATTTTGTGAGCTTTTTATGACAAATGATATCAGAATACTTGTATACAAACTTTTTATGATTCTTTTACTTATAATAAAAAAATAAATTCTTGAAAATATAATCAAGTGATTTGTTCAACAAATTTTGAAAAAAAAGAAGATATATCTTGTTTATATTGTTTGTAGTTATATTTTTATTGTGGTTTTGAATCTAACTAAATCCTATTTTGTTTTAAAGTTAAATGTCTTTGCAACAAAATTCCAATCATCTTCGATCTAGATATTCACAATTATCCGAAGAATAGAAGGAAAACAGTCGTAGGCGATGTACATAGTATTACACTAGAAAGAAAGCATTATCATGTGTAGGTGATGTTCATGATAATGGAAAAAGAACTTCAAGCAAAGACTGTTCAATGATTGAACAGATTCCTTTTGAGTTTTCATTACTCTCCGCACCGTTATTTGAAGAAAAGAAAGAGAGTAATCGTAAGTGAAATATAGAGTATTATGCTAGAAAGAAGATATTATCATGTATGAGTGGTGTAGATGATAATGGAATAAAAAGTTCAGCCGAACATTGTTTGATGGTTGAACATATTCCTTTTGAGCCTTTATTACTTTCATTCGTTCCTGTTTGTGAATTCTGTTATGCTATAAAATTTCCTTATGAGCCAAAACTTTTTGTTGCTCTAATAGTGAAGTCATTCTAGCTTCTAACTTGATGCCTGAAGAATTGGAGAGTTTATATTATTCAACAGATGATGAGGCTGTTGCATTCTGAAAATATATACATACATGTAACAATACGATGGCGTTTACATCTTTTGGAGTTAAATATGATAAAGACTTATCAAGGAGGAACAAGGAATATATACATTTCGCGTTCAAGGGCAAGTTTATCACTATATAAATGATCTTATGTCGCTTGATGACCATGCTTCTTATCTACAACTTTATTTCTATGATACAGATCATGAAATATAAAATTGTCTGTACAATTCAAGCAAATTAACTCGTATTGTTCTAGAGAAACTCCTATATCTTATGTTTTAATCATTACGTTCAATTTTTCTGAACATTAAACGATGTCCCTGATTTAGCATCACATGATATTTATATTTATAGTGATGTTGATTTGGATCAACGTGTATATAACGCTCCTTCCAGTTCTCAAGTTGCTGCTATTTGGGTTGGAGATTGTACAACTTATAATCATTCAACTCGTGATATTATTGTTCAAGGTAAATCTGGGTAAAAACACAAGATACAATATTACTTTGGATGTTATGACTCTCTGCGGTATCCATTATTATTTTCTTTTGGAGAAAATGTATGGCATCAAGGTATCAAAAGGATTAATAGGAGAGATGGAGAACTTTTATGTACGGAAAATTTGATGCTCTTGGAAAAAATCATATCAGAAAAACAACTAATGCTCAATGAGGTTCAGTTAAAGAGGAAAAAGGGAAATATGATTTCTTGGCAGGAGTATTATTGCTATAAACTTCAAATCTGTTCAGGTGACAAGTCTATGCTATTACATTCCGGTAGACTTTTTCAACAATATATAGTAGACATGTACGTAAAATTCGAAATTTCAAGGCTTGATTATCTTTGAAATCAACAGTCTGAGATAAGAGTTGATTTGTATCAAGGAATACTTGATAATGTTCATGCTGGTGAATGAGATACTAATAAAGTTGGACGAAGAATCATTCTTCCTGCACTTTTATTGGTGGTCCTTGTGATATGAAAAAAAGAGATATATATATATATATGCTATGGCTTTAGTTTAACGTTTCAGTAAGCCTGATATATTTTTTTACCATGACCTGCAATCTAAATTGGTGTGAAATAAAAGAAAAAATTACTTCAACTGAGGAGACTTAAAATAGACCTGATTTATTGAGTCGCGTATTTCATGTAAAGCTGGAGGAATTAAAAATTGATTTTTTATAAAAACAAATCTTTGGTCATGTGGTTGCATATGTGTATGTTGTGGAATTTCAAAAAAGAGGTCTCCCACATGCTTCCTTTCTCAGTATCATCTCTCAAACTTCTAAAATCATTGCACCAGAATCTTTCAATAATTTTGTTTACACTAAAATTCCAAGTTCTCATAAAAATCCTCATTTATCAAGAATGATAATCAAACACATGCTGCATGGACCATGTGGTTTATTAAATCGTCAAAATGCCTGTATGCGAAGAGACGAAACGTGTAAGAACAATTATCCTAAGGTATTTTGCAATGAGACCACACAGAGAAAAGATGGATATCCGAGCTATAGATAACGTGATGATGGTACGACGGTCATTGTTAGAGGTGCGAAGTTAGACAATCGGTGGGTTGTGCCACATAATCCTTATTTATTAGCTAAGTATGACTCTAATATAAACGTATAAATTTATTCAACCATCAAAGTAGTAAAATATTTGTATAAATAAATAAATAAATATATATATATATATAAGGGGCACGATCAAATTGCTTTTCATTTATTGACTGCAGAAGAATCTTCTTATATTGATGAAATTAATTCATTCCAAAATGCAAGATGGGTCTCCCTACCTGAAGGTATTTGGAGAATATATTCGTTCATGTTGAATGAAGTTAATCTCGCAATTATAAATCTCCAACTACATTTTCCATACAAACAACCTGTGTCATTTAGGAAAAATGACGACTTGATTAATGTTTTGAATTATGAATTTTGCTCAACGACAATGTTAACTGAATTTTTTAATATGAATAATATTAAATAGCATGCTAGAAGGTTATTATATAAAGAGTTTCCGGAGCATTTTGTGTGGAATGAAAGAGATAAAATTTGGACTCCGAGAAAGCAAGGTCATTCTATTGGTCGAATAGTTGTGGTTAATCCAAAAAAAGGTGAATGTTATTATTTGCGTTTGCTATTAAATCACATAAAAGGTCCTACGTCATTTGCCAATCTGCTTACTGTTGATGGTACTGTCGCTTCATCATTTCGTGACTCTACGTTACTCAATGGTCTGCTAAATTCAGATTTTTGTATAGATCAATGTTTAGAAGAGGCGTCAGAGTATCAAATGCTAAATGCTCTTCGACAACTTTTCGAAATGATTTTAATATATTGTAATCCATCTGATCCTAACAGTTATGGTTGAGATTTGAACAACTACTTTCTAAAGATTATTCTAGAATGTTGTTGACTCTAAATATTGTGAGAATTAAAGTATTGCAGCATATAAATATGTTCCTCAAATATATGGGAAGATCAATGAAAGATTTTGGATTATTTTATGAGAATCTAGATTTTGAAGTTAAAGAAAATAACTTGAAAGAAATAGATGAAGGACAAATTATTGTTGATGAAAAAGAATTAATGCAGCGGAACAGCTGAATTCTGAACAGAAGTGTCCGTATGATGCAATATTAGAGAAATTTTTTCAAGGAACTTCAGGAGCATTTTTTATCGATGGACCTGGTGGTAGTGGAAAAACCTTTTTATACCGTGTTATTCTTGCACCAATAAGATCGAAGGGTTTTGTTGCACTTGTAACATCATCTTCTGGAGTAGCGGCGTCTATTTCACCTGGTGGTTGTACTGCTCACTCAAGATTCAAGATACTTTTAGATGTTATAGAAAATGTCAATTGCTCTGTCAGAAAACAATTTGGTCTGGCTCGTTTACTATAAATTACTAAAATTATTATTTGAGATGAGGCTCCAATGTCAAAATAGCAGACAATTGAAACACTTGATCGATTACTTCAAGATTTAAATGATACTTGTGCAATATTTAGTAAAAAAGTTATCGTGTTAGGAGGTGATTTTCGTTAAGGACTTCCCGTGATTCCAAAAGGCTCTAGATATGAAATCATTGAGTCCAGTTTAGTAAGTTCCTATTTATGGTTGAAATTTCAAAGGTTTCATTTGACTACGAATATGAGATCTTTATTAGATCCTAGATTTGCTTAATATTTATCTTCTATAGGTGATGGAAATGAGAAAACTATGATTGACGATTATATTGAATTGCCAAAATCGATGCTTCTTCCATATATGAACGATTCAGAATCGATAAATTATTTATTAGATGCAGTTTTTTGTGATATACATGAATTTCTGAATAATTTAATATCAATGATGAATGGATGTATTCTTACTCCAAAGAATGAAGACATTAACGAGATAAATGATATTCTCATACAATGTTTTCCTGGTGAGATAGTTAGATATTATAGTTTTGATAAAACTTTAGATAATGATCGCGATAAAATTCTCAATGATTTTATGAATATTTTGATACCTATTGGATTTCCTTCTCATGAATTATTATTAAAACCAAATTGTCCAGTGATATTACTTCGAAATATTAATCCATCTGAAGGTTTATGTAATGGAACTAGATTAATACGTCGACAATTCAAACAAAATATAATTGATGCTGAAACAGCTACTAGACATTAGAAAGGAAAAAGAGTGTTTCTACCTAGAATTCCATTTATACCTCTTAGTGATGAGAAGTCGTCATTCCAGTTTAAACGAACACAATTCCCTATTCGTTTAAGTTTGGCTATGACAATAAATAAAGCGCAAGGTCAAACGTTAGATTTTGTTAGTATATATTTACCTCGATCTATTTTTTCTCATGGATAATTATATGTTACTTTATCTAGAGTGAGAAATTCATCATCTGTGAAGATATTGATTCATCCAACCAATGAAAAAGATATTCGTACTTATTCATACACAAAGAATGTTGTATATAAAGAATTTTTATCTTTAGCTTTTCCTACCGCTCAAAATGTTATTTTATCATAAGGTAATATTCATATAAATAATATGTTTATTATATTTAACATAATTTCTCTTACATAAACAATATAAGTTCTAGGAGTATGTTAATTTTAAAATGTATTGCAGGAAAGCAATGGATGCTGGAACGAGAGTGATAAGAGAGATCACACCGAATGGAGAAACTGGACTATAAAAGCCATTATTGTAGAGAAAAGTTATCTAGCAATGCGCGTAACAATACTATGAAATTACAAATATTCATACTAGCTGATGAAGAGTTAAGTATATTTATAATGATATTAAATAAAATATGTATGAGATGCATATTTTAATTATGTCATTGTTTATTTTACTAGGGAATAGAAATTCCGGTCACGATATTTGGTCGTGATATACGAATCTTACGTTCTTCTCTGACTTTAGGAGATACATTTTATATATCAAACGCTATTGTCCAATTCTATAGAGCACATTATCATATTACTGATAATCCTTATCAGTTGGTAAGGGATAACGTTTACTTATAGTTTATCATTTCTTACATATTTTGTTACATTTCTGTTACATATTTTCAAAAAAAAAGTATTTCACTTTTATTATGTAAAGTATTATATGATTTTGCAGACGTAGTCGTGGTTGTGTTAAACGTCCTACCTGCAAAGACAATTAATACCATGAATGAAAATACTATAATTCAATTTAGTAATTATAAGTTATAATTATTTATATTATTTTCTAATTTTTTTTCTATTACCTTATGTTTCTTATAGACTACAACCAATGATTTTAACATGTTGGGATCAATTTGTTGACGTTGAATGCGAAGCAATCGTACAAGAAATAGAAAGCCAACCGATAATCCTTGCAAGACGTCTGAGAGCATCATCATTTCATAGTATTTGTGTATGTTTTTTTTGATATTTTAGAATAAATTGATGAAACATAAAATTTTTAATAATATTTTTATTTACAGATATTTCGTTATCAACAAGACAAACTTCCTCTCTGATGATAAATCCCACAGTAGAACAAGTGTTGAACTTCAGATATGGTTTGATTAATTTACTAAACTTAAGTTTAGTAAAATTTTGATATTCTAAACTCTCATAATTTTTTAATATTAAAGGAGCGTTAGCCATAAAAGACAACTTCAGGAAATAACTCGCGATCAATGTCCACAATTGTCAATGTATAATCTGGATCGACAGACAGAAAACTGGATAATCAAGATCCAACAAGTCCCAGACATACTAGACACTGTATTATTTTTGAAATTTTTTATTATATGTGTGTTTTGATCAATAAAGAATTTATATTAATATTTATTTACATCATACAAGCATTTAAACAAAGGCAACAATAACAGTTTCTAATGAAAATCAACGATGTTGATATATGGCATGTGATAATTGTAATCATGCCACTAAGACCATGTATCAACAAAGTTTTTACTGTAACTATTGCTAGAAGGATGGTGTTATAGCAACACCCAAGTAAGATATTAAATTATAAATTCTCTTTTATAGCATTATTCATCTTACTATTAATATATTACAAATTTTTGTAATAGATGTCGCGTGAAAGTGACAGTATCAGATGATACCAGTTCACTCACAGCGACTTTATTTACAAAATTTGCTGAAAGTTTTTTAGGTTGCACTGCAAAACAACTAATGGATTTTGATAATGAGGTATATGAATTTTCCATTGTAATTAAGTTTATCTATATTTTACATAATTTTACATGTTTGATAATAACTTTTGAAATATTTATCAGGACACACATATTCGACTAAGCACAGTTGCCCACACAATGAGTAATGGGCCAAAACTCATATTAATAAAATTTCGAAGATATGAACAAGGAAATGTTAGATATAATATCGTTAGAATGTCTAAAAATTTAGACAGTTCATCACTTGTCGAGTCATCCGCATCAACAGGTCCGTCAGATACTTCTATTGTTAATGTAGATAGAGGGCATTCGTCATCCTCTACATGACTAGAATCACTATATTTTGAATTTATTATAAATAAATATATGCTAATATTGTCTATTGTAGGATTAGATTTATTATATGCATGTTTTGTAGTTTTTAAATGTATATATAAATAAATGGTGTAGAGAAAGAACATTTGTCATCTTCTAGATGAGTAGAATAATTATGTTTAAAATTCATTATAAATAAATCTATGTAAACATTTTATATTGTAGGATTATGTTTATTGTATGTATGTTTCTATTGTTGGCAGCACATACTTAACTAAATGTTCGATAAGATGAAACTTCAGAAAAAGCTAGCAGAGGTTCCGAATGAGGAGTATTTATGTTATATAAATAAAATAATAACACGTTTATGTTATTTATGTACTTCTTGTGATTTATATGTAAATAGTGTTCAAATATATATTAACTAATTTATTATAAATTATAATTATTATTTATCTCAACTTTCGTTATGTAAATGTATATTATAAATTATACCAAAACATACTATTATAACTGAGCACGTGCGAAGCACGTGTCGGCTACCTAGTTTTAACAAATTTACAAGTTCAAAACCCTACCACTATAAAAAGGGAAAATCGTATGATGATCAAACACATATCTCTACAAGTTGAGACACCCTCCTCCTCCTTCAATTTTCGTTGCTTTGAAGACATCTATTGATCGTCTCTTTCTTTTAATATTTTTAGGTAATTTTTATGTTCTTTGTCCCCCATTTGCTTCAAATTTCATCCCTCCATTCTTCGTCCCTCCATTACTCTATTTTTCGTTCTATTTCATCATCACTATAGGTTTTCTTCTTCAATTGATCTGTGCCTAGAAAAGGAGAGGTAACGAGAAGCTGATAACATGAATCTAGAGAGGCATGCAAACACCTAGACCTCCATTGAAGCTCTGTAAGAGAGCTTCCATTCACGGAGAAACCCAAGCCTAACCATTTCTGAAGCACAATTTCTCTTCCCTTCTTTTCCATGCTTATTTCTTATTGTAACTCAATAAAGGATATACCCATGTTTGTAATCTAAGTCCCAAGCAAAAGTAATATAAAATTCATGATTATACAGTCATATTTTGTGCTTGTTTACCTAAATAAAGTTCAAGAGCTTAATAGCATTCCATGGAGGGATTATAAATTTTACTCTAGATAAATCCACGTCAAGAGTAGTTTTCAAGCTTAAACTTTTGTATTATAGGCGTAATTCTCCTTTCATCCAGACATATCTTTTTTTATTTAGACAATATCTCTCTTACTGTGGATATATCTTTTTTGATCCAAACAAACCAGCTTAAGCCAACACACACTAAACTCACTCACCTAACATATAGAGAAAGGACCGTTACATTGGATTACAATAATCCAGAGACTGCATAGTACTTAGATTACAATAATCCAGAGACTGCTTAGTACTCTAAATTCACTGTTGATCTACTTACTCAACCCAATTTTACGTATTCTGATCCACTCATTATCCCAAGCCCAAAATATACTAACATGCCAAACCACTTGTCCAATACCCGGAAAAGGACCCTTATAGAAAGAAAGTTTCATTTCAAATTCATCTTCCTTATTATCCATAGCTAAATAATTTCTGAGAAGGAAACACTATTGATAGATAATTTAATTAGAGTATTTCCTATTATGGTATCTTTTTTTCCAAAATAATTTGCCTATATGGTATTACAAAAATAAAAAAAGTAACTTATAGATTTCCGTTACTACTTCTTCTATAAATCAAAGAAACATAAACCGACCTTAATTATAAAAGGTCAATTAAGGTGAATTAAATTTGAATAAATCTCCCCAAATGTATTTCCTTCCATAAAAACGCCCATGGAATATTTCTTAATGATTATTTTCGGAAATTTATTCATGCAAATACCATTCCTTCTAAATTCTTCATGTAATATAAATTTCACTTTAAAATATGTGTTTTTCTACCTTATAAGGCTGGTAATTTAATGATTGATAAACTCTCGATACTAGTAGCACCCTGCTACTGTGTAAAAATGCTCATCAAAATAACGAAGCAAAGGTTCTAAAAAAATCTATTGAATCGAGTTGTTATCATTACCGGTACTAGAATTAATCGATCATTGCATTTGGATATCTTTATATGACAACTATATACGATGTGACAACTAAATGATAAATTAATTCTAGATACCAGTAACGAAACATGAATCTTTGATTTCATTATCCAAAACATGTTATTTTATCCAACAATATTACATCTCTGAGATTTGTTAAAACTGAAAAGTACTAAGACAAGATATTATTAATTTGGAATTAAAAGGTTACAAAATATAAAAATGAAAATAAAATTGATGAAGAGTAGCAAAAAATAAAAGGAATATATTGATTCTAAGTAGCCTTGGTTGAAAGAGTTGGTATACTTTGTTCATTCCAAAAGAAATTATGAGGATCGACCATGGTTTTCACCTTCACCAATCTCTCAAAATTCCCATTAAAATATTTTTCCCCATATACCCTTCCATCTTCATATCTCCTCTCATCATTCCTGTTAATCCCAATATCAAGATCTCTGTAATTCATATAAGCACTTCTTGGATTTTTTGACACAAATGGTGTCATGTAGCTATACAATCTTCTTATCTGATTCGTGTAATTCTTCTCTGTCTCTATCCCTTCTTCTTCCCAATTTGCTGAGTATTGTACTTTAAACAGATTCCCAGCCCGGTGAGGGAAGGCAGTGGCTGATGCCAGGACTTCGTTCATTCTCCCGCCGTAAGGGTTGAAAACGAGCCCGGTTTTTCCTAATGCAATCATTTTCTTCCATATCCATTCTAGGCCAGCTTTTGAGATTGGTGTTTGGACATAATCTGATTTTCTCCTAAGAAACTTGGCCGAGTTGAGATTTCGGTTGAGAAGCGCCTCAGGAGACGTTCCGTTATCGAAATCCGCCCACCACAGCACCGATTGAATCCAGCTTAGTTCAGTACAGTCTTCATTCTTCAAACCCAGTTGAGGGAATTCTTTGTTCAATAAGGTAACAAGTTGTTGTGAGCTGCCTAAAAAGAGTGCCAAAATTGAGGACCTAATTGTCTTTTCACCCTTCTTCGTTTTTGAAGTAACAGGTTGGATCAACATTCTCATGAACAAATTGTTGTCTATGAAAGGAGCAACCTTTTGCCATTGGTAAATAACATCAGTACCATTCTGTTCCAATGTCCTTTCCACCCGAAAAACAGTAACCCTCTCCGGCACGGGGACTAACCCTATTTTATACGCGATGATCACTCCGAAACTCGCTCCTCCTCCTCTAATAGCCCAAAACACATCTTCTCCCATCGTTTGTCGATTTAGTAATCTCCCTTTAACGTCGACTATTACCGCGTCGAGAACGTGATCAACCGTCAACCCATATTTTCGCAACATGTTTCCATAACCTCCGCCACTAAAGTGCCCGCCAACGCCTACGGTGGGACAAACCCCAGCGGGAAACCCATGCACTTTACTTTTCTCCCAAATTCTATAATAAACTTCCCCAAGCGTTGCGCCGGCCTGAACCCAAGCCGTTTGATCACTGATGTTGACGTTGATCGCACGAAGATTGAACATGTCCAGAACAATGAAGGGTACGTTGGAAACGTAGGAGATTCCTTCGTAATCATGGCCGCCGCTACGAATCTTGATTTGAATACCTATTGATTCTGCGCAAATGACCGCAGCTTGGACGTGGGATTCTTTCAACGGGGTGACGATAATCACGGGTTTCGGCGTCGACGACGTGTTTAAGCGAGCATTTCGGATGTACGCTTGGAGGACGGAGGGGTAGGAAGGATTGGTTTTGGCATAGACAATGCTTGAGATTTTGTCTGATGGATCTGTATGAGTTCTTAGGCAGTTAACAAAGGTGTTGTAGAGAACTGCTGGATCGGAGGCAGCCGATGAAGACGAGATCGGAAAGAGAAGAAGAAGGAGAAGAAGAGAAGAAACCATAATAGGCAGCGGATGAAAAAGAAAAGACCTGTTAGATTCTTGTCTTTTCATATTCATTTCTTTTTGGAGAAAAATATGTTGAGTTTGGGGGTGCATTGGGTTCAATTTATAGGACATTCCGAGGTAAACGGCCCGAAATTTCGGTTTACATACACTGAAGACTTCAATTCTGAAAAGGAAAACAATAATTTCTAGAGAAAATCAGAGGAAAATTTAGTAAATATTTGTATTTTTGTCAAGTAAAATTCCCAAGTGTTGGATTGTGAAGGGCTGTGTTCTAATTTCTTAGGCTCTCAAGTCTCAATCAATCAATGGCCAAAAAATATTATATTATATGTATTGATTAATTTGTTATGCATTGATTAATTCTGATTTCAATAATATTATATTTCGAGTAAATAGCATGTTTGGTGGAATTCTAATTTTTGTTTTTTTTAAGAAAATAAAGTCTATTTTGTTATAGAAAAATGCTAGGATTTGATACTATATTTGGTTTCATATTACACATAAAGTTCAATTTAATAATGATAAAATATATTTCAATTATGAGGTCAATATATTGTTTTACATCGTGTATTTCATCATATCATGTAAGTTTTATGATCACATGATATAACGTTACTCTTTTATATATTTATGTATATTTTGATGTATCCAAGTTTTTTGTCAAAGATACATTATAATTCAAAAAACATAAATTATTTTACATATGTTATCATTGTAACAGTTAAGGCCATATCTTTTTGTATATTTACGTATATTTTGATGTATTCAAATTTTTTTTGTCAAAGATACACTATAACAATTTAAAAAATATAAATTATGATTACTCAAACTCATTTACTTAAAATAGTCGAGGGACTTAAACAACTAGACAATCACACTTGTCCACATTTTAAAATTTAAAAGTTAAAAAAATAGGCACATTAGACTACATATGTACGATGTTATATCATAATTAAATTTTTAAATATCAATAGTTATAGACCATTTAAATGATTATAAAAGTTTCAATTGATTATGTAATATGTCAATCATACAGTGTCATATCACTCGTTAAAATAAATTTATGAATAATGAACACATCAAATGATAAAATAAAACCTAACCTTTAATTTATTCATTATAGCACTTTTGCCAACCTGTTTTTTTTATAAGAATCGAGATATTTCTCATCGAGATCGACTGGTACAGATGGTTAAAATCTAAATTGTATGGGTAACTAATCTTTGATTTCAAACAGTTTTTTTAAACAACTTTGCAAATATAGATAGAAAAAAAAATGAATTTTTAAACTGTTGAGCTTTTTTTTTGTCAAGCTTAGGGGTGATAAGCTTTGACTCATTATGTTTAGTTTAGATTGAATATGTGTGGTGGACGTTGTTAGTTGTTACATGCGAAGAACTAGCATTTGATACTATTACTGACCTTGGACTTCTATTTAAGGGTCTTTTTTATTCTAGAAATACCCTATTTTGATTATATACCTTCTAGAGATTTTATTTACCAAAAACAGCATTTATATTCGTGGATGTTTGCCGTTTCAGGGGCGGCTCGATAAACATCCAGATCAAGGATGAAAATTATTAATTTACGTTTTTCTATTTAAGTGTAAATAATTTTTCAAGTAGGCTAATCTATATATAACATTCAAAACACCATTTTTGCACGTTTTATATAAATTTAAGTACGCAGTGATGAAGTAGAAATTTCTGAATAGATAAATTTTGAAAACTAAAGCATATTCGAAGATTTAACTTGTTCGAATTTTTTTTATTATGCGGAGGAGTAGAAATTGTAACCCAGTTGATGACTCAATAGCTAAATACTGTGCTAGTCCGAATTTGTTATTTTTCTGAAATTCATCATGTGCTCCCTCATTTAATCTTGAACTTATTCTAAGGATAAGTGTGTAATTGAGAGGCTTAAACCCCCTTGATTGTGTTGAAATATGTCTTTGAAGTTGAAAAAAGTTACTCTTAGAGTAAGATATTGAAAGAGGAATCTATACAATATAATAGCTACTAAGTAGTAATTACACAGATGTGAAGAAATAAACATCTTAATTAAGCAAGATGCCAATTTGTACATATTGGAAGTTTGAATAAACTTTTTGTAAGTTTTGTCAATTCAAATGAGTAATTTTTTAGAGATTATTTAGGCTTTGTTTGGATCTTCGAATAGAGAGTGAAAGAAAATTAGAAGAAAGCCTAGTAGAATTAGGAGAAAACAAAAGGAAATTTCTAATATAATAAAGTTCATTCTTATAATTATTTTTCATTGTATATTTGATAATACTCCATGAAACTGTTATACTTCATATTTGTTTGATTTTTCCTTCTAAACATAGACTTAGTATATAGTGTAAAATTCATTTGGTCCATAGTACAAAATTTATATCCAAACATATGTGTACACGTTCAAACATATGTACACATTATTTATATAGGCTGCTAATTAATAATGGGCTTTGGCATAGATGGACTCATTATAGAACTACAGAGAACTGCATAAATGACAAAAAGGTTAGGAAAATTTTTTTATTGCAAAAAGACCGGAATAAGATAAATAATTTATTTACATCTATGTAATATTAGTAAATACATTATTTACTTCTGCCATTTTCGGTCATTTGTGCAAATAAAAAATTTATGGTCAGTTTTATAGTTTGAGCTAGAAAGTTGATTTTTTCTGTCATTTTCGTACGACTTATATGTAAATGACCCGTAAATTTAATAATATGCAAAAATGGACTCTTAGGCACCCAGAGACGAGGAAAGGCGTAGTAAGTGACGAAATACTTCAGTGAGTTGTAAATAAGCGTAGATCCCGTAGATTTTTGAATAAGTCAACCTTTCAAATTGTTGTTGAATCCATAGGCAGACAAGAGACGGCCTGACGAACTGAAACATCTACCCAAAAACCCATATTTTCATTTTCTTTGTGCATCGCATACTCTCTCTCTCTCTCATGCGCGCGAGATCTCCATCCCTGTTTCATTTTCTTGTGAAAAAGTGAAAATGAAATGGGAGATCCCCACGTCCATTGCTCATTCAATTACATTCATCTCATCAATATGTATATATACAATTTATTTATCGTTAATAAATATCTTACCTACTATTATACTACATTCTAATGTATCATATTTTCTATCATTTTAGTTTCTTTATTGGAAATTGGTCAAAAGATGGAAACCATATTCAGGTTACATTCAATCATCTTTGTAGATTTAACATTAAAAAATTTGGAACAACCCATGTTAAGTAAACAATTAGTTAATTATAAGTAAATAATATATTTACATATTTTGGATTGCATAGACTAACTTGTAAACTAAAATAAGAGCATAAAATCATTTTCAAATGATTTATGAAGATTGGACAAGTATTTGTTAAGCAAGTTGTACAAGTTTTAGTAGAAAATAACATAAACAATCATAAAGAAAAAATAAAAGTGATGAAAAATTATTCTTGACAATTACAAAATAAGTGAAATGGTATAATAGTAAGTTCATAATTAATTTTAAATTCTAAACTTAAAGAGGATCAGTTTTACATATATGCATATGAATGGTCATTCGTGCTTATAAGTTAATAAAAATGGTCATCTACTATAATTTTCTATTAATGATTAATCCAAAGCATTACACATAGCCAAACTGATTAGGGTCTGCTGATTACGCTGATCTCATATGCATCAACTTATCTCATGTTTTTTTTCTAAAAGAAGAAAATAAACATCGGTGATGCATTTATAACCTTTATCCACAATATCATATAATAATTTGATGGATTTAAAATATACTTAAGTTGAACATTATTATGTTAAGAGTATGAGTATTGTATGGACATTATTTAGTATATAGTACAAAATTGTTTTGGTCCATAGTATAAAATTCCTATCCAAAGTTATGTGCTCAACGGGTAAATCCAAACCATTACCCAAGTTTGGTAGCTGTGAGCACTACAAGATTAGCACAGTTGATTAACTTATCAGTCATATATATTAATTTATCTCATCACTCTTCACATTTTCCTCTCACATTTTCCTTTATATAGTGAGTATATGAGAGCAACCTAATACAAACACAAAATACTCAAATAATCCCGGAGTACCTAATACACGCGTAGAAATACTTAAAAACTAAAAAGAGTATGAATACTTCAATCTCACATTTTCAGGTCCTGTCTCTCCATACCTTCAATTAGGTCTCACACCCTGACATATATGAGTATGAATCCACGTGATCCATCCCTGTATATGTTTGGTTTGGCCTACGTTTGATTTTGTCTTTAAATTTTAAATTATCTCAATTTCATCCCTTTAATTTCCATTCTATTTCAATGACATCCCTGTGCCTATAGTCATCAATAGAATTTGAGAATAAAGTTACTATATAAAAATTTGTTCAAGAAAACTAAAAAACTTTTAGAAAAAAGATAATTTTTTTCATACTTTGGAGCCGGAATGGATCTAGACGAATGAATGAACTTTTTCAATATTTTATATAGTCAGTAAATCTCTGAAACAACGATTCAAATCTGTTAAATATCATCTCATATTAAGATTTTTTAATCAGTGATGGTTTTATTTTATATATCTGTGACAACAATAAATATTGAGACTTTTTGATAATTTATTGACCATGTCACATCTTCTTTTTTTATCTTCATGTACTAAATATAATATTTTTTTTGCAACTTACTGTAAATAGTAATTCATCTACCAATGGAAGTCCTCCTATATATCCATGCTAAGATATTAGCTTACTTTGAATGAGCTCCATTAACCCCACTAGCCAAACCATATTTTATGTGACAATTATTGACAACTATGTTTCCCTTTATAAAAATTATTTTATGTTATATCAATCATAAATATATTTAACTAACTATAAATGACATATCATTTTAATTAGTGATACAAACGGAAGGACTAATACCGTGAATAAGTAAAATGTGAGGATCAAATAGCAAAAAAAATGTCTTGAGAGAGTGATTGCTAGGAAATGAAAGTCCAGATCCATCTCTATTTGGACGGTAGACTATTTCCTTAAGGAAGGGATTGTGAAAGGTTTTGTTACTTTAAGGAAGGGATTGTGAAAGGTTTTGTTACTTTAAGGAAGGGATTTGAAAAGAGTTGGTAGAAAGCATTTATCACCAACATTTAAGAGTACACAACTAAAAGAAGCAAATATTCCTCAGCCTCAAAAATACTTAACATGACATTTACTTCAAATTTCACGCTAACATACACTATAAGTTAGTATAGATATTTGAGTTTTCAATCAACGTCGTCGATAAGTTATATGTTCAAGTCATCATATTTTGAACTTGTTAAGTTCTTAACTTTGTTTAAGACAACTTCATAAGTTATGAAAGCGATCTTTGATTTTTTTTCTTTTATGTTTCACCATCATATTTCCATACCAATTCTTTGATTTTTTTCCTCAAAGTTTAGTGTTCTGGGGTCCTTTGATCATCCGACATTATTGTACGGCTGGACAGTAAAAAAAACAATAAAAAATAATCAAGTTTTTACATGATTCAGTCAAATTGCCTACAGATTCACTATCAATGAACGAATTACACACTCCAAATCTCACTCTCACAAACTCAAAGCCCTAGTACACCTAATGTCCTCTCCCACTTTTCTGTCTCATCAAAACCCTAAGACAAACATCATATCTATAATCAAACTTCACAACTTTAGGTTTCCTAAAACATTCTCTTTTTCTAAAATACTAAAATTACTAAACGGACCATCCTTATTGGCTGGTCCCAAAACATATATGCTAAACTTTAAAAACCATGGTAATTGAATTCATCGTGATTGAATTGGTGGTAAAACTTGATTGATGTATTGAGTTAAGTAAGGTAATTTATAAAATAATTGATGGCAATTCAAGTAAGGTGATCATCATTATTTTGTCTTAGTAATTCTAAATTACTTTACATTTTTTAGTGTAATTCAACTGCCTTCTCAATGGGTGATTTAGAACTAGCAGCAAATTAAGTTTGCTGTAAACTTTAAAGATTGCTCTGAATAACAAGATAATTCAGTTAGCAGGAGAATTATGAGAGGATTACGCTCTTCAATTACGCGTACCGAACGATCCTCAACTTTATACAAATCCTCTAGTTTTGATTCTCTACCCAAACTATTTGCATCTGATTTCCTATTTGACATTTCTCATCTTCTACTGAATTTTTCATGAACTAAAATTATTGTTGGCGCGAGGTTAACGGAAGACAATCAAATAAATCGTAAGGATATTTTTGTATTTTAGTAAAAAGAAAATAGAAAAGAAATGAACACGTTAACATCAATTTGGAGACCTTGTTGCTACTCTATATAACTACCTTAACCTTTGATGCTTTGAATAACAGAGTTAAGAAAAAACCAAAGCTTTTAGCTATGGCGGATACAAACTTTCCCATACTTCTTCCATTATCTTTAGCAATCCTTCTGCTCTCAGGTTCCTTCACATATTCATCTTCAGTCCAACAAGATTTCTCCAAATGTCTCTCTCTAAATTCACAATTTCCCATTCCATCCTCTACTTTTATTGCTCCAAACAATGCTTCATTCAATTCAATTCTCCAATCCACTGCACAAAACCTCAGATGCTTGATCCCATCAGCACCCAAACCCGAATTCATCTTCACTCCACTCTCCGATTCCCACGTCCAAGCCGCCGTCATCTGCTCCAAACAGCTCAGAATCCACATGAGAGTGCGTAGCGGCGGTCATGACTACGAGGGTCTATCTTACGTGTCAGAGGTCGAAACACCCTTTGTCATCGTCGACCTCGTCAAGCTCCGAACGATCAGCGTCGATATAAATGACAACAGTGCGTGGGTCCAAGCGGGAGCTACGATCGGCGAGGTCTACTATAGGATATCCGAAAAAAGCAAAGTCCACGGATACCCGGGTGGGTTATGTTCAAGCCTAGGAATAGGCGGGCACGTAACAGGTGGTGCATATGGTTCCATGATGAGGAAGTTCGGGCTCGGAGCTGATAACGTGGTCGACGCACGGATCGTGGACGTTAACGGCCGAGTCTTGGACCGTGAAGCAATGGGGGAGGACTTGTTTTGGGCAATCAGAGGGGGTGGAGGAGGTAGCTTTGGGGTGATCCTATGGTGGAAAATAAGACTAGTTCCGGTACCATCAATTGTGACAGTTTTTACTGTTGCAAAAACATTAGAACAAAATGGTACAAAAATCCTCCATAGGTGGCAACAAATCGCTGATAAGCTCGACGAAGATCTCTTCATCCGCGTCGTGATAAGCGTCCCGAATATGGGGAAGGCTGGAAGCAAAGGCAATAGAACAGTATCCACAGCTTACAACGCATTGTTCTTAGGGGATTCAAATAGACTACTTAAAATCATGGAAAACGAATTTCCGGAATTGGGTTTGACCAGAAAAGATTGTATTGAAATGGGTTGGATTCAATCTGTTCTTTACATTGCTGGTTACCCAAATGGAACCCCACCAGAAGTCCTCCTCCAAGGAAAATCACTTTTCAAAAACTACTTCAAAGCAAAATCAGATTTTGTCAAAGAACCCATATCAGAAACAGGATTACAAGGCCTTTGGGAAAGATTACTTGAAGAAAGCTCCCCACTAATGATATGGAATCCCTACGGAGGAATGATGAGCAAAATATCAGAGAAAGAAATCCCATTCCCACATAGGAAAGGAGTCATATTCAAGATCCAGTACTTAACCACTTGGAGAGAAGAAGAGAAATCAGACACAGAAAAGCACATTGATTGGATCAGGAAGCTTTACAATTACATGACACCTTATGTGTCAAAATTCCCAAGAGAAGCTTATGTGAATTACAGAGATCTTGATTTGGGTATTAACAAGAAGGATTACAGTAATGAAAGTTTCATTGAAGCCATTGTCTGGGGGAATAAGTATTTTAAGAATAACATCAACAGGTTGATGAGGGTGAAGACTAGAGTTGATCCTGATAATTTCTTCAGGCATGAACAGAGTATTCCACCTTTGCCAATTTCTTTTGATGAGGATGGACATGGAATGTCTAGAGCTTTTGCAGGAGCAGGGGATAATTAAGTTATATGAAGGTTATAATTTTGTTAAGTTATTTGGAATAATGGATTTTATGGGGGTTTCCTTTACCTTGTTCTTGTTGAATTTCTTTTTCACTTTCCTTTCAGTAAGAAATTTATGAGAAAGGGAGAGATTTTTATGTACGTATAGACAAGTGTGTTTGGTTTCTCTTGTCTTGTCCTGAACTTCAAGTCACGATCTTAACAGTACCTGTACATGATATACTTGTTCTTCTTTACTCATTCATGAGAAGTACGGTCAAGAATTGAAAATTGATGAATCGAATCTCAAGTCAGTAAAGACAAAACTCATCAGCTAGATTAATAATAATGATCTAAAATTGTTAATGATTAGGTCTCACAAGATCGTAAAAAATATAAATCACACCCTCATTGTTTAATTTTAACGTCATTAATAACCTTTAAGTTCTATTTCTGTTATCGATAACGTTTTCGTTTTATAAATACACCCGCTTAATAAAAAATAATAATAATCTTATTTACACCACAACACATAAATAATTTATTAACATTTTGATGGTGAAATAAGTTACTTATAGAAAAAAAAATGTTTTTTATTAGGAGTGTACAAAATAATTTCACGCCAAAGCCCAAAAAAAGAGCTGAGGAAGAAGAATACAAATTACCATAATAAATTACACATATTATACTTAAAACCATTTGTAAGATATATTGGGAAGAGAAGTGAAACCCACATCTATCATATATCCTAGAACCTTGATTGAATAGTATTTATTGTTCGCCTATTCGTTTGGAAAGCCTTAGCAAGGATATCAACTGAAATCTTAGGATTTGATCCAAAAACAGCATTTGCAATGGTAATAACACCAGGATTTTGACTGCTTAGACCAGCCAATGCGACCGCGTTACCACGTCCAACGTTTTGTTGAAAGTGAACAAGTCCGATTGGAAAGACAAAGACATCACCCGGTTGAAGCACTTTGCTTATTAGACGGTTCTCTGGGTTTGAGGTGACGAAACCGACTAAGAGACTACCCTTGATAACTACTAGTATCTCAGTTGCACGAGGATGTGTATGTGGAGGGTTGATGACAGTCAAAGTCAATGGATTGTATGCAAGGACCCAAAACTTGTAACATCGAATGATTTTTTCTTGAGTGGACTTCATATAGCAATCAACACGTCAAATGCAGTTGGATCTCGTGTGACTCCTGTTAGTGTTGTTTAAATAGCAGGACTTAAAACTTCAGGTATGTCTACAGTTCGTATTGACTTTGCCCCTATGGGTTGACCCTCCACATACTCATCCTCGAACAACTGAAATACTAATTGTCATTCAAGGTAGCCTCTTAGTCGATTTTGTCACCTCAACCCCAGAGAACTGTCTAATAAGCAAAGTGCTTCAACCGAGTGACGTCTTTTGTCTTTCCAGTCGGACTTGTTCACTTCCAACAATAATTTTAGTAAATCGTTAAGAATCAATAATTTAAATTTGCTAAATGCAAGTTTTTAGGGTAACTGACAACTTAACATGATATCATAGTCAATTCAAACACAAATGAATCATACTATCTTTCAACGTGACGATCAATTTACAAATAATGTCTGACTTAACAATACACGTGTTGCGTGACCACCATACACTCATAATTAAGAGTGAGTTTTTTCATATATATTCACTTAGAATGTCTAAAATAAAAACACATACACTGTCAATACAGTACGTGTGTACTGATCGCGGAGTGTTACATTATATTTTCAATATATTTACACACATGCTTATAATGTCTAATATAAAATCGCATACACCGCCAACCGCCAACTTATTACGTGTTATGCTGATCACGAGTCGTTACATTGCATTTTTCAAGACATAAAAATACCTCTAGAGTGATTCTGTTAACTCACTCTGTATCTGTAAGCATTACCTGTTTTCTCATCAAATTTGCAAAAGATATGGGAAGAGAAAAGGCCATCACATCTTCACAGCCAAGGAACAGAGTGATAGAGAAATAGAGACTCATTCTTCCATAAATAGACAACAGACAAGAACATCTATTCCATTTACACATAGAATTCCTTGTAGAATAATGACATCAAAAGAATAAAGACGTCTTGAGCATAATTTTATCTCATCTTCTTTTCAGCTGCTTTTGTCGAAGGAAGCGTTCCGAATACCATGTCCCAAAACGATGAAGTGATGCCAAATCCTTTATTCTGAATCCGGAAATGATGATTCAAGTGATATTTCTGCAAGAACATAAGAAAACCCAATAGTACTTCTCAGCAATATTTCATTCTAAGAAAGATTCACCACTTGAAAAAGTAACATTTAGTCTACCGAGAGATTGATGAAAAAGTTGTTATCATAAAAAGAGAAAATTCCACGTTATTGTTAATAGTAACATACTGAGAGGAGAAAGAAACACAGATAGAGTAAGAAAAACACAAAAAGTTTCTCTCTCTCATCTTCATCCTGTCTTTCTCTCTCCTCCCAGTATATATTACCATTAACAGTACCATAAAAAGTCTTTCTGACCTTCAAATTCCGTGGTACATCTCCTGATGGCTGGCCATGATGCAGGTAATAATGAGTTACATCATAGATCACATAACCAAGTAATCCGCCACCAAACAAAGCAGGAGCAGTAGATGGGGTGGATAGAAGCAATAACAAGTTCCAGAACTGCCAATTATGAATCAACATTCAGAATCAACTGAGAAGGCTCTTTAGCAATCACATGAAGAAGAATTTGTTGTCAGATAATGAAACGAAAAAAATATCATATTTGAGTTCCTTGAACAACATATTGACAACTATTATTCAATCCACATAGAAAGATGTAATAAGATCATGTGCTCTGAATCCTTGTATGAATACTATGAAGCAATGCTACATGCATAGATCACATTCTTATAACAACTATGCAAAGCCAGACAAGAAGAAGGAATGAGGCAGAATTAACATACGGGTACTAATAGAATAGCTGTTGCAGCAGGTGGGAATACAAGTCGCAAGCTATCCATAGGGTGCTTATGGTGGCAACCATGAAGGAGATAATGTAGAGTGTTTCCCCTAAAGCAGAGATTATCAGCATAAGTACATATTGTTGTTTGGACATGAGCAGAACTTATAGAACAACCCAAAGACCCAGAGAGAGAGAGAGAGAGAGAGAGAGAGAGAGAGAGAGAGAGAGAGAGAGAGAGAGAGCTAACCAATAGCTCTTGGTTTCAATGTGGAAGAGGAAACGATGCAGTGTGTATTCAAGCAATGTCCAAATGAATATACCAATGGCTACCATTAGAGATACTTGGGGAAATGCATGGCCCTTCCGCACAGAAATTGAAATGCTCCAGCACACAACTGGTAGCCAAATGAGTGGAATCGCCCACCAAACCGTGCGTGTTAAAAACTGTTTCAAAAGGTAAAATATGAAAAGTTAGCTTCCGTATATGATAATCTAAGGTTATGACATATAAGAAACTGTTTCAAAAGGTAGCATATAAAAGGCTAGCTTCTGAATATGATAATCTAAGGTAATGACTCATATAAGAAGTAGAAACTAAGAAAACTACTAAGTAATGAGAAGCGTTTCAGAAAGAAGCAAAATGAGCAATACCTCCCAAAAATCACTCTCGAAAAATCGAGGGCCCTCTTTGCTAACAATTGGCTTGTGAACCCACTCTTGATAATCTTCCCCAAGATGGCCAACCTGTGAGCAATCCAAAGCAAAACTCTTCAGTTTCAGAGCCTAGCTGTTATACCTTATCAGCATTCCAATATTAAAAGGAATTGTGGCTGATACCTGAAAAACGAGTGGCTTATTCAAATCGACAACGAACTCCTGTGCAACCATCTTGATACCTGATACCTGACACCCAGTAACAGCTGCAAGATATAGTGGAAAAAGAATTAGCAATGAGTAAACTCAACATTCAAAGTCCAAACGTAAGAAAAAGAGAAGTTGAGAACTTTTCATTTCAAATTGGACGTGGAAACCTCAAGTATGAACTAAAAAAGAGGCAGGTGTTTATGCTTCTCTATCTACTTAAAAAAACTACATCCAAGCAGCCTTCAAATAGTGGTATTACATAATTATAATCAGGGCAAATTTAAGAATGCATATAACCATACTGCCTCTCATATCATGGTACGATAGAGCAGCACACTTCACTTGAAGTAGCTAGGGACACCAAGAAAACAGAATGCTCAAAGCAACTCTACATTATGCAATACATCATATAATGTAGACTTCGATTTTAGGCTTTATACACAGATATCATTTCTAGCTTTTAAGCATTCTTTTTCTATTTCCTTCGTTGTTGAAATATAGATAACGTAAAATAATTTTACTCCTTATATGATTTATGCAACGAAGCTACGAACCGATGTCGAAGGAAAAATTGAAGCTATGAACGAATTCAATTTTTCAAAACCCATTTATAACACAAAAATTTGAAAACATCAGTTATGTTCCACTCTTCTCATTTTCTCCGCAACCAAATATCGACCTCCCCCCAAAAAAACTGCCATTTCGAAAAGAAGACAACCCAGAAGAGGAAAACTCACTTCCATTCTTGTTTTCTGCATTAAACTCAATTACCATACAGAGAGATCTCAGAATTTAGCAGACAAACAAAAAATAGAACTCCTCAATGCCTCGGTAAACACAGTTTCAAAACAACAAATAAAAAATCTGTAAAGAAAACAAACAGATCTACAAAAAAACAAACACACACACACAAAATCAACCACAAGAAAAATCTAATCAACCAGTGAAATAAAAAGGCGCGAAACACAGAACTAACCGGACAAAGCGCAATGTGGGTAGATCCAATCAAGCAACCTTCCCTCACTAAAACAGTTTCCCGCTCTAGATTACCAGCAATACCACCACCATTACCCAAGCAGAGAACAAGATTATGTCTCGGAAATCTGTTGGAAGCAAGTAGTGGTGGTGCGCAGGAATATGAGAGCAGATTTTTGGGGGGCAACGAAGTTTATAAAATGGGAGAAGAGAACGAGAAATCTGCGCCGTTCATTTGAATGGACATCGGCGAATTAGCCAGCGGATTTTGACGTTGGATTCTAACGGTGGACAGTCTGGCACTTTTCGCATACAGCTTGGCGGATCGAACATGAGGAACTTTACCGTATTATTAACGTTGTAATTGGAAGAGATGAACACACGAGTGATGTCAGAAAAATCTTATTTGATAATTTAAGGGAAAAAAATAAGAAATGAAGTTTAACTAGAACTCATTGGTCAAATCTCGACCCCTCTTGGGTCAACATTTACACTCAACTTGTACTTAGAAATATTTGATGTGGCAATCTAAAAATGATTATCCTCCTTGAATGGATGATAATTCAATTGATGTCATTTGAATTAATAATAAAATATAATTATTATGTTTGTATACGTTAATCTGTAAAAATGATTTGTGATAATTCATGATGTTATGTGATGTAGTTAAATTTTATTATAAATTTATGTAAATTAACGTGAAATTGCTTAAATTCATTTTAATTATATTATGTAAAAAAATATTTTTGATGCAATATTAACTTTGTTTGATTAATATATAATTAAAGTAACAATACTGGATTAAACTTGAATAAAACTAGTTTATTTTAAATTGATAGAATTTATTATACAATTTTAATTCATGCTACATCGTTCTCTTAATAATAATACGCATTTATTATTCTTGATTATACAAGAGTATCAAATTAATTTCTTTTGCTATCAGAATTGCTATTGAATTATAAATTAAGATTACTCACATTTTCTGTTGCAATTCAATTGATCTCAACATGTTGTAAATTGAGGTCAAATTAAGATTGCATCTTTATTTAAAGATCGCTATAAGCAAACATAATAATTCAATTACAAGAAAATTACAACAGCTTCTATTCCATCTTTGTCAGTCTCTATGAAGGTTCTTGATTCTCAGAATTGCTGTAAAAAATTTCTGATGCAGCTTGGAAGGCGGTAGATCATAATGGCGGGATTGGCTGGGCTCTTTGAAATCCTCAGAATTGCCTCATTGCTTGCGGTTTTAACTCTGTTTTTAACTGTTCGAGTGTTGTTCTTGCGGAGGCACGTGCGTTGATTTGAGGTTTAGAGGAATCTCTTCATTTTTGCTCAAAGAAGCTGATGGCTTTTTCTGATTCGAGTATTCTTATCGAACCAATTAATACAACTAATTTAATAATTAGATTGGTCCGTTAGTTTATGATGTTGCTGCTTTGAAGTCTTCGTTTGTTATTTGTTATTTTCTGCAATTTTATCGTTCCTTTAACACATTAACTCATGTTTGCGCTAAGAGGACTGGATGTTAGGTTATTGAATGATATTTTCCTTCATTCTGATGTGGAATTAATTTTGTCTACTCCTTTTAGTTGAGTTGGAGGTCCTGATAGGCTTGTTTGGCACTTCAATAGGGTTGAAGTATATTCGATGAAGTTTGGATATTCGGTCGCGAAGAGGGTGTTGTGTGCTTATAATTCTAGATATATTTCAAGGGGTAATACTAGTAGTGGGGCAATTAACAATATAGATTGGAGGTTTTATGGAAGCTTAGTGTCCCTCCTAAGTTAAAAGACTTTTTATGGAGGTGTTTTAATAATTTCATTGCTTGCAAGAGTAATTTACTTAAGAGAGGGATGCATATCAATCCTTGCTGCAGTGCTAGAAACAACAAGATTTCAATAGAGGATAAAGCGAAACATACGATGTCTTAGTAGCATATTAATTGTAACACCCCAACTAATTTTATATTAAATTATGTGTTTAATGGTTAATTATTTCTTTTAGTTATCCATTAATTATTTGACTTAACATTTGGATTGAATTAACTAAATGTCTTATAGAGAAATACTTCGAGCTGCTCTAATGACTCAAACATGCCTAATTGAAATTTATGGATATTTACTACTTTTAATTATTTAAGCATGGATTATTGGAACAATTTTGAATTATAACAAAAATAATTCTTTTTTTTTCGTATATTGTATTTCCCCTTTGCCATTTTGACAAAAGTTTTATTGATTTTTGTTACCTTGTATGTTAGCTTTGGGCCATTATAGTTAATTAATTTTTGAATTCATATTTTATGGATTAGTTTTAGGTCCAACAACACACGATTAGGGTTAAAGAAAAAAACGGGAGAAACCTATATAAATATGCATTATCGATATTCTACCCTAATTATTTTACGCTCACCTCTATACAATATCCTTTCTAAATTCCACCTCCCTGTCGCACACTCTCTCATCTTAAATCAGTAACCATATCAAGTCCTTGGATTGTAAACTGTGGGCTAATATTCATGGGTAAGTCTTAAAGTTTTCTTTTGTGGTTGTTAGTTATCCTATTGATGTGAATAGCTTAATGAAAGCTAAAACAATAACATATGCTTTAGAATTGACCATTTAGATTGGGTATTTAGCAAAATTTTTACCGCTCGTTAATGGTTACTATCATTGTCATGAATGTTTCAATCTTGCATTGATACCCATTGTTTGAAACCTTCATAGAATCGCTTTATAAAAAAGGGGGAAAATTGAATCGGGGTAGTCATAACTAAAGGTTGATGATTCAAAGTTTTGAATTCATTCTAAATTTGAATATTAAATCAGGAATTTATGATAGTCCTTTTTGTTTTACCACCTTCATTGATAAATGGTATGGAAGCTACCTTATGTGAAGTGATAGCTAATTTGGGATTATCATTCATATATTTTCAAATGAAAAAAAAAATAAGATTAGTGAAGCTGTATATGTTAACCTGTGTTTTTTTTAGTGTCTTTGTTAGGGTGGCGTTTGAATTGAAATTTGGTGGTTTTATGGAGGTTTTGTAAATGTGTTTTATTCAAGATTCCACAACACTCCATAGTTTGGTGTATAAAAAGATTCATAGTGCGTGTGAGTTGATTAATTGGTTATGTGGCTTCTCGGCTCTAGTATATTAAATGGTCGTTTCCCTTGGGCTATCTTTTTCTTCTTGCTTTAAACTTTTATAAATTTGTTTACACTTAGACTACGATATGAGCTTGAAAGAGATTGTTTTTTTTCAATTGGTTATTAAATATTTGTATTCAAAGATCGTGAAATTTATATAATATTTGAATGTGTAAAACTTAATAGTTTTGGCATTCTGAGCATTGACAACTCGAAGCATTCTCTATTCGTTTAATTTTGCTAACGACGTCAAGTAAGTAAAATTTTACGCATACTTTAATGTTTGTAAACTTCGATATTGTATTGATTTATCATTGTGATGTCGTTAGATATTATGTTTAATTATATTTATATGTATGTTATCTGTGATGTAATTGTATTGTAATGTTAATGATTGTAAATACGTTCATACATATACATGAGAGTTTGTAGTAGGAATATAATCAATTTAATTAAAAGTTTAAACAGCTTGTGTGTGTTTATACCATGAAAGACGCGAGTGGGAAATGAGACGCGGGGAACCGGCGGACCCGACAATGGTTAATGGTTAATGTGAATGGATGATCATTTGGTTTGTCCAACGATCATTTGGCTGATGTGTGAATGAATGATCGTTTGGTTTGTCCAATGATATAATGCGAATGAATGATACTACCAGAGCCCGGTAGTCGAACATGTTCCATAATAATTGCCCACTGCCTCTGATTGGCTAAACATTACAAAAGTGAGCTCGCGAATAAAGGGAAATAATGAATGCAATGGAAATAGTAAAGAAATGTATGTGACAAGTTTTCATGGAAAGAATGTAATGAAACGAAATTAATGAAAACAAAGGAAATAAAATGATTATAAAGTGTGTGTCAAACAAAAATGTTCTTAAAATGAAATTGAATGCGCATGTGTTTGCTGAGTATGCATAAGATTTTACTTACTGGATTTTAGCTCATTCTGTGGTTTCTAAATATTTTCAGGTGAGGAGTAATTGCGAGACCATACCTTGCAGGCGAATTGGACACAGTAAAATAGTTTGATAAAAATTTCAGAAATTATTTTATGATTAATTATTATTATTTTGACGATTTAGTTTAAAATTATTGGTTGTTATTTGACTAAGTTTCCGCTGTAAAATTTTTATTATTATTTTTAAGTACTTTGAATTCAATACCTATAAATTTAAATAAAGGATTTGATAAAGTTATATCTTTCATATTAAATATTTAATTAACGTTAAAGAGGATATCACTTCCTAAATTATAATCAATAAGTTAGTTAGTATTGGGGTGTTACATTAATTGCTTCTATTTATCCCTCAAACCATATATTTAGCACATAACCCAATTTAAAATTGGTAAAAACACTTTGATATTGATTTGTTCCCTATGGCTTAAATTACTCCATTCCATGTCAGAAAAATGGATATTAGTTGTCTGTCGTCTCATGATATCTGAACGACATTGTCGACTGGTTTAAAAAGAAAAAAAAACAAAAAAAAAGATTAATTTACACTTTTTATTTAGGAGTATATATGAATAGTTCAGATCTGATCGGACGATCGGAATTGCTTCAACTGCCTTCTGTCATTGCCTTGCCAACATGTGACAAACTCATTCTTGGGCGACCTTTTCATGTTGTTGAGTGTAAGTAGGCACTATCTAAGTCATTTAGATAAAAAAAGGTTAATGTTAATGCATAGTATTAATTGCTAACGATTGTAAAGTCAGAATGAATTCCTCTTTATGCATAAAACATTTTTTGTGAAACCTGTAAAAGAAATAATCGATTGACAATTTTGCAATATGAATTAAAATATGAAATATGTTGGTACAACCTTTTGCACACCACATTTATATCCAATAAATCAATAAAGCATAGGTTGGAGTCATGTTAATTAAGAAATTTTGATAATATGAGTGACAAAGAAAATGTCAATAAAAAGAGGAAAAAATTTATCATTTGACAATTTAGCAATGGTAAATTTTTAAACAAATATGGAAAAAGAAAAGAAGAAAATCCTAGGAAAACCATTGGCCTTCGTTTGGACAAATCTATCCGAAATAAGTCTCAATAATTACACAATATAGCTTTTGTTCGCACCAGTTGGTAGTAAATTCAGAAGTCTTCATACTCTCTCTCTCTCTCTCTCTCTCTCTCTCTCTCTCTCTCTCTCTCTTCACTCTCTGCCTTCTTGATCTCCTCCAGTTTTTGTCAATTGTCTGAGAAAATGAGAGAAATCCTCCACATCCAGGGTGGCCAATGTGGCAATCAAATAGGCGCAAAATTTTGGGAGGTGATCTGCGATGAGCATGGAATTGACCATACCGGCAAGTACAGTGGCGATTCTGACCTCCAGCTCGAGCGGATCAATGTCTATTACAATGAGGCCAGTGGTGGGAGGTATGTTCCACGTGCTGTGCTTATGGATCTAGAGCCTGGTACAATGGACTCCGTCAGATCCGGGCCGTTTGGCCAGATATTCAGGCCGGATAACTTCGTGTTTGGGCAGTCTGGGGCAGGGAACAACTGGGCGAAAGGACATTACACGGAGGGAGCTGAGCTTATTGATTCCGTGCTCGATGTTGTTAGGAAGGAGGCTGAGAACTGTGATTGCTTGCAGGGTAATGGATTTTTTTCCATGTGAATTTGCTTATTTTCCCTGTTAATGGGATTTATTTTTGCTGGGGCGATCTTTGTTGATACTTTAGGCTGTTATTAGTATTTCCACTTTGCAATCTCTTTCAATTGATGTTGCAACGCGATGAAACTGGAGAACTTCTGGCACTTATTTTTGCTTTTTGATTCGATCGGTTATCGTTTCTGGCAAATGAGTACCTAATTTTTGCCTTCTCCTGCGTGATTGAATGTTTTGACTTCGGCCTTTAAACATCAATTATTTGCTTTCTTGATTTGATTGATATAAAGGATTTATCTCATCAAGCTTCCTGGCGTTCTTTTTGTTGTTTAATTACTTCTAACTTCTAAAGTAAAGATTGAATTTCATGTTTGTGAATCGGAGTTAAATTAAATAGATTTCATTTAGCTTGCTTTTGACATGCGATGCTTTGTCTGGCTTTATTCAGTCTTCTGTTGGTTGTTTTAGGTAATTAGTAATCAAGGCATTTTCTGACATGTAAACAATCAAAACCTGGCTGCAAATCGGCAATATGACTCTAATGTTTTAAAATTCTTCCATAGCTGTTTTCATAAGTGCTAGCTGACACTTAATCTATCATCTAAAACGTTTAAGTGAAATTCTGAGACCATCTTAATCTGCCATGACCTCATGCACAAATTTTTCTACCTTTCTCATATTGCGATCTGGCTTTGTAATGGGAAGGACAACTAAGGTTCATTCACTATTGATGCTCAAATATACTTTTCTTTGTAACTTCTTGGGGTGGGTGTGGGGGTTGGTTGCTTTACTTCCTTGTGTGCGTCTCACAATCTAAAGCAAGGGTGATTTTTAACTTAATTTGTCTGGTACTCTGGTGAATGATAACTTCTATATCCCTTGATATCAAATACAAGTTTGATATATCTTCTTAGGATCAAAGTTCTCTCTCTTTCATGTTTTCTCTTTTCCCCTTTCTCTGAGAACTGCAGTTGGCTTGGGAGTTGGTACTAATTCTATATTCTTTTAGCTTGACAAAAATGTGATTGCTATCATAGTTTGCAATTGGATGGAAATTAGTTCTTTATTTAGGCATGAAGAATGTGGTAAGTTGCTTGATGCGGAGTGCAGTAAGCTACTATGAGAAACTGAGTGGGTTTGGATATTTAGATTATTCTCACTTTCTTTTGAAATCTGCAGTCTCTGTCATTTTTTATCTGCCTCTTCCTTCCTTCCGACTGTTCCTAAGCAATTGGATTTGTACATCTCACTTTCTTATGAAGTTATGATTTTAACCAGGATTCCAAGTATGTCATTCTTTGGGCGGAGGCACAGGTTCTGGCATGGGAACACTTCTTATTTCCAAGATTAGGGAGGAGTATCCGGATCGCATGATGTTGACATTTTCTGTCTTTCCTTCTCCTAAGGTATCGGACACAGTTGTTGAGCCTTATAACGCCACTCTCTCAGTTCATCAGCTTGTTGAGAATGCTGACGAGTGCATGGTCCTTGACAATGAGGCTTTATATGATATTTGTTTCCGAACGCTCAAGCTCTCGACACCAACTTGTAAGTCCAAGTTGAATAACTGTGTAAAAGTTGTCGTTAGTCTGCAATTTTGATATCTAATAATGTTATCCATCTTGTTCTGTAATTAGAAGACTAAAAACATTATCTACCTTGTTCTGGACAAGTATATTGAGTATTTCGCTCCCAAATGGAGGTTATTGATAGATATGAAATGAATTTGCTGCTTATCTTGATTCTTGCAGTTGGCGATCTAAACCACCTCATTTCTGCTACCATGAGTGGTGTGACGTGTTGTCTTAGATTCCCTGGACAACTGAATTCTGACCTTCGAAAGCTTGCAGTCAACCTTATTCCATTCCCACGTCTCCACTTCTTTATGGTTGGATTTGCACCATTGACAGCTAGAGGATCTCAACAGTACAGAGCACTAACTGTCCCCGAATTAACACAGCAGATGTGGGATGCTAAAAACATGATGTGCGCGGCTGACCCACGCCATGGTCGATATCTCACCGCTTCAGCCATGTTTCGTGGTAAGATGAGTACGAAAGAAGTTGATGAGCAGATGATTAATGTACAAAACAAGAACTCCTCATACTTTGTTGAGTGGATACCTAACAATGTCAAGTCTAGCGTTTGTGATATCCCACCCAAGGGTCTTAAAATGGCTTCAACATTTATTGGGAATTCTACTTCCATTCAAGAGATGTTCAGGAGGGTTAGTGAGCAGTTTACAGCAATGTTTAGGCGCAAGGCTTTCTTGCATTGGTACACTGGTGAAGGCATGGATGAGATGGAGTTTACAGAGGCCGAAAGTAACATGAATGATCTTGTAGCCGAGTATCAGCAATACCAGGACGCAACTGTAGATGAAGAGCAGTATGAAGAAGAAGAAGAGGAGATTGCTGGTTAAGGTACTCTGAACCTTGATTGTTCGTATGTTTGTCTGAAGTTTGTCATATTGGCTTACTTATATTGAGTGATTATGGCGTTGTTGAGCGGCCAATTGAGATTGACATGTTGATTTCTATGTAATATTGGTCCTTGTATAAAAGGGTTTTGAAGACAATAATAGTTTTGTTTTTGAATGATAGAGTGTACCTAATAGATTGTATTATATGTAATATGTGAGCTTTTCTTCCGCTTTCGCTTCCTCCACATAGGGTATAATATATTTACAAGTGTTTGGTTAGAGAAATTTAGAAGGACTAATCAGACGGTACGTGCTTTGAATTTACAAATATAAAAAATATAATTGTAAGAGAGATCACAAAAAAGGAAAATAATTACTATGATTATCTTAAATATCATCTGGAGACTTAGGTATTTATAGGTGTATATGTTCGAAAACAATTAATATATACCAAAAAACTTAGTTCATGTGAACAATTGAAGCGATTGATAGTTTACAAAGCAATTTCTAAATTTCTTGTGACTTTTTCGTGTCGCAGACATTAGCTTTTGAGTTTAGAAGGGCGGGAGTTTAATCATTGGATGTTAAGAGTTTATGACTTTCAGTATCTTAAATTAAATTTTGTAATTGAGATTTAGAGAATGTGGAGCTTTGGGTCAAAGTAGGGGTGTGCAAAAAAACCGACAAACCAACTAAACCGCTCAAACCAACCGAAACTATAATCTATTGGACGGTTTAAATAGTAATGATGGTTTGGTTTGGTTTCATTTTTTACAAAACCATTAGAGTTCTTTGTCTGTGTTGTGCACATTCCCATTTGAGAGGATCCCTACGTGGAGATGAGATTGCATGCCACCTCACTATTGAGATTTTTGGTAATAACAGTTGACGTCGTCTGTGGGAACGATGAGAAAATCTTTCCTTTTTTATAGTACCTGAGACCTCTTCCCTCCCGAAGAGGGATGATGAGTTTAGCCTCTTACGCCGATAAAGTTCAAGATGAGGGGAAAGATCCACTCCTCTCATCGCCAAAAGAAGAATTGTCTTCCATCGTGGTGATTACACGATGGAGGAAGAAGAAAATAATGGTTGTAACCTCTTAGGTCACCAGAAAAATGAGGAAAGGCATGCTAGGTACCATTCAAATCGTAACGACCTCTTGCATGGAAATGATTCCCCCCATAACTAAAGGGTCACTGACGAAGTCACCACGCACTCGTAGAACCACAGGGAAAAGGCATCTGTGAGAAGGCAAGGTGATACACTAATCTAGAGGATTTGTCATCCCTCAAAGAAATCGGGACCAGAGAAAAACCTGATTTTGCAAGGCTAGACGATCCCTTTTTATAAGGTTCTCGTTGGGGTCATCGCAAGAGGAGAACAAGACCTCTGGAGAGCGAACGAAGGCAAAGACCCTTGATGGACCCTCTAGGAGCAATATGTGAGCAACTACGGAGGATGGAGGAAAATATCGACGGGACATCCTCTACCCTACTCCTTGGTGCCCTTTTTTGGCCACCAACAATTTTGCAAAGCTCCAGCTCAGGCGAAGGAAACCGTGTTGTATGGATACATGAATCTGGGCATATTCCCAATTGAAAAACAGAGCCCATTCACCAATCGTCCACCATAGGTGAAATACGAGTCGGGGCTAGGCAACTCACGACTCCCACGACCCTATTCATGTGAAACGGAACGATGAAGGTCATGATAAAATTGGTACACGAGCTCGTGAACAAAGCCAGGATATGAAGCCCCAGTGAGAGAGCAAGGACGGTCACGAGACCCCTAACTTTAATTTTTAGTAGAACCAGGTTGTTCATAGTGAAATACATGAGTGTATTCCTCCCAAGCCCCTGTATAAAGTGGATAAATCCACAGAAAAAGAGCTCATAACTGGCGCACCACCCGAGGAATAACCCTCTGGAGGACCCGAAGGCGTGAGGTGGTCAATCTTCCTCCCGCCAGAATACTCAAAAAGGATAGCTCAGGATAAGTCCACACTTACCCCTGAGCAGAATGTGAAGCTCGAAGGGTACCGCCATCAAGACCAAGTTAAAGCTATGAAATAATGAAGCTCGAGGAGCCTAAGACACAACCAAAAGTTTGAGGTCGACAATTTATAACATAAGTAAGAAAGGAGACAAGGCCATCGAAGAAATCATGTCCTCATTCAAAAGAAAAATGAAAGATTATAGGCAAAGGAGAGGAAAAGCTACAAAAATGGTAAAGCTCCAAGAAGGCTCTGGCGATGAGGGTTGGGTCTCCTCAGTTTGACCCAAAGGTAAAAAGGACCCCCCACAACAAGACCATCATAGACATCTTCTAACACCAGGAGATCAGTGGTAGTAAGAGAAGTTCGGGAATCCTCCGCATGAATCGGACCGGAACTTTAAGGACAGAACAAAAGTTCTCAAAGATAGTTGAAGAAGCTTAAGTCCAGCTCAAGATGAGCATCGATAATCTTATCTCGACAGCTATCGTAGCCCAAGGAGAACTCTAAGAGTAGGGCACCCTTGAACTCAGGGGGACTCTCTGAAGAAATCCAATTGTCGAGTAACCTCCGTCTCTCGACTCTCAGCCTAAGAAAGCTTCTCCTCCTGAAGCTGGAATTTATTCAACTGGATGCTCTCCTACCGACGAAGACTTGTGACGATCTTTTCACGATCGAATAGTTGAGCCTTCAAATCTCGATGAGCTTCTTGAGCCCTAACTAACTCCTATTAAGGCTCATCATCTCTCTACCGCAACACGGAGCTCCTGGATCTCCCTTGTCAGTTGTTCATTAGTTTGGCGAAGGGAATCACGATTCTGAGTGGTGGCGGTGAACTCGGCCTCATACTTTGAAGCGACATTGGCAACCATAAACATCACGGATCTACAATGGACAAGAATCTATAAACGTTAATGAACGGGTAAGGAAACGACAGATAAACATAAAAGGTACAGGAAGAGACAATATTGAAGCCTAAGGTGTGATCCCTAAACGTATTAGCAAGCTTTCTCGTTAAAGGGCAACTTCATTCTTAGGGTCCGCTTGCGCGGACTACCATTCTTGCAACCTCTTCACCTCTCCTCAGGCTTGGTCCCGATAACTAAGATTCTTTCCCCCGTAACCGAGGTCATCAAAGCCTTGCATTTCTAACCATCAGGGCTCTACTGGTCAGAAATAGGAAAAGTAGCCTTGAGGAGCTGAGACGGAGACCCCTTCAGGGTTAGTCGCCTCGAACCGGTCTCGGGCTGACTGACGGGATTGGGAGGATGCCTGAGGAGCCACATGATCAAAGTCACCCTGCAATGGGCCTTGATCAGAGGACGATGAGAGATTTTTGGGAAAGCTCCTAACGGTCTTTAAGGTAGAAGAAGGTACATAAGAAGGTAAGAGAGATGAAGACGCCGATGGCACCCCCGAGGTCCCCTAAGGATGGGTAGAGGGAGGAAGTGTAGGAATGACTCTCATTTCCTTTTACCTCCCCACCTTTTTAGAGTGGACAACCTCCATCCTCTATGCCTTAACACCGTCAAACTCCGCCCGGGGTTTGCCCAAAGAAACTCCTATGCAAGAAATAGAACAACAATAAGGCCATGCACAAAAAAGGAGAGATGGAGAAATATAACAACATATGGGAATGACATCACATATGGATTGAAGAAGGGGTTTTGGAATTGCGATGGCCAAGACTCTCCAAGATTGAACCTACCAAACGGGCCTCATCGAGAACCTCAGTCGTGAAATCTACCGGAGGATCTAGGTATAGCTTAGCCCAGAGTAAAGATGTGTGAGAGGTAAGGAAACAGAAGTGACATTGGTCTGCAAAGATTCAGACTAAATTATATATTTGGGCTACGAAGACGACGGAGAGTTCCTCTACCTCCCCACTACAAAAAGAAGAAGAAGTTAATTTCATAATTGGGGGCAGAAACACTTTGTGCCTTTTAGTTACAATCTCACCCACGACTCTGAAAATCTGAGGTATTGAGTCCGTGATCTCCGAATCCCCAGGACAAGACTCCCAAGATCCAAGGACCATAAACCAGTAACCTTTCCACTCGTGACATGAGGTGGGAACACTATCCATGAGTCACCTCACCCCCAGTCCTGCAGCTGATATAGTACTAGCCTAAGGGCCGAGAGGGAGCCTCTTCACCTGGTTTCTTTGTGGGAGTCTTCAGTTGGAACATGAAGTCGAATTTCTCTAATGAGAAGTCCCCACCGCCATGTATCCTCCACAAGACCTAGTATTCCACCATGACCCTCTAAGCGTTGGGCTGGTGTTAGGCTAGGGTTATCCCCATAGAAGAGAACCACCTCCTGAAGAAGGGCTTCAAGAGAAGATGCAACCCACCTTCTAGAGCCACTAGGTACAAGTCGATCCTTCTATGTCATGGGGCACTATCTCTTTCACCATCCTCTATTAATCGCAGGTGAATGTAGCCTAGGAGATGATACTTCTTCTAGATAAAGACTAGGTCCTTCTCGATAAGGGAAAAAAGGTAGTCATCAGGCCCCCAACGGCCAGAACCCCACTTGATCTAGATAAAGACTAGGTCCTTCTCGATCAGGGAAAAAAGGTAGTCATCAGGCCCCCAACGGCCAGAACCCCAATCGATCTCACATCATGTTAAAGATCAGAATGGGAACACTAGTCTCGGTCAGCAAACTTGAATCCATGTGGTACCTACCAACCAAATGGGAGAAAGAAGAGGACTCGGAAGAAGCACTTGACAAAAGTTCCTCCGGGAAGAGGGAGGCTCCCGATTTTTACAGAAGGGAGGAGATAAAGGTAAAAAAGGATTTCGTTAAAGAGCTCGCCTCTCTCAGATGGGGTAAAAGTGAATGGTGTGGAGAAAACCGCTCATTTATAGGCCTTAGGCGAACAACGATCATAACCATTCAAACAATCTGACGTGTTAGGGGGCTGTCAGCATACGAACCGACAAGCTTAGGAAATCGGACGCACACATCGATGGGACAGGTGACACTTCGATAATCGAGGTCACGCGGTCCTCACATCCCTCCCTCATGCACCATAATTACCACTATCCCAAGAACGACGAATTTGAAATTCCAAACACAGGAACCCACGCACGTGGAATTTCACTTCAAAAAGGCACTTAGCCCACCCAAACTCGATCTATGAGGACACTCTAGTAGTGAAGAATCACGACCATAACGAGCAATTGAAGGCGAAAAAAGCTCTGTGTTTTGACTCATGCTTAGGAAAGGACATGGAAGGCTTCAGACTTAATCTAGAGGGACTCACACAAGATCCTTGACTAGGGGCAACTGTTACGTGTATTCCTGGACTACCAACGACACGACACCATATGGCATGCCACGACATAGGTCTCTATTCTATCCAGGAAAATGGATTGAAGAACTGAGCTCCTAAAAGGGAGGGGACCTGACCTGACCACGTCAGTCTCCAAAGAGCTCGGACGACACCGACAAACGTACGCTAAAAAGCCTCGAGAAAAGGATTTGATGCAGGGAGTCAGCTAGCCCTATGTTAGGCATCATTATTTCGTTGAAAGTAGCACTCGACGTGTCATTTTGTCCCTTGCGGCAGACGTGACTAAAGGTAAATCTACCATGTCTGGCATGACTAAAGTTAAATTGACATTTCATGCACCTTCCTTTACGTTAGCTCGGGACACAAAAGTCATTAAATGCCGCCCCTAACGCGTCATATCAAGAAAAGGCCATCATTTTGCTGGAAGCTTATTCGACACGCATCCTCTTCCAAGGCACCGCCATGTTTAAATACCCCATCTACTAACGGTACAAGGTAAGCAATCTCTCCTAAGGGAAACTTTGCCAAAATTTTTCTAGGATACTGACTTGGTCATCGGAGGCTTTTCGATGAGGAAACCATCCCCCGGTTCTCTTTGCCATAGAGTTCTTTGTCTGTGTTATGCAGGTTCTTGCCCGAGAGGACCCTTTCACAGAGAGTAGATTGTACGCCACCTCACTGTTGAGAGTTTTGGTAACAACATAAGCTTCTCCCATTTGTATTTCATAACTTGGTTTTCACTCATTACTCACTTTTGAGAGAAAAACTTGTTTTGGAAAACAAAACACTTTTCTCCCACTTTCTCCTCATTTGTAATACTTTCTTCTTATAAGATTGAGTAGTGAGCGGAATACTAATTAATTGTTATAAATATTTTCAATCTTCTAAGTTTTAAACTTTCTTCAATAAATATTTGGCTTCTTAAATTTGTGTCATATCTTTAAATTATTTAATTATTATTGATAAATATGCTCAGTGGTTGTCTTTAAAAAAATAATCTTCTACGTCAAATTTGATCTCTATATACTTTCTTATATATATATATTGAGCACGATAATGGGAAAGAGAAAGAAGTCAGAAAAGTGAAAAAAACATCCAGAGAAGATAAGAAAAGCTTTGAAATGACAAATGTGTTGTGGTTATTGGGGTCATACTAGAGTTTTTTTCTCTAACAAAATGTGATATGTGAGTTTATATGGTCACTTGGGATGAATTAATAATAAATCGTTTCTAAAATCAATTTATTTAAATATAATGTGAAACTGTAACGTGTTCGAAAAAGATGAAATTATTGAATTTAATAAAATTAATTATATTTTCGAAGAATTAGTTAGACTATGATTGTTAAACGACGGGATTAATTATTTTGTTTGGTAAATTTTAAATTGTAGGAAATGTTTTGTAAACTTGTTTGACAGGTTTTCTATATGACCATCTCAAAATGAGAGGATGGACGTTATTATATGGTTATTAGGAATTAAGGATTTCGAAATCTGAAAAAACCCCAATTGCATGACAGGAAACACAATACTCTAAAATATATCTTTCTCTTAATTATATAAAAAACATGAATTTGATAACTCAATTTAATTGATGTCACATGATAGTTTTTGAAATAAAAAAACATAAAACGTAACAATAAAATGATAGTTTAACAATGCTAAAATGTAAAAAATAATAAAGAAACTATTGTACTAGACAAAATATGATATTTAGAAGTATTTTTCTCAAAATTAGTGAGACTTCACATATGGTCATCTAAAATAAGAAACAACCTTATTAATTAACTGAGATGACATTGAACTAATCCTAGATAACTCGAGTGGCGTTATTCGTGATGATCACGTGATCTCATTTGAGATGAACTCGAGATCTCATCTAAGATGAATCGAGACCTCAACTAGGATGATCCTTGAGACCTCATCCTAAACAACGGTTGATCTCATCAAGGACAATGCCTTGACCTCATTCTAGATGATCCCTGAACTCATCAGGGAGAATGCCTCGATCTCATCTGGGAAGATGCTCGGACCTCATTGAGATGACTCCCGATCTTACTCGTCATGACCCCAACCTCACCCGAGGTAATTCCGATGTTCAAAGTGGGTAACTTGACCGAAGACAAAAACATCTCAACATCATTGAACGAAAAATGATTTATATGAAAATTTCTACTTATTTATTTTTTTGTTTTTCGTATTCAGTGCTTTTTTTCCTCATTAAATCCGAATCCTTGCTTGGTATAACAGTAAACCAACAACAACCAAACATTCTTCATCCTAATAATGCATACTTATTTATTTATGTTTATACAAAATTGTTTTCTTTTTTTGTTTTACAACTCAAACTTTTTACGAAATATAATGACCATATGGTAATAATGCTTCTGGAATGAAGTCAAAATAATTTTGTTATATTATATTTGGGAACTAGGGTTCCATTCAAAGTAAATATTATTTAGTTTTAAATTCTATTCTCCCTAATATCCCATCGTTAGAAAGAAAATTGAGAGACTTTATCAAATGGGACTCTTAGATAGATAATCGTGTAGATCTGGAAGGCCAACCGCTCGGCTCTAAACAACAATCTATCGTCATGGATTCAGGTACGCTTCCGCTCTATAATTGTTTTGATTCTTGATGCGTTCAATATGAGATCTTGAGTTTTATTGAGATACGGTTTACACCGAAAGGATTTTGAATCTAACAAGTGGTATCAGAGCAACTCATGTTGAATCATTCATAATCGATCTATTAAGTTCTAGATCCATGATTATAGGTGTTTTTTGTGTTTACGTTTTGGTATCCTCGAATTTAATATTTGTTTGACAATGTATTAGATTTGAGAATAATTTTTTCGGTATTTTTTTTATTTTTGGAACAATCGGAAGACGGTCTCATCATCGCCGGTGAAAGTTTATCGACGCGGCGGTTTGGCCGCGCCGGCAAGGAGAAGCCGCGGCCAAGGAGAAAGTCACGGCCTTAGCCGCGACTGTTAAGGAAAACCACAGCATTGGCCGCAACAGCAAGGACTGGCGGCGGCCATGGCCACCAGTCACTCAAGGTGAAAACCCTAAGGTTGGACACAGGGTCGGGTTGATCCGTGCCTGTGAACAGTAAGAAAAAGTGGGCTAGCCCACAGTCATTAGGCGTAGGCTGTGGGTGAAGCCCACAACCGTTAAGGATGGTTGTGGGCAAGAGGGCTGGGGTATCCCAACCTTCACAATTTTTAAAATAATTTTAAAGATCGTAAATTTTTCGTAATTTAAGAACTTTCAAAATAGATTGTTTTGATTATTTTCAAAATAGGTTATAATAATTTCAAAATAATTTTTTAAGGATTAGCAAATGGATTGTTTTGATTATTTTCAATTTTTTGGTTAAAAATAAACAATTTCAAAGTATCGTGAAATTAATTATTTATCAATTAATTTTAAGGATTAAATTCGGTACAATTTTAAATTTGAACATTAGTATGTTATATATAATTTAAGATGAATTAGTTGAAGTAATATGTCATCAAAGTGACCTCTCTTGTGAAAATTAATTTGTCTTAAAATATAAAAAGTAATGTGTGCATGTAACTTATGTGAATATTTATCAGCCTAAAGGAAGATAATTATTTGACAGAATTACATGTGTTTCTGTGGTAATAAATATGTGGTGATTATTCAGTTTTACATGTGAACAATAAATCGTCCCAAAGGAAGATTTCTTGTTTGGCATGTTATTTATCATCAGTGTTTGATTACTACACTAAGACCTCACTTACAAGTTAATATTTTTTAGCCAAAGTCATAATATTAATGGGGTATCTGATGTCTTGATATGAGTTATTTATTACTATTGTTTGAATTATTATTGCTATTTAGAATTTATGTGAGTTTAATTTATTTATTGTTCTCTGTTAAGCTATTACTCTTGCTAGTATCACGGCCAACATCAATTCAATTCCAGTTTTGAATGCCTCAAACTTCAAGTCCTGAAAAGATAATCTCTTGATAGTTCTTGGAGTCATGGATCTCGGTTTTATGTTAAGGACTGATTCTCCTACACCTCTTACGGATAAGAGTACCTCTGATAATAAGAGAGAGATGGAAATGTGGGAGAGATCAAATCGTATGTGTGTGCTGATCATGAAGAAGGTCATTCCAGAAGCATTCAGGGGCACCATATCAGAAAAGATAACTAAAACTAAGGATTTCCATGCAGACATTAAAAAGAGGTTTGTCAAGAACGAAAAGGCAGAAATCGGTACATTCTTGTCAGACTTAATTTCAAAAAGGTATAAAAGTAAATTTAATATAAGAGAATACATTATGGAAAAGTCTCACATTATTTCAAGGTTAAAAGCGCTGAGGCTTGAACTCTTTGAGGAATTGCTTGTGTATTTGGTTTTGATATCCCTTCCGGCACAGTTTAACCAGTTTTAGGTGAGCTATAATTGTAAAAAGAGACTTGGTTTCTGAATGAGTTCATCTCACACTGTGTTCAGGAAGAGGAAAGAGTGAAACATGATAGGACAGAAAGTGCTTACCTGGCCTCTACCTCTAAGGATAAGGGCAAGGGAAAGAAAAGGAAAAAAGATAAGGAAACTGCAGATACAACACCGCATAAGAAACAACAAATGAAACCGGTAAACTCGGAAGGTAATGGTTCTTTTTTCTGTGGAGATGGAGGGCATAGGAAGAAGCAATGAACCAACTATCACGCTTGGCATGCTAAGAAAGGTATGCTTCTTAATTTGGTTTGTTCTGAGGTTAATTTAAATTCGGTTCCTAGACACACGTGGTGGATAGATTCTGGTGCAACAACTCACATTAGTGTGTCTATGCAGGGTTACCTCAATTGTCGAAAGCCAAATGATGCTGAAAGATTAATCTACGTGGGCGATGACAAGACGGCTGAGGTTGAAGCAATAGAAAAATTTAGATTATTATTAAAAACTGGACATTATTTGGATATTGATGAAACTTTTATTGTACCGTCCTTTAGACGGAATTTGATTTTTATTTCTGTTTTAGACAAAGATGGTTATGTTTGTTCTTTTCAAATGGAAAATTTGGTTTGTTTTGTGATTTAATTTCAGTTGGTTCTGATTTTTTATCAGGATATGATAATCTTTATTTACTTGAAACAATTGCTTCGTTTAAAGAATCCCTGCAATAAGTACACGAGGTACTAAAAGAAAATTAACCAGTGAGAATTCAGGTACGTTATGGCACAAGAGATTAGGTCACATCTCCAGATGGAGAATAGAGAGACTTGTTTCAGAAGAAATTATCGGTCCCTTAGATTTCACATATTTTGACGTTTGTGTTAATTTCATGAAGGGAAAACAAACTGATAAAAGGAGATTTGAAGCCCACAAGACTTAGGACGTCTTAGAAATTATTCATACAGATATTTGTGGGCCATTCTCTTCAGTGGCTTGGAATGGTCAACAGTATTTTATAACATTCATAGACAATTATTCTAGATATGGCTACATATATCTCATTCATGAAAAGTCACAGTCATTGGACTTGTTCAAAAATTTTAAGGCTGAAGTTGAGAATCAACTCAATAAAAGGATTAAAAGCGTCAGATCTGACAGATATGATGGTTCAGGCAAACAACATCTAGGACCGTTTGCTAAATTCCTAGAGGAATGCGGTATCGTCTCACAATACACTATGCCAGGTTCGCCCACTATGAATGGTGTTGCTAAAAGATGAAACAGAACGCTTAAGGACATGGTCAGAAGTATGATTAGTCATTCGATCTTACCAGAATCACTCTAGGGTGAAACACTTAAGGCTGCAGTATATATCCTTAACAGAGTTCTAACTAAAGCGATTTTCAAAACCCTATATGAGCTTTGGACCGACAAGAAATCTAGTCTAAGGCATTTGCACATTTGGGGATGTCCAACTGAGGTAAGGCCATATAAGCCTAATGAAAAGAAATTGGACCTACGGACGGTGAGTTGTTATTATGTTGGATACTCTGAAAGATCCAAGGGGTACAAGTTTTATGATCCCACAACCAGGTCGATTTTTGAGACGGGAAATGCCCGATTCTTTAAGGATGCCGAGTTTCCAGGGGGAGATAAGGTTTGGGATTTTACACGTTTGCATTAGTCTAAGACATTTGCACGTTTTGGGATGCCCAGCTGAGGCAAGGCCATATAAGCCTAATAAAAAGACATTGAACTTACGGACAATGAGTTGTTATTATGTTGGATACTCTGAAAGATCTAGGGGGTACAAGTTTTATGATCCCACAACCAGGTCAATTTTTGAGACGGGAAATGCTCGGTTCTTTGGGGATGCCGAGTTTGCAGGGGGAGATACAGTTCGAGATTTTGTCCTTCAGGAGGAATATGTTGATGCTCCCACAGGCGTTATTAGCATTGATCAGGATTGTGTCCCCGACATTGCTCACGACATAACACATCAAGACAATATCAGAAAACCTCATATTCAAGAGATTGTTCTGAAAGAAAAAACTCTAGCACCTCAATAACCTATGCTATTAAGAAGATCCACTAGAGAGAGAAGAAGTGCAGTGTCAGATGATTACACTGTATTTCTCCAAGAGCATGAGGTTGACGTTGGTGTGATTGAAGATGATCCAATCAACTTCCTTCAAGCCATGGAAAGCTTTAACTCTCAAAAGTGGATCGATATCATGAATGAGGAAATTAAGTCCATGAAGGACAATAACGTGTGAAATCTTGTTCCATTACCAAAAGGTCAAAACCAATTGGTTGCAAATGGATTTTTAAGACCAAGAGGGATTCAAAAGGTAATGTGGAAAGATACAAGGCTCGTCTTGTCGTAAAGGTCTTTTCACAGAAAGAAGGCATTGACTATAAAAAGACTTTCTCTCTAGTTTCTACGAAAGACTCTTTCAGGATTATAATGACATTGGTAGCACATTTGAATATGGTTTGCAAACTTCAGAAATCCATCTATGGATTCAAGTAGGCATCTCGACAAAGTTATTTCAAATTTCATCAAGTGACCATCTCATTCGGTTTTGAGATTAATTTAGTCGATGATTGTATATACCATAAGTTTTGTGGGAGCAACCATATTTTTCTGGTTTTATATGTGGATGACATTTTACTTGCCAGCAACGATATAGACTTATTGCACGACACCAAGAGATTTCTAGCTAAGAATTTTGAGATGAAAGATCTTGGTGAAACCTCTTTTATATTAGGAATCTAAATACATCGAGATCGTTCTCAGGGTATTCTAGGATTATCACAAAAGAGTTATATCGAAAAGGTCCTTAAAAGATATAGCATGCAAGATTGTAAATCAGGTGATACCCCTGTAGCTAAGAGAGACAAGTTTAGTCTCAATCAGTGCCCTAAAAATGATTTTGAGGAAAAAGAAATGCAGACGATTCTCTATGTCTCGGTAGTGGGGAGTCTAATGTATGCTTAAGTTTGTACACGTTCTGATATTGCGTACGTGACTGAGATGTTGGGAAGATACTTGAGCAATCCAGACATAGACCATTGGAAAGCAACTAAACGGGTCTTGCGGTACTTACAGAGAACAAAAGATTACATGCTCACGTTTCAGAGGTTGGATCAGATTGAGATCATTGGATAAACTAACTCCGATTTTGCTGGATACTAAGATAGTATGAAATCTACGTCGGGCTATATGTTTCTGCTTGTTGGAGGTGTTGTCTCCTGGAAGAGTGCTAAACAGTCTCTTATAACCTCTTCTACCATGACAACAGAGTTCATAGCATATTATGAGGCGTCCAATCCCAGAATATGGTTGTGGAATTTTGTCACGGGACTGCGCATAGTGGACAATATTCAGAGACCACTCAAGGCATTTTGTGACAATAAATCAACATATATTTATTCTAATAACAACAGGAGCTCGACAAAGTCAAAGTTTATAGACATCAAGTTCCTGGTTGTTAAAGAAAGAGTTCAGAGTGAACAGTTGTCTATAGAGCACATCGGAACAAACTCCATGATTGCGGATCCGCTTACTAAGGGATTGCCCCCCAAGGTGTTTCATGCGAATACTGCTCACATGAGTGTCATATCAGTTAAAGATATTCAGTTTTAGTGAGAGTTTGTATTTTATTTTTAGATGTTTATTTTTCATATAGACATATTTTTCAGTCATTTTGGTTTATGGATATTTTAAGGCTTATTTTCTGCAGAAATAAAGTTCTTGATATTCACACTCTGATTTATATATGGTTTGATCTCACTAAGGTTTACAGAGGACCAATTGGAACAAGGCATGTTATGATCACATTACATGAAATTTTCATGCTACACATCCACATCATAATCCTTGTCATTCAGTTGTATTGATATACGTGACCATTAATGGGTTGAGTAACGATTGATGTAATAGAGACCGCTTTGATCCTATGTCGGTATGATTGATGGACCAGATTGGTTATAGATACATTTCGGTAATAACAGCAAAGTTGAACGCATTCAGTTATTTTTGGCAAAACATAATTATAAGGTTTAACACATAGTCCGAGTTGGATATTGTTGGATCCTTAATCCAACATTAGATTTATGTGTAAAATAATTCTGTGTTGCAGACTGTCAAATAAAGTTAAACCTAATTAAAAGTGATATACTAAGGTTTGGATAATTGAGATTTTAATATATCTGATAGGTTGTGGACCCTTTAATGTGTTGAGACTTAGGGTAATTTCTATTTTTATGATGGACTAAAATACAAATACTAAAAGATGAATTATCTATAAGTGATTATGGTCTCCAGGTTACACGATAACGGAAAATCATTATATTCTCCATAATATCTTATTGTTAGAGAGAAGACTGAGAAGTTTTATCAAATGGGACTCTCAGATAGATAATCGTGTAGATCTAGCAGGCCAACCGCTCGGCTCTAAACAACAATCTATTATCATGGATTCAGGTACACTTTCGCTCTATAATTGTTTTGATTCTTGATGTGTTCAATATGAGATCTTGAATTTTATTTAGAGACGATTTACACCGAAAAGATTTTGAATCTAACAGAATAAATTCATTCGAGATAATATTTATTCTCGTAGTTAGAAAATAATGGTCTGAGTGCGAATGAAAAATTGAATAATTAACACTAATAAACAAATAAAACGAAAAATATCAAAAGAAAAATTAAACAAAAATATTGATTTTTTAAATTTCATTTTGATTAATTTTAGGAGTAATTAAAAAGATTGTTTTTGGGAGACTTAATTTGTCAAAGTCCTAAAGTAGGTCAATTGGAAAAAGACTTCAAAGACTTCGTTAATAAGTGTCCATTTTTTTAGATTGGGATCTTCTATCATAAGAGACTCTACGCCATTTGAAAAAGTTTGATATGGACCGTCCATCTTAATTTAGACAGTTAAGATAAAAAATCACGAACAATTTTGTCCAACCTCTTATCTTTATTGGAGGCTGGAGTCATCCAGATTGAAATACACGATCCACATAAGAACAACTGACCTTTGCCACCCAAAGATGAATGATAAAATATATATTCCCTTGTTTTTTTCACCATAAAGAGAGAAAAAACAAGTGTTCACTCTGCCTATAAAACTAGCTAGCTAGCTCCTTGGGGATTCTCATTTTACATCTTCAATTCATTTCTACTAGTTTTGTATGCTAAACAGTCCACAATGGTCTCTCAAATTCTCTTACTTGGATTAATCGCTTTGAGTTGTTATCTTACTTACGCGTCTGATCCTAACTCCATTCAAGATTTCTGTGTTGCAGACTCTAAAAATTCAGGTATTTATCTCTTTTTTTAATTAATTCTAGATTTTCTGCTTAGATTGTGGAAATTATGTAAGAAAGGAAAAATACTACGTACAATATTTAAAGTTAATTAATTGAAAATAGAGAGAAAAATAATTATGCGAGTCACTTTTGGTACTTTAATATTTTCGTTCACTTTTGTTCAAATTCCTCTTATTTTTCTTTATTTTCTCTTTTATATTTTTGACTACCCTAACAGAGTCTATAATTTTATGAAATTATAGAAATTCTTGTCCTTACGATTTCTAATGGATCCTATGACTCATTGTTGGAATAGTACTGGTGAATGGTCTTGCATGTAAGCATCCCAAGCTTGTTGAAGCGAGTGATTTCTTTTTCAGTGGACTTCACATATCAGGCAATACAACAAACTCTTTGGGATATCATGTAACTCCCGTTACTGTTGCACAAATAGCAGGATTAAATACTTTAGACATCTCTGTTGCACGTATTGACTTTGCCTCACGGGGTATTAACCCTCCACACACGCATCCTCGAGCAACCGAAATACTAATAGTAATTGAAGGTAATCTTCGAGTTGGATTTGTCACATCCAACCCCGGAAATCGTCTCATAACCAAGGTGCTTCAGGAGGGTGATGTCTTTGTTTTTCCTGTTGGTCTTGTTCATTATCAAGAAAATGTTGGAAACAGTAATGCAGTTGCGATTGTAGCTCTAAGCAGCCAAAATCCTGGTGTTATAACCATCACAGATGCTGTTTTTGGATCAAAGCCAAAGATTCCAACTAATTCCCTTTCAAAGGCTTTCCAGGTGGATAAGGACACAATCAGTAGAATTCAATCTAAGTTTTAGTAAAAAATGTATCTAATAATTTAGGAACTTAAGAATTTGTTTGATGCTGTACTATTTCTTTATGATAGCTTTATTTTGGTCAAAAGAATGGAACTAAATAATTTAAGAATTCAAAATTTGTGTGATGTTCGACTCTCACATCTTGCATGTTTCGCGCTAACCTCTGTTATAATTAATCATGTTGTAATCCTCTAATAATTAAACTAATACACTTGATTGGAGTAATACTTAAATTATGACGGGATCCTAGTTTGCATGCAGAAAATATGAGCAATTGAATTTATAACATGTTGAGGCAATTGTATTGTATAGAAAACAAGAACAATCATAATTTATAACACAATAACAAATGAAATTACTTTGGTACCTTTGTTTAATGAAAAATAATAAAAATATATTACTATTATTATTATTATTATGAGAATTAACGTTACATGATTTAAAATTATATAATAAATTCTATTAATTTAATTAAATCTAACTTTATTAAAGCTTAGTCTAGTACTATTAAGTTAATTAAATATTAATCCTTCATAGTTAAAATTATACATCAAAATATTTTTCTGGATAATATAACTAGAAGTCATTTAAGTCATTTGTTCAAATTTACAATAAATCTCATATACATATATAAAGCTAGGTATGCACACATCAGATTGCACCATATGTCCATGACCATTTTATGCAATGTGGAAAATGAACATGGTTGCTTATTATCAACTAACTATATATTTTTTTTGTCAAAGTCACATTACAAATTTTAAGGGGAATGGAGGGATATTTCTTGAACTCACAACCTCTAAAGTATGAGTGTGGGGGTTTAACCTCTTGCGCAACCCAGCTTGTCATCAATTAACTATATTAATTGTACATATATTTGAACTATTCAATGCATTCAATATTAATTAAAATCTCAAATTTATTTAATTTATTTGTAGTTAGATGGAAATGCTTTAATTTGTATAATAGCTATTATCTAATTTCATAGGTTGATTATAATTGAGTGGTTTAATATTTTTAACTAAACATGAATTTCTTTTTTGGAGTTTTAAAAAATTATATGTAACTGGAATTAAATTAGTTTCTTTACATGAAAAGATGAATAATCTTCTATGTATATTCTCATAAAGTTGAGTGTGGATTAGGGATGTCAAAATCACTCGTGGGTCCTCGAACCCGTCCCTAATAGTTTGGAGTTTTTGTAGATAAATAAGTGACAGGACGAATATGAGTTAATCATAAATTAATCCGTGCGGGTAAGGGACGAGGATGAATATAATATTCCCCACCCCGTTACCGGCCCCATTTATTTTTTACATATATTTTAAAAAAATATATTATATTAAAAAATAACTCGATGTTACAACACATCCTAACACTATTTTTGTTAATCTCATACTACACTAGCTATTTTAACCATTAAATAGGATAATTCATATATTTTTCTCATAAATAATCTTCATCGCTTTCTTTGTCACCATTAATTTATTATCGACATCTTTACGTGTATCATCATCTAAGGTCATCATTGAGAAGTTCTACACATAAATATCAAGCTTAAAGAAATATAGAAAACCCGTGGGTAACCTGATCCTAGCGGGGATTCTCCATCCTGACCCTGTCTCTGCAAATGGGGAATGTGACGGAGATGAAGTTGACATATTAAAGTGAAAATGGGGATGGGGGAGGCCGCCCCGCCCCATTGACATCCCTAGTATGGATATGTCATGCATACGAACTTTGTGTCACGTGAAGTTACCTAATTTAATCTTAATTAAAAATAAATAGATTACTATTCAGTTTTAATTAATGCATAACAATAGATAATATCATTGCAATTAATAATCCGGCAAGTTAATGAGTGTGTTGTGAGAGTATGTGTTTATAATCTTACAAACATGATTAGTATTTCCAGTTAGGCGAGTCATGTCAAGTATTGCTGAGAAGTTATAAAATTACTAATATTTGAGGATATTACTTTTCTAATTATTTCAATAATTGTTGTAAAAGAGTTAATTTAAAAAATAAAAATGGTAACTTTTTTCAATAGTAAAATTATCTATTGGGAGAAAGAAATTGCATTATAGAAAAGCTTTCAATTCTAAGAAATTTGTAATGGTTCTCAATGAGTTCATGTAAAATGTTAATAAATGAATTATTTAATGAAAATATGGTTTATATTGATAGATATAATTAAAACTGATGAAAGACAAAGTGTTTAATTGTTATGAAGAAAACAATATAAAAGTATGATTATTAGAGAAAGAAATGATAAAAGCTTAAAAACAAAAGTGCAAAAACTATGGAATTGGCTTATCAAAAGAGGATTTGGTTCTCAATTCTCGGTCAGCTAGCTCCATTTCGTATAATAATTAGGTTGTCATTTGAATTTTAAATGTTATGTTCATAAATTTTTTGGTCTAAGTGTTTTGTTGTCCTAATTTATTTTTATATTATTTAACATAAATATCATTCGATTTTCAAATGTTATGTTCATAATTTATTTTTTGGTCAAGATTTAGTTCATTTTGAAGTTAACACTTTTAATTCTTGGAAGTACTATATTTTAACCTAAGATTATTCAATCAGTATAAAAGCTATTTAAGTTTTTTTTTTGTGAACAAAAACTATTATGTCTAGATAATATTAAAAATCACTTTTTTAAGAGCTTATGAAGATTGGGTTCACCCTCTCCTTAAAAAATGTGAAGAGCCTTCATATATGTTTGGTTTTCGTTTGGTCTATCATTCATAAGTGTGTTGCAGCAGAATCCGCAGATTTTTTCTTTAAAGGTCCGTTTTCACCTTTTCCAAATAAATTATTTATGTATGTCTTATTTTTGTAGTTATCTTATTTATAATATATAGGAATGGTTTTGAGAGATTGGAGGAGTTTGTTTAACGATAATTATTTCTTGACCATTAGAAGAGCTTTGCAGTTTGATTACAAATGGCAAGTTTTTTACGGTGTATCTTGAACATGTTCAATTTCAACCTAGAGTGGGACGATAATAAATTGATAGTGTTAACTTTTAGCATTTCATCTACCCAAACTAGAGCAGATTTAAAAATATTATTGTCAAATCACCCCTTTTAGTTTTCTTTTCTGATGTTTGTTTATATTGCAATTGAGATTCTATTTATTTAGATTTTCTTTTAAATTTAAAAACAATATATGTAAATCGTCTTTTTTATATGTTGTAATTGTTTTATGTCAACTTCATCTATAAGAAGTACAATGTAATTTGCATGTTACTTATAAGTTTAGGATACTGTTTGACATTTTTAACTTATGGTAATTATATAAATATTTGCATAATCCCGTGCAACGCATGGGTATTTCCCTAGTTTAATCTTTACCAATTCATAGTAATTCTAAGTAATCATATTCAATTACGATAATTATTTTAGATTGTATGAATTAAATGATCTTTTAATTATAGATTGATGTGATTGAAATATAAATATAGAGTTTACCTATTGTTCACTCGTTGAAGTTGTGCTTTTGTCGTGGAATTTGCGTAATGAATATTTTTGTTCTCCAACCTCTTCTAAAAGATAATGAGAATTTTTTGTCAAGAAAATAAAATTATTACAAGTGTAAAGAAAATATATCATCAAAACAGTTATATTAGCATTACTTGGATTTATTGGAATATAAAAATGAAAATAGAGGTAAAATTAAATGATCAATATTTTTGTATCACTTTTCTTCATTCTCGTAACTTTTCTTTATTTTTATTTCCTTTATAGTTTAAGAATCCAAACATAATCTTTATTGAGTTATTATACACTCTTAAACCGACACTTTGTATCAATAATTGTCTAAAAGATTAAAGATGCACTAAATTAAAAGCAAATCAAAGCTAGAGATTCCAAAGTTTTTCTTTCGGAGAAAAGAAGAAGTAAGAATCTAATAATGGCTATGGAGAATATATATAGTACACGGCTACACGGAAAGCGTTTGGCTTGTGAAGTTTAAAATGTGTATGGTAATTGAATTTATAAGTAAAAAATATATTACAGTTGAATTGATTATAAAATATGATTGACATATCTAATTTTGTAATGACAATCATCTACAAAATAATGAATATACATAATTCTAATATTACGATGCTTGGTTTAGATATAATATATTGTTAGGACTGAAGAAGAAGATCCTGAGTAGCGTGCATGGCTCTTCTGATACAATTTGCATGGAATTGCATGGTTTTCAAATCTTGGCCAACTCAACATCCTCTCCCTCTCTCCATTCACGTGTGCATGGCCACTTCACCAAATTTTCTCCTCATCATTTCTTGTCATGCACGGTTATTGGGATTATTCTTTGTGCAACGATGAGAGATGAGGAAGCTACACGTGTTGTCTTTAATCATCTCTTGCAACTAATTGTCCTAGCTTAATATTAATCTTTCTTTGTTCTAGCCTATAAATATGTTATGTTAAACCTTTGGTAACTTGTAATGAGAGTTGAGCTTTTGGGTTAGTCTCTGTACATTTCTTCTTCTTCTTTTCTTTCTTGGTATCAGAGCTAGAGTTCACCCTACAATGGCTTCCCCTGCTCACTATTCTCAAAACAGAGACTACCTAGAAAGCTCCCAACCTCAATATGTCAATCTTAATCTATTTACCAATACTCTACGTTGCACCTTATCAGTCAAACTTGACAGGGAAAACTTCATTTTGTGGATATCCTAAGTAGTGCCAACGATTATTGGCTAAGGGCTCCTCGATGTCATTACAAATTCAACTACCAGACCCACACAACTCTCAGAAGATGGATCAACTAATCCATAGTATATGCAATGGTTGAGACAAGACCAACTATTACTCAGTTGTCTAAGGTCAACAATATGCGGTCGATTGCTTGGCTCAGTGCTGCGGTTTGAGACATCAAGCAACCTCTGGTTTGGATTGGAAAGGACCATTGCCTGCAGGTCCTAAGCCAAACTCCTTCAATTGAAGAATTCCCTATACAAACAAGAAAGGATGATAAGAAAATATCTAATTACTTTGATGCCATGAGAAGCATCAGTGACAACTTTCTTGTTGCAGGAGACCCAATCAATGAGTATGACCTCATCCTTAATGGACTTGGATCAAAATTTTATCCCGTGGTTGTAAATGTGATCTCAAGGCCTGATAATTCACCATTGAAGGGGTACAATCTATGCTTTTAATACATGATGCTAGACTAAAAATGTTCAATGTAGAAAAAGAAATGAACATGAGAGCATCAATTCATCTCCTAGAAAATAATACAGGCAATAAAAAGTTCATGTCAAACCAACAACAACAACAACAACAACAGTGGCCATCCCAAAATTACCCCAATAGAGGTTACCAAAATTGGAACCCCAACTCCTACAGAGGAGGTAGAAGAGGTAAATGAGTTTAACAACAACAACGTTGTTTGCTAAGTCTGTGATAAACAAAGACATACTGCAACAATTTGTCGGTATGGTAAACTCGGGCTCGGGGGGGCCTTTGCCTTCATTTCTTGAAGAGCACGAGGTCACCTCTTCATCAATAGAAAGGAACGCCTAAAAAACATTGTGAACTCCCCCAAGAAAAAATAGCGGTAAGTGATGAGGGGGCGGCTTTCTTGTGGTAGTCATTGCGAACTCATTCCTTTTTTGGAGGATTCGTTCCCTGTTCCTGCGGCTAAGAAGCCTCAAGCTCCGCCCCCTTACTCAACCTCTATAAAAAAACCCTTCCCCTTTTCATAATAAGAAGGTCAGCTCTAGATCCGACGGAATTGCTCAATCCTATCTTTACAGGAAGTCAGTCTGGAGCGGGAGCAACTTCTACAGCAAATTCATACTAAACTCGATAAAGCGGGTTTCGTCTCATTTTCCGGAAAGCCAGTCATACTCTTCCACTTTAGCTAAGCTAATGATGTTTTTGTCCATCAATCACAACATGGCCTTTACACTTTTCATTCCTTTGCTACAAGGTCTGAAAGTGAAAGGGAAGGTCCATGGTTTGCTGACAGTAGTCCCACTCACCATGTCACCAATGATCTTAGTAAGATGAATATCAACAATAAGTACCAGAGTAATGACATAATGTCAGTGTGTAATGGTAAGAAACTCTCCATTTCAGATAATGGTAAAAGTACCCTATCAACATGTTTGTACCCCTTAAAATTGAATTCTTTTCTTCGAGTTACAAAAATAAATAAAAAAATTTGATTAGTGTTTCAAACTCACCTAAGATAAGTCAATTTTAGTTGAGTTTATTCAATTTTTTTGTCTTGTAAAGGATCTACTTTCTGAGACCGTACTACTAAGAGGGGGCTTAAGGATGAAGTGTATGAGTTATTTGTTCATGGGAAGCTACAGGCAGGAGCTGAGGCATGCCACTTGTTTCTGCATAATGACACTAATTCCAATTGTGTTTTCGGTTTATGTTAGTAGTTCAAATTCTGTTTCTGATTTTAATACTAGTAGTAATCTAGTTTCCTCCAAAGCATTGTCTTGTACTTCTCCATTTTCCCCCAAGTTGAATACCATATTTGAGAATGTAAAAAATAGTGACAATCAATGCAATTCTATTTTATCAAAGGCTTCAGTTTTTACTTTCTCTCTCAATGTCTTTGAGAGTACTTTACATAGCCAACAACCTAAGCATATTGCATTGTGGCATATGAAAATTGATCACCCTTCCCAAAATATTATTGATTCAATACTTACTCATATAAAACTACCTCACTGTAAAGATAACATAGGTGATTGTCATGCTTGCCAACAAGGAAAAAACCACAAACTCACCCATCTTCCATCTCAATCTAGGTGTTTAAAACCCTTAAAATTGATGCACATTGACATTTAGGGTCTCGTGCCTATCACTTCATGTAGTTATAGATTCTATATTCACTTTATCATTGATCAAGCAAGGTTCAACTGGATTATCCCTTTAAACGTAAGTTTGAAGCTCTATCTTTCTTTCAATACTTCAAAGACTTATTGCGAACCAATTTAGCAATGTTATAAAGAGTGTTCAATCTGAATGGGGTGGGAAATGTATATCATTTGCTGTCTTCTTTCAATCCTGTGGGATATGCTTTAGGCATCCATGTCCTCTCACTCACTACTAAAATGGTGTAGCAGAGAGGAAACACAGATATATGGTAGAAACTGGTCTTTATTTCCTATCCCAACCTTTTATGCCCATGTAATTCAGGTGGTATGCTTTCAAAACAGTAACCTATCGCATAAATCAGCTTCCAACTACTGTCCTTTCCAAAATCTATCCCCATTAAGCTTTGTTTCAACACCCACCCTATTACACCTTTCCCAGGTCTTTGGGAGTGCATGTTTCCCACACCTCAGGTCGTATAACAGGTATAAATTGAATACAGGTCCTCACTGTGTGTTTTTCTAGGTTACTCTCCATTTTACCCACCTACCAAAATTCATACCATGGTCACTAGGTCCAAAGCTGGTGTTTTCAAACCGAAGACCTACCTTACCACCCACAAAGCCTTTATCCCAAATGAGCCTCTGTCCACCAAAGATGCCTTGGCAAATCCTTAGTGAAAATCTGCTGTGCAAGCAGAATTCCAGGTCCTAATGCATAAAAAATGGTCCTTAGTCCCACACCATCCTAACATGAATGTCAAGTAGAATTTCAGCTTAAACTTTCTCTTGATGGCCAAACACACAAGTTCAAAGCCAAACCTGTGGCCAATGGGTTTCACCAAACCCCTAGACTAGACTTTTCAGATACCTTTTGTCCTGTTGCAAAACCTATCACTGTCAGAATTATACTTATCCTAACCCTCACTATGAAGTGTCCTTTGAGGCAGCCTGATGTTAACAATATGTTCCCGTGTGGAAATATCTCATAAACAATTTACATGACATAACCAACATGTTTTCTTAACCAAAAGCACCAAAATCATGTCTTCCTACTCCGCAAAGCTCTATATGGGCTCAAACATGCTCCTAGGGCCTGGTACGACAAACTCAGGGTCACTCTTCTTGAGAAGGGCTTCACAACCTCTATCTCAGATACTTCTCTCTTCATACTATGACAACCTGCCGGAACAATGTATTTCTTAGTATATGTAGTGATATTATCATCACAAGCAGGATTCTACTTACGTCTCTCAACTCATATTTGATTTAAATAACTCCTTTACTCTCAAAGACCTTGGGATTATGCATCACTTTCTAGGCATCTCAGTGACAAAGACCTAAAGTGGTTTACATATATGTCAGTCATAGTATGTTCTTGAATCGTTGCACAAATACAACATGCTTGATGCTAAGCCATGCACTACCCTGCCACAACATCTTTAAGCTCTCAAAAGATATTGGTGGCCCTATCTCAGACGTTACTCCTTATAAAAGCGTGGTTGGTGTCCTCCAATACCTTACCATAATAAGACCATACATAGCTTACACTATTAATAAGCTTACTGAATTCCTGCATTGTCCTACTCTTTACATTGGCAAATCATGCAAGATACTTTTGAGATACTTAAACAGCACTCGTACTAAAGGCCTGCATCTCTAAGCATGCCCTACTTGTTGGCTGTTGCAGCGCGTGCGCGGCGGAAGCGTGTGGCCCGAGGCCATTTAAAAATTGAACTTTTAAAAAAGATTGAATCTTTTAATAAAATAAAACTTTTGCAACGTCACGATAACCAAATAAAAAACTCTTTACTGAAAATTATTTTTCAATAAGTCAAGATCAATTATATATTTATACATTAAATCTACAATATACACGATTACTGAAAATTCACAAAGGGCTCAATCATCACAAAATCAACTGCCAAACGATACTTCACCTTACCCTCCTGGGTTCACTCCAACCTATCAACGTCATCAGACCAACCACTTTCAGCATGCTTCACTATCTGTAAATATCCAGCACTATCCATTTCTAAATGTCCAGGAAATGATGCAGACAGGAAAAATTGGGTACAACCCATCCACAATGGCACCTGTCCACAACTAAGCTTTCCCTCCACCAGGTGAACTCGCGAATGAGCCAGTCATTATTACTGATGTTGATGAGCCAAAAGGGTAGAGGCTTGTTACTAAACCAAGCGAAGACCCGCAGTCGAAAGATAAGCTGGACTTTTTAGAGGAAAGATTACGCGCCATTGAAGGGTCAGATGTATATGGTACCGTTGATGCCACCCAATTATGTTTGGTGCCAGATGTAACCATCAGACATAAATTTAAACTACCCGAGTTTGAAACATATGATGGTAGTACATGCCCGAGAAGTCAACTTATTATGTACTGCAGAAAGACGGTTGTTTGTGTAAATGATGATAAGCTGCTGATTCATTTCTTTCAAGATAGCTTGACGGGGGGATGCATCTTGCTAGTATATCCAATTGGATAACCAACATATGCGGAAGTGGAAAGATTTAGCTGATGATTTTTCATGTCATCTATTTGAATGAAAATCTAAAAACTTGTTTTGTTTCCTTTTGCTAATGACAAATACAATTCCAGTTCTTTTTGTTCTTCATTTTATGTCTACTTTTTTTCATTTCTGAAATGTTTTTCATACTCATGCATTGTTTATTTTTTTCGCCTTACTTTCATCCAATAATCTGATTCAGGTTCGAGAACGATGATTTTGAAAATAAGAGCATAAGCAATAACTTTGACAATCCCATTTTTCGCATAGAGTCAGGTGAAAGTGACGAGGATAATTTCAAACCATTTCTGAAAATGTTAAGAATGGTAGAAGATGATAATAAAATAACTCAACCATATCAAGAGCTAATGGAGGTGATAAATTTGAGATTGGATGGAGAAACGAAAGAAGTCCAAATCGACACTTTTATGACAAGTGAAAGCCGCCGAGAATTAATTGACTTACTCAAAGAGTATATTGATGTTTTTGCATGGTCTTACCAAAATATTCCAGGTCTAGACACAGATATCGTAGTTCATCATTTGCCACTTATGCCCGAAAGTAAACCAGTGTGATAAAAATTACGGAAAATGAAACCAAGCATGCTGGTACAGATCAAAGATGAAGTTAAAAAGTAAATAGATGCGGGTTTTTAGAAGTTAAAAAATACCCTGAATGGCTTGCTAACATAGTCGAAGTGCTGAAGAAAAATGGGAAAGTAAGAGTGTACATCGATTATAGAGACTTAAGTCGGTCAAGCCCGAAGGATAATTTTTCATTACCCCATATCTATATCTTAGTAGATAACACTGCTAGACATTCAACCTTCTCTTTCATGGATATTTTTTCAGAGTATAACCAAATCAAAATGGCTCCTGAAGACCGTGAAAAGATCACTTTTATAACTTTGTGGGGTACTTTTATTTTAAGGTTATGCCATTTGGTCTAAAGAATGTAGGGGTGACTTACCAGCGGGCAATGATAACACTATTTCATGATATGATGCATAAAAAAATCGAAGTGTACATTGATGATATGATTGCCAAATCTAATCAAAGGGAAGATCATACTGTCACTCTACGGAAATTATTTTAACGGTTGAGAAAGTTCCAGTTAAAACTTAACCCAACAAAGTGTACATTCACATCATCTTCAGAGAAACTACTGGGTTTTGTCGTGAGCAAGGAAGGAATAAAAGTTGACCTGACAAGGTTCGAGCCATCATTGATATGTCACCACCTCAAACTCAAAAGAAAGTTAGAGGTTTCTTGGGGAGATTAATTTACATAGCCCCGTTCATCTCACGACTAACTGCAACTTGTGAACCTTTCTTTAAACTTCTCCACAAAAGTGATACAGAAGGATGGAATGATGATTGCCAAATTGATTTTGAGAAGATCAAGCAATACTTGAAAAATCTGCCCATACTTGTTCCTTCAACTCTAGGGCGTCCACTTATTTTGTATCTTACGGTAACAAGAAAATCCATGGGTTGCGTTCTTGGTCAACAGGACACCTTTGGAAGGAAAGAAAAAGCAATATACTATTTAAGCAAAATGTTCACAAACTCTGAGGCTAATTATTCGATGTTGGAGAAAACATGTTGTGCATTAGCCTGGGTTACTCATCGGCTTAGACAGTACATGTTATACCACACCACTTGGTTAATTTTAAATATGGATTCAATCAAGTATATCTTTGAAAAGCCATCACTTTTTGGGCGAATTGCTAAATCACAAATGTTGCTCACGGAATATGCTATTGTCTATGTCATGAGAAAGTCAATAAAAGGAAGTGTACTTACTGGTTATCTGGCAGATCAACCAGTGTAAGATTATGAGCCTATGAAGTTTAATTTTTTTGTTGAGAACATATAAGTCATATTAAAAAATGAAGGATAATCTATGGATTTAGCATTGTGGACAATGTTATTTGACGGCCCATCTAATGATGTAGGACATGAAATTGGGAAAATCCTCATATCCTCTTGAGGGAAAATTTTTCCCATTCAAGACAAAACTATGCTTTGGCTGTACAAACAATGTGGCAGAATATGAGGCATGTTCCATGGGAATTCAAGTAGCTTATGATATGAAGATAAGGAAGCTTCGAGTGTATGGGGATTTGTCATTGGTGATACGACAACTAAATGGGGAATGAGAAGCTAGAGACTTCAAGCTGATACCTTATAACAAACATGTAACTAAGTTAAGCGGAACTTTTGAAGTGATCTCATTTGACCATATACCCAGAGAGAATAATCAAATTGTAGATGCATTGGCAAGTCGAGCGTCCATGTTTATGGTAAACTTTAAGGAAGAAGTGCAACCCATAAAAATTGAGAAGCGAGATTTTCCTGCTCACTGTATGAGCATTGAAGAGAAGCCAGACACAAGACCATGATATTACGACATTAAGTAGTATATAAAAATGGAGAATATCCATCCAAAGCTTCTGAGTGATGAACGCACTATTAGAGATTGTCCATGTGTTTCTTCTTGAATGGTAAAATACTCTACAATAGAAACCATGATATGGTGCTCTTAAGATGTGTTGATGCAAGGGAAGCGAATCAAATTATAGAGAAAGCTCACGAAGGAATTTCTGGTGTTCATGCTAATGGACATATAATGGCCAAACAAATCTTGAGAGCGGGATATTATTGGTAAACTCTAGAATCTGACTCCATCAAGTACGCCAAGAACTATTATAAATGTCAAATTTATGCAGATAAAATTCACGTACCCGCATCCCCTTTACATGTCATGGCCGCGCCTTGGTCTCTATAGATTATTTTACCAAATGTGTAGAGGCAAGTTCTTATTCGAGTGTAACCAGAAGTGCAGTTGTTAAGTTCATTAAAAAGGAAATAATTTGTCGATATGATCTACCTGGAAGGATCATCACCGATAATGAGATAAATTTAAATAACAAGATGATGAAAGAATTATGTGAGCAATTCAAAATTAAGCATCATAATTCATCTCTTTATCATCAAAAAATGAACGAAGCAGTTGAAGCAACCAATAAGAACATAAAAAAAAAATCATAGAGAAGATGACGAAGGTTTATAAGAATTGGCAAGAGATGCTCCCGTTTGCACTACATGGGTACCGCATATCAATCCGACCATCAACTGGGGCAACACCATTCTCTTTGGTATATGGCATGGAAGCCGTCCTTCCAATTGAGGTGGGAATTCCCTCCCTCAGAGTCTTAATGAAGGAGAAATTAGAAGAAGCAGAGTGGGTACAAACAACGATATGAGCAATTAAATTTCATCAAGGAGAAAAGATTGACTGCATTATGTAGAGGGCAATTATATCAAAGAAAATTATGTACGCATATGACAAAAAATTCCGTCCCTGATGTTTCCCAGAAGGAGACTTGATGTTGAAAAAGATACTCCCATATCAAAAGGATCACCGGAGGAAGTGGACCCCAAATTACGAATGACCTTTCATTATCAAGAAGGCCTTCTCTAGAGGAGCTCTCATGCTAACAAATATGGATGGAGATAATTTACCATATATAGTTAATTCTGATACTGTCAAGAAGTACTTCGTTTGACCGTTCTAAGTATGGGAAAAATGAAGTTGGGTAAAAAAAATATTTTGAAAAAGAGCTGTCTCGAATATTGGAGAAATTCTTATTCCAATTTTTTTTTTCAAATCCTTGTTTGTAAACATGATTCATCATCAATGAAGAGCATTTTTTCTTTCTCAGTTGACAAATACATATACTTCATCTTCTCATTATTTCCATTATTTCTTATTTCTCTAAATTCTAAGATATCATTAATTACTTTTGAAATAACCCAGAAGCAAAAACTTGGTTGGGTGAAAGCTAATTGAAAAATCAAAAAAGAAAAGAATAAGAACTAAGAAAGGCGGTTTGAGTGCGAAGTGAAATCTGAAAAGCCACAACGAGAAAGGCGGTATGCACATGACGAAAGTTAAAACACGATTGGAGGATTGCAATTAAAGTCCAAAAAAAGAAGCAAAATATGGAGAAATTATTCATTTTCTTCATCATCGACGTGTAGCCGAATACTGGGGCACAGACCAATGAATAAGGATGCATCATTTCTTAAAAGTATGCTTGATACTTCATTGCGAGTCCATGACCCTAGGCTAAGTGATTGATTTGAAGGGTGAAGGATATTGCGACATTAGTCAACTTTTAAAAAAATCATCAAATAATTTTCTTACAAATATTCACAATCATACATAGCATGCATGCACTTAAAATTACTACTTTACATTTACATTCAATAATTACAATGCATAGACATGCATCATATTGATATGTTTTGATGCAATTCAATTGTATGAATCATTTAAGGATATTCTTTTGAAATCCACACATGACTTTCCAACATTTAGAGCCCGCATTAGTCTAGCTTTTGTACCATATGAAACTTGTAAAAATCAGATAAAATATCATTTAAACATCTTCGGTTAAATTGAATTTGACTTTATCGCGGTCGAAGCCCGTTTCAATTAATATGGCTAAATAAAACCCGCATCGAGTCGAGGTACAAGCCTGCGTCTATCTAGGTCCACGTTGTTTCTTTATCTTTGGTTAAATCGAACCTGACTTTATTGTGGTCGAAGCCAGGTGTTAGCGCTTGGTTCGTTTTAATTAATTTGATTAAATCGAACCCGCATTGAGTCGAGGTTGTAGCCTGCGTCAATCCAGCTCTACGTCCTTTCTTTAGGTTAAATCGAACCCGACTTTATCGCGGTTGAAGCCCGGTGTCAGTGTCTGGTCTGTTTCAATCAATATGGTTAAATTGAACCCGAATTGAGTTCAGGCTGAAACTTGTGTCTATCCAGATCCATTTGATAAGTTCTATCATTTCATAGAACCCGAATAAGTTGATGATTCTATTCCCTTTATCCATATAATATTTTCTCGATCAAAATACTTATCTACACCTTCTAAGTTAAGAAACATGAACAAAGGGGGGCAGCTGTAGATCCCGTATTTCGTCCGATCCAATACTTTAAAAATATATTTTAATTTTTGGCCCACATACTAGTCTAAGACTATGTGTATGATTTGAAAAATAGCTCAATGTTTAAAAATAAGAAGAATTGTCCAAGGACTAAAAAATAAAAAAGGGAACAAAAGGAATAAAAATAAATAGTGAAGCTCTGTGTTTACCTATAAATAGAGAGGATGTTTTCACTTGAAAAAAGAGATTTGGAGAGTGTGAAAGAGAAGGGATTTTAGAGAGAGAAAGAGAGGTCTTGAGAAAATAGTAAAAAAGGGAGAGAAAGAGAGTTTTCATTTTTACTCATCTTTTATCTTCTCCTATTCTGTCTATTTAGGTAGTTCAAGTTTCTTGCATTTTAGCTTACAATATATCTTGTTCAATATTATTCATTATCTTTCTTCTCTATACCCATATAATTGATATTTCTTTGTTTCCTTTTCCATACATAAGTTGTTTGCTCATTTTTTATCATTTCTCATACTCTTAATCTTAAGTTTTATTTTCATGTATTGTTGATTTTTCTACAAGTTTGATAATGAGATGTTTTTGTCATCAACTCAATCAATAAGGATGAGGACAAAGCTTTTGAGGGGTGTAAAATTAACTCAATGTGAATCAACCATTTAATGGGTTGAAAGTGTACATTTGATGAAAAAATTCCTATGATAATTTTTCAGACATAAAAATGCATAAAATAGAGAGTAAAAGCTCTATACAAGATTATGCAAATATTAAAGCTTTAATTTTTTTTTATGTTCTTACAAGCCGTTTCTTCTTTTCTTTTTAATTTTTGTTCATCATTTTTGTGACACTTCTTTGAACTAGTTACCATCCATGATCATTCCTAGCAATGAAGGAAGAAAGGAAAAATGGTAATTAGTGAACTAAGTGGTCGAAAATAAAAAAAATGGTATATTTATATCCCAAACAAAAATTATTTTATTTTCGAAGTTTTATTGATTTTTTTAGTGACACTTGTTTGAACTAGTTACCATCCATGATCATTCCTAGCAATGAAGGAAGAAAGAAAAAATGGTAATTTGTGAACTAAGTAGTCCAAAATAAAAAAAGTATATTTATATTACAAAGAAAATTATTTATTTTTCTTTAGTGACACTTGTTTAAATTAGTTACCATGATCATTCTTTTGCTATTTGATTAGAATTGATGAAAGAAATGAAAAATGGTAATTAATAGACTGTATAGTCAAAAACAGCATGCCAATTATGTATGAAATTAAGCATTTTTTCATAAATTAATTTATTTACACGGAAAAAAATTATTATTAATTTATTTATTAAATAATATATATATATATATATATATATCCTTAAAGAAAAAAATGAAATTAGAAAAACAGAGGGTGACGTCACCCTCTCTTAAGTAAGAGAGGGTCAGGTCACCTTTTGTAATTTTTTTTGTTTTTTTTGAGTTTTTTTTGTTTTTTTATGTTTGCATTTTGTTTATTTATTTCTTTTTTCTTTTTTCTATTTTTAGTAGATATTATTCGTTTGTTTTAATTTATTTTGTATATGTTTTTAATTATTTCACGTATTCTTTCATTATTTTCACTCTACATATTTTTTTTAAATTTATCATATATATTTATCATCTCTAACATTTTTTATTATTTTTTCTTTTTCTTCATAGTTGTTATCTCTTCTTATTTATTTATGTATTATTGTCATATCGTTACGATTATATGTGATTATTATTCCATTCTTTTATCATGAGAATTTGGCGTTCATGAATTAAAACCATAACAATTTGATTTAAATTTATTTAATTTCTATATTTAGATTTCACTAAAAAAATCCGAACGGACTTTGAAATTTTTGAGATACCAAATTTTTTGAACTACCAAGGTGAGGAGTTATTTTTAGGATACCAAGAGTAACTCCAATAATATTTTGATTTAAGAAAAATATAAAAAAACAAAAATAATTTTTCAATGGTCTTTATACCACCCATTAAAGATAATTTATTTGCTCATTTTTATGATACAAAATGTACCAAATGAGACATTCAAAATTGAATCTCTATAACATTATTTTAAAAAATAATTTGGTTAGCATTTGATTAAATTTGATAAACATTTTTCATAATAGGTGTTATGGGGTGCTAATACATTCCCCACACGCAAATGACTCCTGATAAATAAAATTAGAAAACTATAATTATAAATTTTATAATATTTATAAGCTTTACTCACTAAAATGTCTCCACTTAAGTTAATTATGCTAGAAGTACATATGCGTACACCATATTTTTTTATTTGCTTTTAATGTGTTATTTTTTTTATTTTTATGTGACAAATGAATTAAAAATATATTTTACTCTTTTATTGATTATTTATAGAATTTTTCTACAATATTTTGTAATGACGAAATAATTTAATATATTTTATGTCTAAAAATAATTCAAATTAGAAATGTTAAAAAAAGTTGGCTCAATATATACATCATTTTGAGAAATAAAAAGAATAAGAAAATTAACAATTAATCATACACCATTAATATTCTCAAAGGTAAATTTAAAATTATAAAATAAAGAGTGGACAAAATGGTTCAAAAATTATTCTCTTTCTCATCTCAATTTTAATATATTAAAGATAAAGATATTTATACGAGGAAATATGCACACAGTTAAAGATAATAACTTCAACAACATAATCGACACCACCTGAAAATTCTTTAGTTTGTTACACTTTATTACATATAGACTAATTAACAAAATAACTAAAATGTTTATACGTACAAGAACTTAAAAAAAATTAGAATAACAAAACTTATATATGTTCTGTAGAACCGCCACACAGGTTCAACTATCACGATGTTCCTTTAATGGTTACAAATAACAATTATTTTTCAACCGTTGTTTATCATTTAGTGGTGGTTAAGAATCGCCAGTATAGGCATAAAAACTTTTGTTGTAATGCATCAAAATGTTTTTTATAACATATTTTATTTTTTGCAAAGCTATATAATGTACACTAACATGGTTACTTGTAGTCCTCCAGAACTTATTTATCATGGACTTGGATTTATTTATAATTGATCAATATTATCTCTTAGAAAATAGCAAGAAAATTTTTATTACTTAGTACTTTCGAATGCATATATAATAATAATAATAATAATAATAATAATATTAAGAATAAGAATAATAATAATTATTATTATTATTATTATTATCATCTTATAAATTAACTATCTATTCAATTCAAAAACCTATATTAATTTTAGTATAATAATTACAATGGTCCATATAGTTAGTTATTTATTTATTTAATTTATATACATAATGAATAAAAATTGGAAACATCTAGAAAGGCCATCCTAGTCTATCCATAACAAAATTTCCACCAAATCTCATACTTAATTATTTCTTATTTATTCTTCCGGCAAATAAAATTCAATAATCACCAAAATAAAGATTACAACTACTAATAATGTCACATTGCTTTGACAAAAAAGTGTCATGTTGTAAAACATTCTCTACATAAGGAAAAAAATCTTGTAGCATAAACAAACTAAAATTAAAAAACTTACAGCAAAAACCATAAAATTACAAAAAAAAAAACATTATAGATGAGTCAGAAAAGAACAGTAGAAAAACACTTTTCAGGTTGGAGGGAAGTTGGAGTGCAAATATGCGAATTTGCAAAGATTCGTTGTAGTTTGATACATGCCAATTTGAGTCTCAAAGTCTTATAATTTTAAGAGGTGAAAGAAACTCTCTCATATATGAGAAGATATATATAAATCTAGGAAAGAAAATCAATATATATCTTGATTTAGAAGACAATGACATACATTTTTTAAAAACCTTTTTTGCATACATTTATTGAGGAAGTTAAAAGTTACTTCAACTGAATCACGGGTAGAATTACATTATTTAGAAAATTATAGTAAATGATCATCTTTACTAAATAATATGTAACAATAGCCCTCAAATCTATTGCATGAAAAAATAGTCATGTTATATTTAGAAATATTTAATTTAATAGTATAGTTACTATTTTGCCCTTTACTTCCTTCAAAACATATCTAAAATAGCACTAACTAATTCAAAAAAGTGTTCTTCCTCAACCAAATCTCAACAATTTGGAGAGTATTCTTCTATTCGTCCATGAGCAAATTGGTTGTAGGGACCGGAGATTCTAAACAATTAGCTTCATTTATCACAATGGTATCGGAGCCTTCCGATATTGGCGTCTGATATAGTGGTTATAGTCTGATCCACTGTCACCGCATCTTTTATCGTGACGTAACTGTCGCTACAACTGCGACAGGCCACAACGTGAGTTGATGAACCTCGAGGTGGTTGAAAATTTGTAGAAATGAAAAGAAAGGGAAATTTTGAAGAAAGTAAATTTTTGTCGCAGACAAGTTTCTGAGGAAGAAGATGAAGGAGTTGGTAAAATTAATCACAAGTGTCATGACATAATTGAGTGCTAATTGAGCGGAGTTTAACCATATAAAGGGGTCGGTTACGGTACATTCATGTACCAAACATAATGTGAAATAACTATTAGATTATTTTGGTGGGCTCTACAGATATGATCTAAAGTTGTATTTTTCTTTCTGTATAGTACGTACAACGTACATTAACTTTCCCCTATTTTAATGGACTACAGATGTATTAGCTTTTTCATAGTTACATTCCCATCAAAAGGTAGGTCCCACTATAGTCCACCTATTATTTTGAGTGTCATAATAAAAAGTATAACAATGTCAACGGACATTATGTGTAATAATGATGTAACTAAAGAGTGGCGATGGTAAATATGAAAAATGCATGGCTTTCATTGGAAGTGCGAGCAACCACTGTGCACATAATATCAAGTGTTCTATCTACAACATACTCTTACTCTCTCTTTTAATTTTAATAAGAAATATGTATGGTTCAATATATGTTTATGAGTCGTAAACATTTTTTAACCGTGTGAGTCTGGAGATGCAGTGTACTTTGTTGCATATTTGTTATTGCATTTTATATTTTTTTTTTGAAATACATATAGATTTTAGTAAGTTGTAATTGATTTTATTATTGTCTTCATGATATTTCAATAGTAACAATATTTCATTAATTGTATATTAGAATATTTTAAAAAATATTTAAAATTTAGCTGCTAGTTCTTCTCATTGAAAAGTTTATTTTGACAATTTCTGTCTTGTTCTGAAAATAGGAGAACTATCTCCAGCATACTCTTATTGTCTCCTTTATTTTGAATAAAAACTGTGTCTAGTTAAATATATATTTATGGGTTGTAAACATATTTTTAACATGTTCAGTTTGAAGATGAGGTGTACTTTGTTGCATAAATGTTACTGCCTTCTATGTTTTTTTTCCTTGGAATACTTATAGATTTTACTAAATTGCAATTAATTTTGATATTGTCTTCATGTTATTTCAACAATAAATATTTCATTAATTATATGTCAAAAAATTGATAATATGTTTTTGACATGGATTATGGAGATGTAACACAAAATACATTTTGTTAAAACTAGGCGAAAATAAAGTTAAAGATGTTCAAATACGAGCATCTAAAAACTAAAGTTTCAATAAAATGTCAATGAAGTACTAGTCATCTACCTCAACTAATTTATGTCCAGCATCCAAATATCTTCTAAACAATCAAACATGCATACATCAAAATATCCAAAAAGTTATGCTAGTTTTTTAAACTTTCCAAATATATCAAACGTCTTTCAGAATATGGTCTAGGTATCGCATCATCTCTTGTGAAAGAATATCAAAGGATGGTGGCTCAAATAGCGAGCATCTGAAAAATAGTAAACAACATATTATATTTTACGTAAAGAAACTTTCTACATGATGTGAAAAAAAATATTTACAGACTTACTTCATTTGTTAAAGCCTCGGTCAGAATTAGTTTCCCTCTGTCTACATTTTCAACAAGTTAACCTGCACTCATTAGTTTTAAAGTGGATCAACAGTGCCCATACCTCCAATGTTGCAAATAACAATTATCCATTTTTAATATGATTGAACAGTGTAAACATGATCTTGACAGCATGTTAACTATATGTTTACTAGCTATATAATATCCTTAGATCGTCACTGATATGATATCCTTAAGATATATTGGATTTTCATGCAAAAATTGAGTATATGGGTTCACTAGCAGACAACAAAGAGAGATCATTTACTGATGGAAATATATTTATCAAACAATCGCCTGAGTTGATCAAACTGATTATAGCATGGGCTATAAATGATTGCTTCTCCAGGAGAATAAGTCATGAATATTCTTGAACAAGCTCAAAAGAAAAGTATAATCCAATAAAAAAAGTTACATTAGACCAAAAGGCTTCCAATTAACTGTTATTATAAGAAAGTTGCATATATACTTAGCATTAGAGTTTAAGAAATCCAATGAGAAAAAAATTGTAAAAAGCGTCATTGCAATTAACTTTGCTTATAAATACCCTTTCATTTCTCCCATTTTCTCACCCCTTTTGTCTCATTGAAAGCTTGAGGCAATAAAAAGATAATTCAGATAATAAATTTTCTTTTTTTCTTGATACCCGTATGTTATTTTTCAATGGCTAACACTATTTTGAGATTAATAAAGTAGAGAAGCATTTCATGCAGTTGGGTTATTTTTCAATGGCCAATAGGAATACTATATATAAATCAAGTCGATTCCATGTATAGAAACTAAACAACAAAGGAACTAATAATATAAATTTTCACTACGAAAATAAGCTTAGGCATCAAAGGAATCTAAACAACAAAAATAAAGTTTAGAAACTATGAACCAAAAATCTATCAATTACAGAGCCAAGAACTAATAGTCGGAGTGCCTAAGAACATAGCCAAGAACAAAAAATCAATCGATCAGTTTTTTACCCCTTGAGTAAATCGGTGACGGTGTCTAACAGAGGGGCATGAGGCGGCAATGGTAAGGGCATGAAGCGAAGCTCGACGACGGTGGTTAATAGTGGTCATTCTCGATGGATCGATGTCTCGGTGGCTATGTGGCGCGGTGGTTTCCAGATATAAATGTTGGTAGGTTTCTCGGTGGAAATTATCGAGAGAGAGAGATGGAAGAGACAATTGCTTGAGGCTAGTTTTGGTATTTGCTATTTTAGTTAGTGGGTTATATTAGTTGGTGCAAAAAGCCCTACATTATTCTATTTCAAATAAATTTATTCAATGAATAATACAATCAAACGAAACCAAAACCAACAAATACTTTTTGCCAAATGAAGGAAAAGAGAGAATGAAACCAGAAAAGAAAACAAATCAGAAACATCAAATGCTTATGAGAGTAATTAAGGTCATAAGGAATTGGGTGCAAGACTGAGGAAAAAAAATAAGAAAACAAACAACATGAATAAATTGAGGTTAGTCGTGAACACTTACCATATGTTTGAAACTAATAAAGTCATGTTTAAAATATATTGATATCAATGCAAGTAGAGCAAACATTTTCCCTTAATTGCTAACCTGAGTAATCTCTCATGTTTCCCCCTATTTCTTATTCGTTCTCTCGTTGTTTCTACTTCAGAGCAGCAAAGGACAGACCAAGGATATAAGGTTTCTCCAGAACTTTATTTGAAGCTGGAGAATCATGAAACAAACACCACGGAGGCGCTTATTTTTCCTCTAAGAAAAAATTGTTCAGAATTTTTCTCACTTTCTGGGGAAAATAATTTTCAACTTAATTTTTAAGCAGTTGAAGATAACTTGATAGGTTCTTATGGAGGAAGCAACCAAATAAGAACTAGAAGCTATTTAATTAAAAAGAATAATTTAAATGAAATGAAAAAACTAAATCTAAAGTGTAAATGATTTTTTCTTCACACCAATAGAATCTTGTTACTAATTAGTGAGAGATGATCAAGAGATTAGAGAGAGAATTGTCCAAGAATTCAGTAATGTTTTGAATTATGTATATCATCTTCCTTTCCTTCATTCCTTACCCAAGCCTTTATAGGCCACCGAGTGTAAATAGAATAGCAATTTTATGAATAAAATAAAGAAAAATAGAGGCGAATGGTCGTCCTCTCCCCTATGGTAGGGGAATGATCCCCCTTTATCCTATATGTTTTGAGGATTTATTATGCCTATAGAATCCTACCCATACTTGTTGGATCATGTCAGGTGTGGGAACCTTCACTTCATTCATTCCTCTTAATTGCCTCATCCCCTAGTCTTTTAGTCACCAAATCAGTTGCAGCCGCGTGGTCTTCTCTCGTGACTCAAATCTCTTCCTTTCCGTTATTGCGTGGGGGTCTCCTCACTGGCTCTTGGTTGAGATTTTCTATCCATGTGGCATGGTACAAGTTTTATACCTGTTCGTTTACCCCCATTACACTCAATGAATTCCAATTCGTTAAAGTGTAATGAATACATTCTACGCGCTTCTTGACAGAGGATTGGCGGCTTCATCATTTTTCATCTTTTTACTCCCAGAAATATCAATAATACATAGAAAAATAGGTACATTAGATCATAAAAAATGTATGCCATTATCGCCTTGTCTGATGCGCTTCTCGGGAGCGTCACTCTGGTCACGTCGTTCCTCCTTCCCGTACTCGGTTCTTGGTGCAAATCGTGCATTTTCAGGGCATGCTCATAGTTATTATGCGTGTCGCTTTACCTCCCCGCTCTCAGGTGGGGTGAGTTTTCAAGACACGTCCTCTTCTCTTTCTAGGTGTCGTTTCTTCATTTGCTCGTTTGAATGATGGATGACATTTGTCCTTTCAAACGTCATGTCCCTACACGTCTGTTGCACTTCCACGCTTTTCCTTCTTCAGAATTGATTGTGTTTCACTCTTCTTTCAAATCCTTAAATTGAATTTCATTACCTTTTCTCATTCGTAGAGTCTTTTTTAAGTCTTTGTCTTCCTCATTTCGCCATTGTGCACACTCCGTTTCCTGTAAATTGTTTCTTTTCCTCCAATTTTATTCATTTTCTGTTCCTTTCTTCTTTTCAGGGGTTTCTTTGTCAATTATAGGAGAGACAGAGTTTAAGGTTACTGTCCTATTAGTTAGGAAGTGGGATGAGTTCAACTGCTTCATGGACCGTTATAAAGACACCTTCCCCCCGGATGTCATTTAAGTTTCTGGGGATGGGGGACCTAGGTCTTTCCCCCGCATTCCCCTATATCAAATCACGCCCACCCCTATGTATATATATTTAGGATTAAAGCTCCCATTTCCCCCATCCTTCAAGAATTTTTTGACACTTTCTATCTTGCCCCCTCTCAATATACTCCTAACACTTACATAGTTCTTTTAGGGATAAAAGCTTTAAACATGAGGCATAACCTCAACATAGGTGTAGGTGAAATTTTTGTCGCGTACATTTTTAAGAAGCGTGGTGTGCCTCACTACTTGGCTCCTCGTACTAGCGCAAAATAGAGAGGTCTAATCTTCATTCTCCCAAGGGGGGATAAAGGCTGGGAAGACGGGACCCTTCCTATCAGCAAGAAATGGGCAATGATGGCCACTGGATCATCCTCGGGATCTGGGGGCTTTCAGTAAGTAGCCGGAGCTCAAGCCTCTCTTTTCCCTTTCTTTTTTCTTCTTTGGTCATCAACATTTTTTTAACTGACCCTTTTCTCTTTTTGTGCAAATAAAAATTTAAACAAAAGGTCTTTCATCCCCAAGACGTAAGCGTATGACTTTCCGCTACCTAGAACATGATTGGGGAGACCTCCTCGACCCAAGGAGGCAGATCGACGTTGCCTACATCCCTGCTCCTATAGCAGAGGCTGCTGCTCCCTCTTCCACTTTAGAGATTCCTGGGGCCATCACGTTCCTATTTTTTGTAACATCGTGGTATCTGGTTCTTCCGGTTCTGAGCAGGAGGAAGAGGAAGAACACGAAGAAGAAAGAGAATGAGAAGTAGAGTGGAAAGAAGTTGAAGATCAAGATGCTTTATCCCGCATTGCTCACGGGAAGTTAGAGATGTCGAAGCGTCTCCGAAGTAACTTATGGGGGATTTTTTATGGAGAGAGGAACGTCCGCCCAAGTACGGAGCAACTTATGAGGGACTGTTGGTGGTGAGGTGTCGAAGCGTCCCCGATGCTGCTTCGGTGCCCACTCCCGTCCCCGTTGCCGTTCCACCCCCTACTCCTTCTAATCCTCCTGTCCCCACAGTCGAAGACACTTCACCACGAGAAGAGATTTTTCCCCCTCCTCCCCCATCTTCTCAGAGGCCAGCTCCTTCATCTGCTAGTTCTTGGGGGATGCCCGACGATTTTGACGTCAGGAAATGGCGTTGCTATACGGTGGCTTCACCCATTCCCGCTTCCGTGAGCTTCTTGAAGGATCCCCACGGTTATAAAGGGGATCAAGTATGACGTGGACACGACTGCCCTCCGCTAGATGTATGCTACTGACAAGATCGTCGGCCTTAGCCATAGCCTGATGTAGGTAACTTTTCACTTTTGTTGATTTCACCTTTTTTCTTTTTCCTTTTTCCTTTTCTTTTTACTTACACTTGGGGGCTTTTTTATAGGTTATGACTTATCACAACGGGCTCTAGGAGGACATTCGCTCCATTGCGCTCGGGATGGAGGGGTTTAGGACGAAGATGTAAGAGATTAACAAGTCTTATAGTGCCATCCTTGACAAGCGGGATCACTTGAGGAAGGTGGAGGTCGAGCTTCGAGAGGCTGCCGCCCATTTTACTAAAGAGTTGGAAGCTGTTGTGGTTTAGCTGGTGAGTCTGCAAGAGTCTCTGCTAGAGTCAGAGAAGATTGTCGAGATCAACGAGGAGAACTCATCCATTGTTGAAGGGAAGCTGACTGAGGCAGAAGATAAACCTGTCATCTTCATTAGTTGCTTTGGCCCATTATGGCGAACGGGAAACCAAGCTTGAGGTTGAGTACCAGGCCATTGTTGACTAGGTTGAGGATATGGCCAATAGTGCGGGTTAACGTGATGAAAAGCCAACAAGGCTTCCCACATGCCGCTCGTTGACATTCTCGATGACCCTGTCGGATCTGATCCTACCATCCCTTTCCCCACTTCCGACCTTACTACAGAGGCCACTCCTAAGGAGGAGTCTTAGTTTCCTTGCATTTTTATTTTTCTATGTACCCCTTCTCTTTTTTCTTTGTATATTTCTGAATTTTAATGAGAAGATCTTTTTCGTTTCACCGTTTCCTTTATCATCATTCCTTTTCTTTTGTCCTTTTCTCAAAAATTTCGACAAAAATTCAGAGAAATACTCTGGCAAGCAGTTTTTCCAAATACTTAATAGAAATTTTCTTATTTCTATTGTTGTTGAATTTATTCGTACTTTTCAATTTGCATATTTGAAGAGTAGAGTCTGCCTTGGTTGATTTATGTTGAAATAGAGCGGGCTTGTTCCAACCTCTATCCATGGCTTTTTTTACCTTGCCGTTTCCGTTTGTCCTTCTCCCTCCTTTTTTTGTTTGTCTTTAGAAGATTTTTTTTGAAGCAGGACCTAGGGAATGCTCTTTTAAGGACTTTATGTATTTACTTCTGAGAGTAGAACTTACGAACTGCCCCTCCTGAGGGCTTTTTGCCTTTATTTCATCATGAGAGTAGAACTTATGAATTGCTCATCTCAGGGACTTCATGACCTTATTTTCTTATGAGAGTATGACTTATGAACCGCCCTTCCCAAGGACTTTATGCCTTTATTTCCTTCTGATAGTAATAATTATGAACTACCCCTCCCAATGACTATATGACCATATTTTCTTATGAGAGTATGACTTATGAATCACCCCTCCTAAGGACTCCATGCCCTTATTTCCTTCTGAGAGTAAGACGTATGAACGGCTCATCCCAATGACTTTATACCTTTATTTTCTTCTGAGAGTAGAACTTATGAACTTCCCCTTCCAAGGATTTTATGCCCTTATTTGTAGTATTTTAGCGTAAATGAGAGAGGTTACACCGTGAATTTTTACGTGAAATACCCTCACGGGAAAAGTATTCACTATAATGAATGTTACAATTTTCAAACAAAATACTTCTTTAGGTGAGCTGCATTTCAGGGTTTGGTAGATCCGTTCCTTCTTCCATTTTCAAATTGTAGTAGCCGCTTCCCCCTATCCCGCTGATGATATATTTCCCTTCCTATGTTGGTCCAAGCTTTCCTCTGTTAGAAAGATCTTTTTTAGAACAAGGTCTCATATCTGGAATTCCTATTTTCACACCGTTTTTTGTAAGTAAGACTTCCTCTTTTGGTTGTAATGAGCCATCCAGGTCAAGGCTTCTTCCAGTCATTCTTCCAACTCATCAAGGTTAATTCTGAGGAGTCCTTCGTTTTGCTGTTCACTCATTATAGATCTTATAGTGGGGCTTCCGAGTTTAACATGAATCACTACTTCCGCTCCGTACGCTAGAGCGAATGGTGTCTCTCCCGTTGTTTCTCTAGGGGTTGTTCTATATGCTCATAGTACTGCTGGCAATTCTTTCACCCACTTCCCATTGGCTGACTTTAGTCGTTTCTTTAAATTGTCAACTATAATTCAGTTCGACCTCTCATCTTGTCCGTTTCTTTGTGGATAGTAGTGTATGGAGAATCGTTTGATGATTTTCAAGTCCTCGCAAAATTTTTCATCATGTTCATACTAAATTGGAGTTCATTGTCAGATACAAGGACCCGAAGAATTCCTTATCGGCATACTATGTATTTTCACAGAAACCCTTTCAGTTATTCTTCACGAATTCTAGTAAATGCTTCAACCTTAATCCATTTGGTGAAGTAATTTGTTGCGACTAATAAGAAGCATTTCTGAGTGAGTGCCGTGAGGAGTGGTCCAACAATGTCTAAGGCTCACTGCATGAATGGCCAATGACTCATTATCGTTTTGAGCTCTATGGGGGCCACTTGACCACGGGTGCAAAGCGCTGACACTTATCACATTTCTTAGCATACTGCTTAGTGTTTGGTGCATTTTCGACCAGTAGTACCCTTCGTTTATCACTCTCTGCGTTAAACATCTGCCCCAAGTATGATTTCCACATACTCCTTCGTGAATTTCAGCTAACACATATTTGGCTTCCTTCTCCCGTAGACACTTTAGGTACAGACCTGCAAATGATTTCTAGTACAACAGTTCATTTATCAAGGTATGCTTGGCACTCTACTACTGAATCTTCCTGGTAAGGAGCTTATCTTCTGGGAGTATTCATTACTTCAAATAACAGATTATGTTATCCTGCCAACTGGGTTCTCCTTCTACATCGATGTCATTTACACTGTTCCATTGGAGTGAGGTACTTGGCCTCTCCAAATATTCAACGGGAATGTTCCTCTTGTACGGTAATTGCAATGATGATCCTAGGTTTGCCAGCGCGTCAGCGTGCCCGTTCTCAATTCTCGAGATTAGTTGGATTTGGTAGCCTTTCCACATGCTTAGGAGGTCATTTTCCCATTGTAGGTAGCTTATCATCATTTCATCTTTTGCAACGTATTCCCCCGTGACCTGTTTCATGATTAGCATGGAATCGTAAAATATATTTACCTATGTTACCTCATATTCCCTAGCAGAGTGACACCGTTTATTAGCGCTTCATACTCTGCTTCATTATTTGACGCGTTGAATCCAAAAGAGATGGAATGCTCCAATGTTTCTACAAAGAGGGTTTGTATCACCACCCTTTCTCCCGCTCCATTGTTATTTGAAGCACCTCAAAAAGGCTTACACAAGATCTAAGAAAAAATTAAAAGATCAAAACCTAACCCAATAGTCACACATATTTTCTACACATTCAAAAAAATATAATCATTCATTCATTCATACATATCTCATATCATATGAACAATGCAAGAAAACTCACACAACATTTAACATATAAATATATAAACACCGCTTTGATACCACTTGTTGGTCGTCGCGGCGCGTGTGCGGCGGAAGCGTGTGACACGTGGCCATTTTAAAAAATTAAAAATTTAATAAAAATTGAATCTTTTAATAAAATAAAATCGCGCAACGCTATGATAACAAGAAAGTTTTTAATTGAAAACTATTTTCAATCAGTCAAGATCTATTATATATTTATAAATTAAATTAACAACATACAAGGTTAGGAATAATATACCTCTTATAGTCTAAATCAAGCGTCTTCACGAAACCAATCAATTCTCCATTCTCACGAAATCGTTCCAATGATCAGCAGATTTCAAAATTCACACTAAGATCTTCCTAGTTAATTCTCAACTTACAAGGACGTGTGTGGATGGCACTACAGTAGTGGGTGTCAAATCTTATACCCAATCAGAGATTGACACATGACAATTACTGCGTATTAAATATTTATTTTAATCAAATTGAATATCTAGATATTTGTTAATTTAAAATTAACATATCTAATTATACATATCAATTAAATTATTTGTTATTTCATAAATAAAAGATTTATTTTATCCAAATTATTATCTAATAATAATTTACTTATCTAATTTCATAAATTAGATATTTTGTCTCACTTAACGATAATTAAAATAATTGATAATTATATATATATATATAATTCAATTAATTAATCACACATAATTATGCACTTCTACCAGAATAAAAACTCCTTTGTAAGTAAGTCTTTTTCTCATGTCCTGAAATATTCACACCTTAGACTGTGTAGTACATAGGTGACTTGGGAAACGTAGGCATATAATCATGAGCTCCAATAAACCAGATTATTAGTTAAAATTTTTAATTAAATAATCTTATTTATTAATTCAATTATTACTCTACTATAAATATGGATTGCACTCTTAGAGATTATAGATTATATTTACAGAGTATTCTCATATAGTCCACTGATATAATTATGCCATGTAGTTATGTCCTCCGATTATTGGTTTGTAAAACTGGTCAAAATTACCATTTTACCCTTCTAATTACCTCTTAATCCTTAAGTACCATTAATCTACTAGTGAATGGCTAATTTATAATCTTGTTATAAATTTGAGTTTAATAACCATTCAGTTTCAGAATTAACACTTAAAGGAACTAATATACGATCCGTTAGGAAAACTTGGATTCTAAATCTTGTAAGATCATGTTCACAGCCATTCATATTACTAAATCTCCAAAACAAAAGTCACTTGCCTGTTTTTCAAACAAACTTTAACGAGTAAATCAAAAGATCCAATAGACATGCATATGAGTTCATGGCTACTCAGAATTCATATTGATTTACATATGATCATCAAATTGATGTGTATTAATTCTTTATGATAAACGACATGTTGATAAAGATATTAATTCACATCAATCCAGTCATATATAATCTCATTTTATAAAGCACATTCACTAAGATGATTATCCACATCAATGATCTGGATCTAGATCACATGCATTCACTATCTATGATCTTAATTCTTTCATAATAATACAAGATCATAGTCTCATTAATGAATATGAGATTTTTAGATATTATGTAAATTATTCAGCAATAATTTAAAAGAACAATTATAAAAAAAATATAATCATTTTTAAATTTCATATCAAAATGTCAATACACATGTTTTAAGGCATAACTCTGGATAAATTAGAAAGGCATATTTATAGACTAAGCTACATGCAAGGGTTAAAGGACTAAGCTCCCAAAATACAGACAACTAAGCAACTACGTGTCAAACTCTCTCCCTCTCAATCTCATTCAACAATCAGGAAATCACACGAAATCCAAAAGAAAGTTCCCTCACAAACATAATTCCACGGTGATGGTTCCACGCGTCCGACAGTGAGAAATCAAATAGCGAAATAAGAAATCAGAAAAGAAAGACAACAAAAATAGAAGAATAAAATCAAGACCTTAACTCAACGAAGCTCCATTGTGACGTCGACGTAATTACGCCGTGATCTCTCACCGGCACAAATCAACGGGTGAGATTGACGATCGAGGGAAAGAGGGAGGCGTTTGAAAGTTGTGATTTTTAGATTTAGAGAGAGGGAGGCGTTAGGAAGACAAAAAGGTGTGGTGTGACTTATTTTAGGTTTTTTTTGGGAGGATGGCTATTGGGAATTGTTTTTCTTGTTATAAGTTACTATAAATTAGGATAGATTATTGTAGTTTAAATGTTCTATTTTTTATAAACTCAAAAAAATATTAATGATATTTTAAAGCAATTGAATTTGAAATTAACATTAAAATATTATTCTACAAATGACATACTCTACAATTACGTAATTACGTAAATAATTTGTTGATTTTTTAGCATAAATATTCTGGGATTCATAAAACACAATATCAATTTAAGTTATGTAAGTGATGAAGGATATCTGTTTAAATTTATAAGAAAATAGTTTCTAGTACGTTTTTGTTTTGCAATGATCATCAATAAAGCTTAGAGACATACAATCCCTTATGTTGGAGTGTATCTCTCTTACGGACAATTATATGTCTTTCAAGAAGAATTTCAATGGAGACAACAAAGATTTTACTAAAATCGGATGATGGACATTATATAAAAAATATTGTATATAAAAAAGTATTCATACAATAAGATGATCTTTATTTACTGCTTTGCTTTATATGATGCCACTATAAACTTACAGATTTAAACCATATAAATGACATTGATATTAATTAGAAATGACATGTGTAATTCACGTAACGTTAAACTAGTTGCCTAAAATATCAGAAGGGATAAGATTAGTTTTCAGAGAAAAGTTTGATCAGATATTATTATAAAGCCAAGAAGAGTCCACTCTGGGGAAGACTTTACGTCTATAAAAGAAGATCAAGTAGACAGAAGAATGTGACCTACTCAATCATAAAAAAATCAAGTTTTTAACTTTTCAACCTAGTTTTTGCTCTTTAGTTTTACCTTTTTTTTTTTACAAATCAGTTCGCTTTTATTTTTTTTGTAAGTTTTTTTTACTTTCAACAACTTTCAAGTATATTTTTTTACAAACCTTAGATTCAATTGCTTAGAGTTTTTGTTATTTGTTTGTTTTCAAAATAGTTAGATAAAAGTTCGAGATTCTTTCTTCAATTCCTTGTATTTTGATTTCAATCAAAGTTCTTAGTTTTTTATTGCAAGTAGTAGTAGAACCCTAGAAGAGATTCGTTCCATACTCCACACAATCGTTTTATGACTAGAAGTTGGATAAACTTTGGAATATCTTTTAAATTCTGTTTCTTTGATCGAATTTCAGAACTCTCGCGCACTAACTTATTAGGGACATAGGTTTTTGGTTCAGATCATCATTGGGGTCCAGGTGATTTTTTGCTCTCTAGTTTTATCTATATATATATATATATATATATGTAAGCGGATATATCTAAATCTTTGAAAGAAAAAACACCATATATCTTGATTTCGGAGACAACAACGTACATTTTTTAAAAACTTTTTTGCATACATGAGGAAGTTAAGAGTTAATTAAAATACTTTGATTCCAATATAAGTCATGAAAATTTCAACTGAATCACATAGTAGAATTACATTCTTCCATTAAAAATAACTTAATTCAATGATTAATACAATCAAAAGAAAACAAATCAGAAACATCAAATGCTTAAAAGGTGAAGTATTTTATAAACTAACAGCCACATCCATTATGTTTGCCTAGAACCTTGACTGAATAGCATCTATTATTGGCCTATTCACTTGGAAAGCCTTTGCGAGGATATCATTTGAAATCTTAGGTTTTGATCCAAATACAGCATTTGCAATGGTAATGACACCTGGATTTTGACTGCTTAGAGCTGCAATGGCGACTGCATTACCACGTCCGACATTTTGCTGAAAGTGAACAAGACCAACTGGAAACACAAAGACATCACCCTTTCGAAGTACCTTTGATATGAGACGGTTTTCTGGGTTGGAGGTGACGAAACCGACAAGGAGGCTACCTTGAAGGACTACTAGAATTTCAGTTGCTCGAGGATGTGTATGTGGAGGGTTTTGACCAAGTGGCGCGTAGTCAATACGAACAACAGAAATGCCTAAAGTATTAAGTCCTGGTATTTGAGCAACATTTACAGGAGTCACACGAGATCCAACAACGTTTGATGTGTTGCCTGCTAAGTGGAGTCCGCTGAAGAAGAAGTCATTTGCTGTTATGAGGTTTGGGTTCTTACAAACAAATCCATTAATCAAGACTGCAAAAAGCAATCAAAATAAGTTAGAAACAAATAAAAGATATACATAGTTCGATAGTTGCGAAATAAACTAACTCAACCTATTAAATTGCACGTCTACCTGGACTGTTTGGGTCTGCAACACAAAGATCTTGAAGAGAACTAGGATCAGAAGCAACAGCAATTGAGCAAACAATAGCTAGGATAACTCCTAAAAAGAGAAGTGGAGAGGCCATTCCTAAAATTTCAGTTGAAGGGGAAATTGATCTCTATATATGATTTGATAACTTTTTAACCAAAGGGAAAGATAGAGATTAGAGTTGTGGAAAAAAACTCCATATTGAGATGCTTTTATAGATAGGAATAGCTTAATTGGCTTGTTCGATGGGTCCTTGTAAGTTGACAAAGTCATAACCACTGATTATTACATTTTACAACCAACCAAATCATATGTCATAATTCCATATTCTTCCAAAAGCTGCCGGCAAGTTTTCACGTCTATAAGAATATGACAAATTAATATTAGACTGTGACAATAATTCCGTTGTATTTTATAGTACAGATAGTATTTACTTAGGAATTAATCTTATCTATATCATACTTAAATACTTTTACATAGGACTTGGTCACCGTCAGCAGTTTAAGTGTTTTATTTAATTACTCAAATTATATTTTCAAATTGCAATGGACACAAGAAAATTATAGGTTGCTAATTCTGAAATATTTAAAGAAGATTAAATAGTTTAATTAAACTACAAAATTAAGTTCTTTGTTATTAATTAAACTGCCATAAAACAATGTTTGAAAGAGATCAATTTGTTTCTTCTTGTTGCATATATTTGTTTTGAAGGAATAGGTTTAGAGCTTTGAAAAAAGAAGTGAGAGAATAGATTAAAGCAATGGGATTCGACTGAGTCGTCCATGAATATTTGATGCTTTTTGAACATTTCTTGCCTTAACATTGACGAGCAAAGAATTAAGATTACAATGGACTAGGAAAAATTGTGAGTATAGCTTGAATTAGGAAAGGTTGTTGCATATTTTATCATCTTTCATGCTGGGTTATGTGTGTGTATATGGTTATTCAGTACAACCTTGTACAATATATGAGTGTTTTTGTATGAGTGTACGTAAAATATATACGCATGTATATATGTGTACATAAAACAACCTCTATACCCGTATAAGAGTTGTACTGTGAAAAACTTTAATATATATATATACATACATATGTGTGTGTATGTTTATTATCTACATATGTATATGAATTAAAATTTTGCATATCAAACACTGCAAATATTTTTCAGCTTTCCATATTATATGAATGTGAAACCATGTTCTCTCTAATATAATAATTAAACAGGGTTCAATTACTTATTTCTTTTCCCAATGGAAATAAACTATATTGCTTGCATGCATTCAAAGACAGTATCAAACAAGCCGGCTAAACCTGGAAATTTAGTTATGTAACCAGAACTTTCTCCTTGATATTTGAAGGTGACCTTGTCAAATGAACAATATGTTTTTTATAAAACATATTTTATTTTTTACGAAGCTATAAAATGTACACTAATATGGTTATTTGTAATACTCCAAAACTTATTAAACTAGGACTTAGTTTTATTTATCATTGATCAATATTATCTTTCAGAAAATAGCAAGAAAATTTTGATTGCTTAGTATTTTTTAGTGCATATAATAATGATGATGATAACCATCTATTTAATTCGACAAAAATTACAATGGTGCATGGTTAGTTAATTATTTATTTAAATAAATAATGAATAAAAATTGCACACGTCTAGAGAGGCAATGCCTAGCCTCTCCGTAGTAAATTTTCATCAAATCTGTTGTTTAATTATTTATTATTTGTTCTTTGGGCAAACAAACTTCAATAATCACCCAAATAGAGATTACAACCATTAATAATGTCGCGTTGTTAATCAAATATTCACATGTTGTAAAACATCCTCTACACAAAAGGAAAAATCTTCTACCTTAAACAAACTGGAATTAAAAAAACTTACAGGAAAAGATCATAAAATTACAAACAACACTATAGATAAGTCAGAAAAGAATTGCGGAAAAACTCTATTCGGGTTGGAGGGAAGTTGGAGTGCAATGTACCAATCTGCAAAAGGTCTGTTTGTAATATGATGGCTGACAATTTGAGTGTCAAAGTCTTGTAGTTCTAAGGAACCACTAAACCCACAAAATAAACTATTTCGGCCATAATCTGACAAATGGACATAGAAAGAAACAATAAATATTAGTGGATAATTTTCGACTTATGAGATTAAATACGATTTCAGGATCAGAAGTCACATGAGTTAATTCTCTAGCCTAATGGATGAGACATTTTATATTCATGTTATTTGTGAATTAAAATAAGTTTTTTTTAAAATACATATATACATACATATAAAAATATTTTGGCCGAGATCTTAGTAGCCAAGATTTTTAAGTATGGATGAATCAAGAGTTGGCCAAGAATATTTTGTTAGCCAAAATTTAATTTTGGCCAAGATGTCTCATTGGCCAACATTTTTGCCAATGTTCCATCTTGGCCAATACTTTTTGTCAAAGTTTCATCTTGACCGATTTTTTTACTATGGTTTCATCTCAGTTGATTTTGGTCAAGATATCTCTAGTTGGCTGAGGTTAGCTAAAAGTTATTTTCACTTTGGCCAATATGTTCTAGTTGATCGATATTTTTCATATCTTGGTCGAGAAATCTCATTATTAGCTGAAGGAAAATTCTAATGAATAAATTTTTGTTCTATCAGGCCAAAGTTATGATATTTTGGATACCAAGATGTCAATACCATTAATAAGATTATGAGTCTCATTAAGTTCATAAAAAATTTTAATTTCATGAAGAGTTCAAATCGCCTAAAATATCAGAAGGGATAAGATCATTTCAGAGAAAAGTTTCAAATTTCAAATTAAAATAGAGATGATGCTATCAGATCTTATCATCAAACCAAGAAAAAACCACTCTCAAGAATATTCTACATCTATAAAAGGAGATCAAGTAGAGAGAAGAAAGGGACCGACTCAATAATAAAAAATCAAGCTTTCAACTTTTCAACCTAATTTTTCCTCCCTAATTTTACTATTTAGTTTTCGCAAATCAATTCACTTTTATTTTTTCGTAAGTCTTGTACTTTAAGTAACTTTCAAGTTTATTTTTGTGCAAACCTTAAATTCAATTGCCTGGAGTTGTTTTTGTTATTTTTTTATTTCAATCCAAGTTTTTAGTTTTTGATTGCATGTAATAGTAGAAACCTAAAGGAGATTGGTTCTCTACTCCTCACAATAGTTGAATGATTAGAATATAGATGAACTTTGAAATATCTTTTAAATTCAGTTTCTTTGATTGAATTTTGACTTGCTCACACACTAACTTATTAGGGACGTAGGTTTTTGGTTCACCACATTATCACGGTCCAATGATTTTTGACCCAGCAAATTGGTCAAGATTTTCAAGTCAAACAGAAACACTCCTATATATGAGAGGATATATCTAAAACTATGAAAGAAAACAACTATATATCTTGATTTATGAGACAACAACATACATTTATTATTAACTTTTTTGCATACATTCTATTGAGTAAGTTAATAGTTAATTTAATTGATTGATTCCAATATAAGCCTTTGAAAATTTCAACTGAATTACATAGTAGAATTACATGATTCCATTAAAAATAACTTAATTCAACGAATAATACAATCAAACTAAACCAAAACCAACGAATTCTATTTTCCAAATGGAGGAAAAGAGAAAATGAAACTGGGAAAGAAAATAAATACGAAATATCAAATGCTTAAAAGGAAAAATGTGAAGTATTATATAAACGAACAGCCACACCCATTCTGTTTGTCTAGAACCTTGACTGAATAGCATCTATTATAGGCCTATTCACTTGGAAAGCCTTTGCGAGGATATCATTTGAAATCTTAGGTTTTGATCCAAATACAGCATTTGCAATGCTAATGACACCTGGATTTTGACTGCTTAGAGCTGCAATGGCTACTGCATTACCACGTCCGACATTTTGCTGAAAGTGAACAAGACCAACTGGAAACACAAAGACATCACCCTTTTGAAGTACCTTTGATATGAGACGGTTTTCTGGGTTGGAGGTGACGAAACCGACAAAAAGGCTACCTTGAAGGACTACTAGAATTTCAGTTGCTCGAGGATGTGTATGTGGAGGGTTTTGACCAAGTGGCGCGTAGTCAATACGAACAACAGAAATGCCTAAAGTATTAAGTCCTGGTATTTGAGCAACATTTACAGGAGTCACACGAGATCCAACAGCGTTTGATGTGTTGCCTGCTAAGTGGAGTCCGCTGAAGAAGAAGTCATTTGTTGTTACGAGGTTCGGGTTCTTACAAACAAATCCATTGATCAGGACTGTAAAAAAAAATTACAAATAGGTTAGAAACTAATAGATTATACGTAGTTTGATCTTTGCGAGATAAATTAATTGGACATATTAAATTGCACGTCCTACCAGGACTGTTTGGGTCTGCTACACAAAAATCTTGAAGAGAACTAGGATCAGAAGCAAGAGCAATTGAGCAAACAATAGCTAGGATAGCTCCTAAAAAGAGAAGTCGAGAGGCCATTCCTAAAATTTCAGTTGGAGAAATTGATCTCTATATATGATTTGATAACTTTTTAACCAACTGGAAAGAGAGAGATCAGAGTTGTGGAAAGAAACTCCATATTGAGATGCTTTTATAGATAGAAAAGAGCTTAATTGGCTTGTTCGATAAGTCGGCCTTGTAAATTGACAAAGTCATAACCACTGTTTATTACATTATACAACCAAACAAATCATATGTCATATTTCCATATTCCTCCAAAAGCTGCCGGCAAGTTTTCACGTCTACAATAATATGACAAATATTTGACTGTGACAAAAATTCCGTTGTCTTTTATATTACAGATAGTATTTAATTAGGAATTAATCTTATCTATATCATACTTAAATACTTTTTCGTAGGACTTGGTCTCCTTCAGTGCTTTATTTAATTATTCAAATTATATTTGCAAATTGCAATGCACACAAGAAACTTAGGTTGCTATTCCTAAATTATTTGAAGAATATTAAATAGTTTTATTAAACTACTAAATTAAGTTCTTTGTTTATATATAAACTGCCATAAAAAGAAGTTTGAAAGAGTTCAATTTGTTTTTTCTTGTTGTATATATTTGTTTTGAAATAGGTTTAGTGCTTTGGAAAAAGAAGTTAGAGAATAGGTTAACGCAGTGGGACTTGACCGAGTCGTCCATGAATATTTAATGCTTTTTGAACATTTCGTGCCTTAACACATTGATGAGCAAAGAATTAAGATTACAATGGACTCGAAAAATTTGTGAGTATAGCTTGAATTGGCAAACGTTGTTGCATATTTTGTCATCTTTAATGGTGAGTTAAGTGTGTGTACATGTGTGTATATATAGAGAGAGAAAGGAGTGGGAACTATTAGATTATTTTCCCAAAACGGTTCTTGACTTGATTTAGAAAATACAGTTTATGTTCCTTTTATGCATCGAAATTTATTGTCTGTTTCAAAACTTGATGAGTCTGGATATTCTTTTAACTTTAGTAATGGAAGTTTTCAAATTTACTTTAATTCATGCATGGTTGGTGATGGTTTTTTGTCTAGTGGTTTATATAGATTAAATTTAGTAGAGAACCATACCATGAATGTTGAAAAAATTGGCACTAAAAGAGTTCCAGACCGGACAGTGAATCCATTCCAAAAACTCATTTTGAGCTCTAGGCCGGATAGTGAATCATAACCTATAGAGGAATGTGGCATTGAGCAGTTGAATGAAAATGGCCAAGTACTGGAAAATCCTTTACCAGTCCAGCAAGTGATAATCAATAAACCTATGCCAATAAGACGATCACAGAGAGATATGAGGCCTGCAATTTCTGATGATTTTGTGATCTATTTAGGGGAACTTGATAATTTTGTTGATCCTGTTTGTTATGATGAGGCTATCTTTAGCACACAATTGGATAAGTGAATTGAGGCAATGAAAGAAGACATGTAATCTATGGCAGAGAATGATGTATGGGAACTTAATGAGCTTTCCGAAGGTTTTAAACCAATTAGGTGTAAATGGATCTTCAAAATTAAAAGATATTCAAAAGGAGAAATCGAGCGGTACAAGGCCAAATTGGTAGCAAAAGGATACATTCAGAGGCAAGGCGTTGATTATATAGAGATCTTTTCTCTTGTATCATCAAAAGACTCATTCAGATTTATTATGGCTTTAACAACACATTTTGACTTAGAACTTCATCAATGGATGTTAATAGTGTTTCTCAATGAAGAAGTATACATGATTCAACCAGAAGGTTTTCAACAGCCTGGAACAGAAGATTTATTTTTCCACTTGAAAAAGAGTATGTATGGTCTAAAACAAGCATCTAGACAATGGTACCTCAAATTTCATGAAGTAGTGCAATCTATGGGATTTGAGAGTAATAAATTTACCCTTGTGTATATCTTAAGATCAGTGAGAGTAAGTTCATTTTTCTTATTCTGTGTGTTGATTATATTCTCCTCGCATGCAACGATTTGGGTCTCTTACATAAATAAAGTCGATGCTTTTGAGGACTTTTGACATGAAAGATCTTGGAGAGGCTGTGTACGTATTGGGGATAAAAATTCATAGAGATAGATCACAAAAGGTGTTGGGATAATCTCAAAATGGATATATTGACTGCGTGCTCAATTCTATTCATATCCAAAACTGTAAACCTGGAGTAGCTCCTGTCTGTAAAGGGGACAAAGTTAGCAAGTGTCCCGATAATGAAGTTGAAAAAGAAGTTATGAAGAATATCCCTTATTCTAGTGATGTAGGTAGTTTGATGTATGCTGAGGTTTGCACCAAGCTAGACATAGCTTATGCTGCAAATGTATTAGGAAGATACTCTACAAAACCGGGCCATGATCATTGGGTGGTTGCAAAGAAAGTCTTAAGATATTTGCCGAAAACAAAGAATCATGTGTTGGTTTATAGAAGAGTTGATAACATAAAGGTTATTTGGTACATAGATATTGATCTTGCATGATGCACAGATGATATGAAATCTATTACATGTTATATTTTCCTATTGGCAGGTGGTGCAGTATCTTGGAAGAGTGCAAAACAATCGCTTGAGGCTTCTTCCACTATGCAAGCAGCAAGTGTTGCATGTTTTGAGGCTGGGACTCATGCTATTTAGCTAAATAATTTCAATATGCGCTTAAAATTGTTAATTTCATCTATGAACGTGTTAGGGTCTATTAAGATAATCTGGCTGCAGTACGTTTCTCTAACAGCATGAAAAATTATGGCGGTGCTACTTACATAGATCTCAAATATTATAAGGTTAGAGAGATGGTTGATAATGGCGATGTTGAATATGAACATATTAGCATTGATGCTATGTTAGAAGATCCAAGATCCATTAACTAAGGGACTTTAACCAAGTGATTTTATGTTACGTATCGAATGTATGGGTGTCTTGATGTCACTTTAGTTTGGGCATTACGGTATGACCTTTAAGATTGTATTTTCAATATAAATTTATTGAAATATAGCTTATCATTATTGTTTTGCTCATTTTATTACATCAAGTGTTTGTGCTTGTTTTGTACATCTCGGCGAAGTTGTTTTTTAACAATATAGTTTCTGGTGTCATTGAGTAATTACACATTACTGGTAGGCGATTACGGTTTCTTCGTGGGACTGCACTGTGCTCGTGTGTTCACCAGAGAACTTGTTGGGTTCTCATTCACGTGGGTTTTCGTCGTGGTCCATCTCTGGTTTGTTGATTTTTCTACCTCTTTGCTTCTGCTATTGTGGGCTCTCCTCTGGTTTGTTTAGTTTTTCTTATTATTTCGTGGATTTGTTCTGATTTTTGTGGGTTAATTGCCTTCGGTTTCTCTACTTTGCCGTGATTTTATGGTTGGGTTGTCATCATTTCTGCTCTGTTCTGTCTTCAATTTTGTTATACTCTGTCTTGTCGTGATTTTGTTCTTCTACTCTGCTTTTTTTATTCTGATCTATTTCTAGTTGTTTGCTATAGGTCTATCTGGTTTGCCAAGGTTCTTTCTTAGGTACTGTCATGGGTCTTATTGTGGGGCTGGATTGAAACTTACCTTGGATTTGTTTTGCCTTGGGTATTTCTGCTTTGTCATGGGTATATAGTGTCTTGAACGGGTGTTCATAGGTTGGTCGTGGGTTATATTTTGGGCGATGTTCGACTAGGAAACCATGTCGAACACTGCCCCTCCCCTCATGTCTTCAGTGACTGTTAAGGCCACTGAGAATCCATCTTCAATAGATCCATATATTTTGCACGCTACCATGTTTGGTGCTGTCACCAAACAATCCAAAGTATGGACAGAAAAGAGTAAGGATGAAGATCATAAAAAGCTACTCATGTCTCTTCAAATCAGCAACATCAACAATGCTCAGACTCTGCTCCTATTAAGAGTTACGCTGCTGCTGTAGGTTCTATGATCATTCTAGGACATCTTTCATCTTAGATATCAAGGACTGAAAGCTTTTCGATTCATGTTAACAAGAAACCTATGAAGAGCACCTATAACTATGCCAACACTTTTTTGTTGGGTGTATTGTTCTGGCCAAAGGAGATAAGCCTCGACGTCTCGCTGATCTTCGCTCAAAACTTCAAAGTATTTGGCAACTCTCATAATGACGTCTCATCTCTTTAGGAAGAGGATTCTTCCAGATTCTTCTTCACTCTAAAGAAGACAGAAAATTAGTTGGCAGCCGAGGGTCGATCTCTTTGAAACCTTATACTCTACGATTACAAGGCTGGACACCGGGAATCAATCCCTGGAAACAAAAGTCCACAAACGCATAACTTTTGGTCTGAATTCATGAACTAGGTTAGGATTACTGGCATCCTCAAATCTTAATAGATATTGCAAGTACAATCGTCGTCCCATTAAAGTTTGATCAATCAGCAATTTCAGGGGACTTTGATCATTTTGCAATGCTTTTGATTGATGTGGACCTTTAAAAAAATCCACCGGAATCTCTTCTAATTAAAATGACAACGTGAAATTCTATGTGTACTTAAATATGAGAATATGCCTACTTTTTGCAATGTTTGTTCTTCTCTTGGTCATAACACCGCTAATTGTCGCTCTCTCAAGCCTATAGACAAGGATAATTCTCGTCCTCCTTCTAGATGTCAATCAATAACTCGTAATTATCAGGCTAAGAATAATACGTTGGGAGACAAGGAACATGTTAATTCATCAAGTCACTAAAACCTAGTGGATGATACGAGTGATCAAATAAGAGATCACAATGTCTATTCTCCACGGAATATCAATGAAGATCTCATCGATTCAGACAAATGAAAGTTTGCATTCTTCTATGCCATCACTTATGGATGATAATTTTGATAAAAGTGCCACTGAAGTTCAGAAGAACGCCTCTCCTACATCTCCAGATGATTTGATGGTTACTATTGACTTGCAGATACCAAATGATATGCCTCTAACTTAAATTGAAAATCATCATTTTAGTCATGTTGATGCTATCAATCAACTGGTTAAAGATAACTCCTGACAAACCATGGCACAAGAGGATTTTATTGTTATTGCAAAAGATAGCTCCATTATTGAACCTGATATGACATGGTGGCTTGTTCATAAAGGACGTGGTCGTGGAAGAAAAGGAAATACTTCAACCAGCACTGGATCTCGGCCCACTACTAGGGCTGATCAACCCCAATCTAAATGAAAGTAATTTATTGAAATTGTAAAGGCATTGCAAATGGTGATACTCTGCGTACCCTATATCGCCTCTGCTCTGACTACTGACTAGATTTTATTTATCTTGCTGAACCTATGGTAGCTTTCTCTACTATTGGTGATTCATACTGGAAATCTTTTAGACTTCATCATGTTACTTTTAATAACATGGGTTCTTCCTTAGCCTCTATTTGGATATTTACTTCTGATGCCATTAGTAATGTTCAAATTGCCTTAAATGATTCTCAACATGTATATTTGGATTTTATGACTAACGGTGCTCCTCACTCTGCTGCTTTTGTTTATGCTCACGTTCTCTATGCCCATAGATTTTCCCTTTGGGAGGCTCTTTTTTAGTCTTACTCTTTCGCTAGTCTTCTGTTGTTTATTATTGGGAACTTTAATGCTATTATGGGAGCTCATGAGAAAACTAGTCCTCCTCCTCAACAAATTTCTTGTACTGAATTTTATAATGTCGTTGGCTCTTGTGAATTGTTGGATATTGACACTCGTGATTCTGTTTTCACCTGAGCTAGTCGGAGACGTGGCTCTTTTGTGGAATGTCGATTAGATAGAGCTTTTTGCTCCACTACTTGTTTGGAACTTTAAGATTCTGTGACATGCACTGCTCTTCCCAGACATCATTCTGATCACAATCCTCTACTTTTATCTTTGAACCCTTTAGTTTCTTCTTACCCTCATCCTTTCAGGTTTTAATCAATATGGCTTACTCACCCATCATTTATTAAATTGGTGCGGCATGTTTGGGCCTCGTGCTCCCCTACTCATTCTATGTTTGGCTTCATGAAAAACTTAAAAACTCTTAAATGGGCTTTAAAAGACTGGAATTTTCGTGAGCTTGGTGATCTAGATTCTCAGATTTAAGAGGTTTCCTATAATCTTCAACAAATTCAAAATCTTATTTCTACTAATGGTTTTTCTGAGTCTCTTTTTTATGAAGAAGTGGAGGCTCATACTACCCTTGATTCCCTTTTTATTAGGCAAGATCTTTTGCTTAAAAATCGTTGTCAGGTTAAATGATTGTAGAATGGCGATCATAATATTGCTTTCTATCACACATTGCTGAAATTTCACAAATCTCATAAGCCTATCACTTCTCTTAATATAGATGGTAAGACCACTTTCTGAAACATCCGTGATTAAAAGCCATATTGTTAGCTACTATACTGATCTATTCTCTAATCCGAATTTGAATGTTCTCTATGATGATTCAATTATTGACGATATAAATCCCTGTTTAGTTTCGGTTGATGATAGTAACTGTCTTACTGCCCTCCCTGATGCTGATGAAGTTAAAAATGTGGTATACTAGCTCATTTTTCCATGCTTGTCAGGATGTTGGTAGTGATACGATTAAAGCTATTTAGTTCTTTTTTAGATTTGGTCACGCTATGCCTAGTTTAAACTCAAATTTTATGGCTTTTGTCCTGAAAGTTTCTGATGCTTCGAATATTGATCAATTTCATCCTATTATTCTTCGCAACTTCATTTACAAAGTTATTACGAAGATTATTTTGGAGAGGCTTGCCAGTATATCTAGCAGAATTGTTTCTCCAAATCAATTCGACAAGGACGTCGTATTGAGGATTGCATTGTGGTCGCTTCTGATTATGTTAACAGTCTTAATAAAACATATTATGGTGGTAATGTTGCTATGAAAATGGACATCAAGAAATCTTTTGATACTATGCGATGGTCTTTCATTATTCAAGTTCTTTCAGCCTTCGGTTTCTCTCACACCTATTGCTCTTGGATTTAAAATATCTTCTCCTCTGCTCATATTTCAATTCTGATTAATGTAAGTCTTGAACACTATTGAAGTTGTTCAAGAGATGTTCCTCAGGGAGATCCTTTATCTCCTGTTCTATTTGGTATTGCTGAAGATTTTCTTAGTCGTTACTTAATTCATATGACCAACAATGGTGGCCTTCATTTCATCTCATCTTCAAGGGGAGCTGTTGCTCCTACTCACCTCCTGCTGATGATGTCCTGCCTTTTTTGTAAAGGTACAAGGGCCAATATTAATAAAGTTGCTGATGATTTCACTCTTTATGGTAATCTCCCTAGTCAAAAGGTTAATTGGGAGAAGTGTTTCATTTATTTTGGTTAGACAATCTCTACAAGAAGACAAGAAGCTTTTTTTGTCTTTTATAGGCATGCATAGATTTTTTTCTTCCTTTTATTTATTTGGGTGTTCCTCCATTTGTTGGTTCTCCTAAACGACAACCTCTCACCTTCAGAGTATCGCAGATTGCCACTACAATAATTATGGCTTTTGGGCTTGTTTGACAGTCCGTGCTATACAGTATTAAAGGCAGGATAATATTATTTTAGTACTGCTGACGTTTGATAAAAATATGGAGCTCATACTAGCTAATACGGTGAGATTCTTTAATCCCACCCACATGAAATAATTTAGTCTCCTCCTTTTAAAGGAGACTACATAGGACTAAGAAAAACAAACCAGGAGAATGCAGAAAATTAGGAGAATGCAGAAATGAGATACTCATTTGCTAGAAATGATAACCGATCGAATCAAAAAGCAAAAATTAAGTGCCAGAAGTTCTCCAGGAAAAATAAATCCCATTAATAGGAAAAATAAGCAAATTCACATGAACAAAAAATCCATTACCCTGCAAGCAATCACAATTCTCAGCCTCCTTCCTAACAGCATCAAGCACATAATCATTAAGCCAACTCCGTCTGTGTAATGTTCTTTCTCCCAGTTGTTCCCCACCCCAGACTGCTTAAACACGAAGTTATCCGACCTTAATATCTGGACAAAATGCCTGGATTTGACGGAGTCAATTGTACCATGCTCTAGATCCATAAGCACAGCACATGGAACATACCTCCCACCATCGGCTTCATTGTAATAGACATTGATCCACTTAAGCTGGAGTTCAGAATTGCCACTGTACTTACCGGTATGGTCAATTCCATGCTCATCCTAGATCACCTCCCAAAAATTTATGCCTATTTGATTGCCACATTGGCCACCCTAGATGTGGAGGATTTCTCTTATTTTCTTAGTCATTTGATAAAAACTGGAAGAGATCAAGAATAGAGAGAGAGAGAGAGAGAGAGAGAGTGTGTGTGTGTGTGTGTGTGTGTGTGTGTGTGTGTGTTTGTTTATAGAAAGAGTGGAAACGCATAGGTTGAAGACTGCTATTTTTTTAGTATATTAATTAGTGTTATAGTTGAATGAATTAGTTTAGAATATGTTTTTAATATATTAGTTATTGTTATAATTAAGTGGATTAGTTTAAAGTTATTATTATATAGCATGAATAGATAATTTATTTTATAGTTGAAATGTAAAATAACATGTTAATGAGTTTAAAATAGGCTTTTGAGGATTAAATCATGACAAACAATTTTACAATCTAGTATTACGATGTTTCAAACATTGTATAAGTGGTATAATTTTTTAACTAATACAACATCAAATACTGGACAATATTATTTAATTCACTATAGTACAGTACAACACAGTCCGACAAATTTATTACAGTACTATCCAGTACTATCCTGACTACGAAACGAGCCCTTATAAGAGTAAGTTATAGGTTTTAGTAAAGAGTCCTATAAAAGACTTTGAGAAAAAATGGGCCGAAACTTCACATTTCATTCCCCCTAAAATCAACTCTAAATTAACATGAAAGTCACGTGAAATTCATTCCAAATGAAAATTACATTAAATTAAGCACACTGCACTTCGTCCTCTCTCTTCGCGATGGTGTCTCTCTTCCTAAACTTGAAGCTGTCTTTCTCTTCACCAGGTCTCTGTCCTAAGCTCGATGATGATCTACTCTTGGTGTGGACTCTATCCTACCCAGTTCTCTCTCTCACTAGGCGCTCTCTTTGTCGAAGGTGATTCTACATAAGGCTACTTGGCCCGCCTTAACTCATCCTTGAGCTTCATCGTGCTTGGTCATAACCGAATCACTCTCAATCGGAGCTCTGCTAGTCGATTCTATGCAGTGTTATGAGTTTCTACGATTTTTAGTTGGGCTTCATTAATACCATATTCTCAACTTGAAAAGTTTATGCTAGGGCTTAGTGCAGGTTCACCTTCGAGCTCCTTCGAGTGAGAGCTGGGCGTTTTCTAGGGAAAGGCTTTCGAGCTCCTTCCTCGTGTTATATTTTTTATCGTCAATTTTCGGGCTTCGAATTTTTCTGCTGCCCTGTATTTCATGATGTTTAGAACCTGAGCTAAGGGTTTCATTTTGTGCGGTGAGATTCCAGTTCAATTCAAGATAAAATAGATATAGTTTTGTAGTGTAATTATGTAGAAGTCAGGAGCTATGATTTGGTTACATTTTCTTATAGTTTTATTCATGCTTTAGGCTATTTAAGGTCATATGGTTGTACTTGATGTTAAAGATTAACTAGCGTCTGTATTTTTTATTTAGTCTCATTTTTAGCCTATTCTAAATATCTTCTTCTCAGTTGACAAAATTATGTGATTTGGGACTTAACGTTGGGATCTACTCAATTCAATAGACCAAGGGGTTTATACATCTCAATTAAAATAAATCTTCACCAAACTAAGGTAGTGTTCTTCCATGCTTGATTGCTAGCAAAGAACATACATAGTTTTTATAATTTTACAGTAAAACATTGCATAATTGAATAAAGCTGAAACATTTACAAGGGCCAATATTAATAAAGTTGCTGATTCTTTCACTCTTTATGATAATCTCTCTGGTCAAAAGATTAATTGGAGAAGTCTTTCATTTATTTTGGTCAGACAATCTCTACAAGAAGACAAGAAGCTCTTTTGTCTCTTATAAGCATGCGCATATGTTTTTCTTCCTTTTATTTATTTGGGTGTTCCTCTATTTGTTGGTTCTCCTAAACTAAAACCTCTCACCTTCAGAGTATCGCAGATCGCCACTAAAACAATTATGATCTTTGAGCTTGTTTGGTAGCCCGTACTGTACAGTATTAAAAGCAGGACAATATTATTTTAGTACTGTTTGACGTTTGACAAAAATATGGAGGTCATACTAGTTAATACGGTGAGACTCTTTAGTCCCACTTACATGTAATAATTTAGTCCTCTCTTTTTAGGGGGGACTACACGTGAATAAGAAAAACAAAGCAGGAGAACGCATAAATCAGGAGAACACAGAAATCAGATACTCATTTGCTAGAAATGATAACCGATCGAATCAAAAAGAAAAAATCAAGTGCCAGAACTTCTCCAATTTTATAGCGTTACAAAATCAATTGAAAGAGATAGCAAAGAGGAAATACTAATAACAGCCTAAAGTATCAGCAAAAATTGTCCCATAAAAAATAAATCCCATTAACAGGAAAAATAAGCAAATTCACATGGAAAAAAATCAATTACCCTGCAAGCAATCACAGTTCTCAACCTCCTTCCTAACAACGTCAAGCACATAATCAATAAGCTCAACTCCCTCCATGTAATGTCCTTTTGCCCAGTTGTTCCCCGCCCCAGACTGCCCAAACATGAAGTTATCCGGCCTGAATATCAGGCCAAAATGCCAGATTTGACGGAGTCCATTGCACCATGCTTTAGATCCATAAGAACAGCACATGGAACATATATCCCATCACTGGCCTCATTGTAATAGACATTGATTCGCTCGAGCTCAGAATCGCCACTGTACTTGCCGGTATGGTCAATTCCATGCTCATCGTAGATCACCTCCCCAAATTGTGTGCCTATTTGGTTGCCACATTGGCCACCCTAGATGTGGAGGATTTCTCTCATTTTCTTAGATAATTGATAAAACTTGGAGGAGATCAGAGAGAGAGAGAGAGAGAGAGAGAGAGAGAGAGAGAGAGAGAGAGAGAGATGGTGTTTGTTTGTAGAAAGAATGGAAACACAGAGGTTGAAGACTTCTGTTCTTTCAGTATATTAATTATTGTTATAATAGAATGAGTTAGTTTAAAATATTTTTTTAGTATATTAATTATTGTTATAATTGAATGGATTAATTTAAATTTATAATTATATAGCATGAATTAGATAATTTATTTTATAGTTGAAATGTAAAATAACATGTAATGAGTTTAAAATATGCTTTTGCGGATCAAATCATGACAAATAGTTTTACAATTTAGTACTATGATGTGTCAAATATTGTATAAGTGTTACATTTTTTTAACTAATACAACACCAAACACTAGATAATATTATTTACTTCGGTATAGTATAACATAATCCGACAAATTTAGTACAATACTATTCAGGATTATCATTACTGTCAAACAAGATTTTATAAGACTAAGTTATAGGGTTTAGTAAAGAGTCTTATAAAGAATTTGAAAAAAAAAGGGCGGCAACTTGACATTTCATTCCCCCTAAAATCAACTCTAAATTAACATGAAAGTCAGGTGAAATTCATTCCAAATGAAAATTAGATCAAATTAAGCACACTTTATCTCTCTCTTCACTTTGTCTCTCAGCCACACTTCGTCCTCTCTCTTCTCGATGGTGTCTCTCTCCCTAAACTCAAAGCTGTCTTTCTCTTCTCCAGGTCTCTCTCCTAGTCTCGATGATGATCTACTCTCGGTGTGGTCTCCATCCTACCCAGTTCTCTCTCTCTCTCTCTCTCTCTCTCTAGGCGACTCTCTCTGTCGAAGGTGATTCTACATAAGGCTACTTGGCCCTCCTTAACTCAGCCTTGGGCTTCGTCGTGCTTGGTCATAACCGAACCACTCTCAATCGGAGCTCTGCTAGTAGATTCTATGTAGTGTTATGAGTTTCTACGATTTTAGGTGGGCTTCGCTAATACCATAATCTCAACTCGAATCGTCTGTGCTAGGGCTTAGCGCTGGTTCACCTTCGAGCTCCTTGGAGTGGGAGCTGGGCGTTTGCTAGGGCAAGGATTTCGAGCTCCTTCCTCGTGCTACATTTTTTATCGTCAATCGGGCTTCGAATTTTTCTGCTGCCCTGTATTTCATGATGTTCAGAACCTGAGCTAAGGGTTTCATTTTGCGAGGGGAGATTCCTGTTCAATTCAAGATAAAATAGCTATAGATTTTGTAGAGTAATTATGTAGCAGTCAGGAGCTATGATTTGGTTACATTTTCTTATAGTTTTAGTCATGGTTTAGGCTGTTTAAGGTCATATGGTTGTACTTGATGTTAAAAATTAACTAGCGTCTGTATTTTGTATTTAGTCTCATTTTTAGTCTATTTTAAATATCTCCTTCTCAGGTGTCAAACTTATATGATCTGGGACTTAACTTTGGGGTCAGCTCAATTCAATAGACCAAGGGGTTTATACATCTCAATTGAAACAAATCTTCACCAAACTAAGGTAGTGTTCTTCCATGCTTGATTGCTAGCAAAGAACATAGATAGTTTTTAGAATTTTGCAGTAAAACATCACATAAGTGAAGCTGAAACATTGAATAAAGTGTCTTACTTTCAGTGTCATTATTGGCTCTCCACATAAAAGCTATCTGGTATTTCCACTCACAAGGTTTGTAGCTGGAAGTATTTATTTCAGAAACTGTAATATGTCATCCTCTTTAAGCGTGTACTCATCAAACTTATCTCTGTGATTACACCAAGTACTTAATAAAACTTAATATCAAATTCTCTCTCTATCATGAGTTTAGGTTCTCTCTCTCTATCATGAGTTCCAGTCCACTAGTTTTTATTTGACATTTCAATATATTGATTTTTCAATATGACATATATCCTTCAGCAAAAAATGATTATTATCCAGCATCTACATTTCAATGGCGTTGACTTTTGCATGCATTAATTTTATCTAAGATGAGTATGAGACTCCCAATAGAGATCTTATCGTCAATGTAGGGTCAAAGTTATACTTCGTCTGCCGATTGGATATTGATATTCATCGGTGTGTGAAGAGGTTGAATTTATGATATTTGTTTTTAAGCTATAAGGTGAACTCCACTTATAAATTTTTGCAAGCTTCTTTTTACAAATCTTGGTGATGAACAGCGATTTCCATCTATTGTGACAAAGATGCTAGAATATGTGTTAACTCAGGGAGACTGCAAGTGAGTTTGATTTACTCCCAACAATTATATATTTTTAATTGCCTCTCCATCAAACCCTCTCTCTCATTGTTCCATTTTTAATTAGTTTTGACTTCAATCTCTTTAAGTCATTGACTATGCCCATGTTGTTTGATATAGATGTTTGACTATGCAATCTCTTCACTATCCTTGTGAATATCTGATTGTACTGCCTCATATTTTGTAAGTCAGCTGATAGTTTAGTAGTTTCTTAGTTGTTAAAATATTAAGTCTGCTATTTTTGAATGATAAGCATTGTGATTGAATTAGAAAGAGAAACAATCATAATTGTATTTGAATGATAAAAACAATGCTTGATCAATTAGAATGCAAAACTTGTGATAGCAGGACCAAAGCTAATGAGTAATGTGTATCTTTGAATACTTAAAATTTTTGCATTGACAAATTGGTCTAAATTATGATTTCTGAGTGATTATATCATAGGGATCTGAAATATTATGTCATAAGAATGCAATATTGAATGACTAATACACTTGTGAGTAATAGCAAAATTACTGTCAAATGAGTTATATTTGAAACACATAAATGGATATATGATGATTTATCGAAACTAGAAGTAGGATCAAAAGAATCTCTCAAGCCTCACCGTTCCGACACCGCTACGGAAGACATCCTTTGTTAGAAAAACTGATCCATAGCACAGCGCCAATTCACTTCGCGTGTGAGAAGGCAACAAAGTTTAGTTCATGAGACCGCGGCGGAATGGAGCAACCACGACACGAAGTTCCTTACCTTAGCTGGTTCTTGCTGGTGCCACCTAAACGGTAGACGCTACAATCTTTCTAAAGCAAGAAGCGAGAAACTTGACTTTTAAATCCGGGGGCTTTGTTCCCGCTTGACTTTATTACACTGTGAAAGTAGCAAAATCAGTTTCGCTCTTCCTCTACAATATGCACATCAACTGAATATAAAAAGTTAACTTCTTACACACCATTTCTTTCTACTATCTCTTCTGCTTCTAGATTAGATCATTCATCTCATTCACCTTCTTTGTAGCCTCTTTCTATTTCTCAACCATACCTTACAAATCAACATCCCACAATACTAGAGCTTATCTTGTTTATTACATCAGACTTTCTCTCGCGCACTAATAAAAACTTTATTATTCCAAAGGCCAAAAGGCTTCAAGGTAAAACATGCCTTTCAGATATGTTTGTTGCTTACAATCTGCAGCTGGTTGCGTTACATATGATATTTGACTAATTTGGTCTTTACTTGCTATAATTTTCTTAGATGATTAATAAACAACTCATAATAGTTGTGTACTTTAATGGTAAACAATGCATGCTGCCTTCTAAATTTATTTTGCATTGTTGAAGAGTGTGAATGATAACTCATACTTGACAAAGTGTAAGCTAATAGATTGGCTCGGATCGGGGGATATTATTGCAGCTGTTTGGGAAAATCATTTAACTAGTTCTGGTTTACCTTCATCAACTTATTCCTCAATGGATTGAATCCTCCTCCCTCCCTCCCTCCTATTGCCCAATAATAAATACATTACTCATTAATTGAAAGTTAATTTGATTAAGAGGATCGTTTTTATATTTGTTAATTTTTATAGTCTAATTTTGTCTTCGTACTGATGTTTTTGAATAATTTCTTATTTTCTCTGGTTTATTTTCTTTTAGCAGTAAGTAACAACAATTGATTCTGGTAGTAAGGCTTTAGAATTTCTAGGTTGGCATGTAGGTGAACAAATTAACCCAAGTACACCTGTTTATTCTAACTGACAGGGTATTGATTTTTTTTTTCTGCATTTCTATCGTATTTTCTTCATCAATTTTCTCCAAGGTTTCTTAGTTTTCTTTTAATATTATGGGTTTGCAGAAAGTAGAAGTGACTGCTTGCTATTGGGTTTTTTTAAAGTCTTTTAAGGGTTAGTGATTGCAGTTTACCTTTCTAGGTTCCCCTGTTTTCTAACTTCTGGGTTTGCTCATTGATTTGGTAACTTTTGGCCGAAGCATGATATCTTTTTTTCATCTTCTATTGAATATGCATGTATTGCCTGTTTAATGTTTGCATCTGTCTTCAATATCTTTTGCAGGCCCACATCATAAAAAGGATGGAAGAAAAGCTCGTTTTGTGAGACACGACTTCTTTTGATTGGAACATGTTGGAGGAGATGCATCGCTTTTTGAATTAGTAATTTGTTTGTACTTATAAATTAGAATTTAATAGTAGACAAAATCTTGTGAAAGACTTGACATTTTTTATAAGGGGTAGAAAACCCGATAAAATATTATATTTTTCATAGAATACTAGGATTTTTACAGGAGCAAAATTTCTTGTAAAATACTTTATTTATTCTAGTGGCAAAGATCCCTATAAAAGAATTGACTTTTTACAGGGGCAAAGACCCCTGTAAAAAGTAAGGACTTTTACAAGGGTTCCCGAACCCTGTGAAAAATCATAGGGTCTATTACAACGCCTAAAAAAATAGGGTTTCCCAGAACGTTGTAAAAGGTCATTTACAAGGGTTTTTGCCTCCTGTAAAAATAGGGTTTTTGCCTCCTCTTGGATTGGAAAGATTCTTTCTCTTGCTGGTCGTGTTTGTTTGGTTAACTCTGTGATTCACTCTGTCTCTTCACTCTTTCATGGTCTATAAATTGCTTGTGGGTTTATTGAAAAAATTAAATTAGTCCATTCGTAACTTTATTTGGACGTACTTGGTAGATCAGCGTAAATCTGTGACCATGACTTGGAATAATTGCTATCATCCAACTACTCTTGGAGGTCTTGAAATTAAAAACTTGAGTACTATGAATCGTGCCTTGTTGAGAAATGTCACATGGAAGTTTATAACTTCAAATCTCTTGTTTGTGTTCCTTAGTTTAAGATACTCCTCTCTTTTGATTCATGGTCATCGTCATTATATTTCTTCATCTATTTGGTATGTTTTCATTCTGATTACTTCAACCTTCTTTCTGAGTGCAAATAAATAATTGGTACACATTTAAGGTTAAAATCTTGGCAAGATAATTGGTTGAGAAGTACGTTGATTAATATTATGCAAATTCCTACAGAGAGATGTAATTTAAATTTGCTTGTTTCTGATTTTCTTACTCCTGATAGGGTTTGGCATCTTCTTATAGAATTTTGTAATGGATTTCCAGTTATGGCTCATCTTATTTTAACTACTGTGATTGCTGTTGATATTCCAGATACTCTATTTGGATGCCCTTTACGTTGGGCCACGTAACTACTAAACAGGCTTATCTTCATTTTACGGATCTATAGGAAAAGCCTTTCTGGGCTGCTCATATTTGGTCTTCATACATTCCTCCCTCTTGCTCAACAGTTATTTGGTGGGCTCTTCTTAATATACCTACCATGGATCTCCTTTAAGCCAGAAGGATTACTTTAGCGCCACATTGTGCTTTATGTAGACTTGATGTTGAATCAGAGGATCGTATCTTTCTTCGTTGTCCTTATGCTTTAACAATTTGGACTAGTATTTCAATCAAATTCTAGAGACAGTTGGATATTTCTGCTGATTTTATAATTTTTTTAGAAAGATTATTTCTGTCTCTATGAGTGATCAACTATTTAATAGTTGGAAGGTTGGTATTGTGGCGGGCGTCTCTGATATTTGGCATGCGCGTAATAGTTCCATTTTTGAAGATGATTCAATCTCGATTGGCTGATCTTTAACTTTGTTTGGAGTGTTATGCGTGATGCTAATAGATTGTAAAGAGGTACTATGCACAACTCCTTCATTTACCTTATTGTTCTTCATTCTCTTGGTATTAAAGGTCTTCCTTCAAAGGCTCTAAAGGTCATTCATGTTCTTTGGCTTCATCTTCCTCCGAGTTAGATCAAGGTGAATACTGATGGTGCTGCTCTTAGATGTCCGGGTCAGGCTGGATGTAGTGGAATCTTCCGTAATCATCGTGGATTTTTTAAAGGCAGTTTTATCTTACCTTTAGTATCGGCTTTTGCTTTTGAAGCTGAATTATGTGCTATTATTCAGACAATAAATTACACGTATAAAAAAAACTGGACTTCTCTTTGGAGAGCGACTCGACATACGTTGTTTCTCTCCTTATCTCTCGCTCACTTGAATTTCCTTGGTTTTTTAAAGGTGCTTGGTCTCGATGTTTACATCTTATATCCTATATGAATTTTTATGTTTCTCTTATTTTCAGAGAAGGTAACCGAGATGCATATCTTCTTTCCAAGCTTGCTTTCACCACTGATGGTCCCATATGGTACTCTGAGCTTCCTGCTTCTTGCTAACAATCATACCATGATAATTTGGTGGGTCAGGGTTCTTATAGATTTAAATAATACTATGGCTAACACTTTTTTTTCTTTTCTAGGTTTTCCCAATGGGGTTTTTACCAGATAAGATTTTTTAATGAGGCTAGCCAAGGGAGTTTGCATTTCGTATTTTATCTTTTTACCGTGTTATGTTGCTATTTCTTTAGCTTTCTACTAGTTGAGTCATTGCCTGTGGTGTTCCTTCCCATTCTGAACTCTATTATGTTTCATTTTATTTTTTCTTATTTAATTATATATGTATAGCTACTAGTTTATAGTAGTTAGTCATATTTTTCGGTACATGTAATATATTTTATGAAATTTAATTTTAAATGAGCTCATGCAGGCTAAAGGGATCTCGTGACCGAATACTTTCATTGGGAAGTGATACTTCAGTTTCGCATTGATGCTTTGTTTATAAGCATTGTTATAGCTTCGGATTGCAGTATTATGATACTTTGGTTTAGAAGTATTATGCTTACTTCTTTTAAGAAGTACTAAAGGTTCAAGCATAATTTAACCACATAAAATAGGATCTTATGTGGAATTGACTAATGATATATATTTATATATATGTTGGATCACATGGTGTTGGTAATGTTCCACACTACATATTATCACATTCAGGCGTCAATGTTGGTGGTGCATTAATAATTGTAACCATTGAAAGTCTTGTGTTGATGAATGATTCAATGACTGCTACGATTTGATATTAACGTTGTCATTGAACGTGATTCTGTTTTGAGATGTTTCTTACTTGGGCTTTTTACTTCATGGCCATTAAAGTTGTGTTCAACCTGGGAGTCGTTTCAGAAAATAAATTTTATAACTAAAGCACAATCAATGTTGCCCAAGGGAGAGAATGTTAGAATTTTGTGTGTGGGCAACCATTGATTGTTAATATAAATTTTATAAATCGGGTTGAAAGTTAAAACCATGGTACATGACTGTTAAAGTCTGATATTATAACGATCCATAAGTGGGGCCTAGGTTCATCTCATGTTCTTTTTTTAGGTGTGATTGAATATGGTGTAGGTCCTGTCATCACTGGGCTTCTTAATGGGAGGACCCATTACAGTTTTAACCCTTATTGGCAAAAGTCCCCTCTCCTATTTGCCCTAGTATATATATATATATAGTGGTTAATAGCTACAATATGAAATTCTTCTAAGAAATTCTACCACAGAAATAAAAGAAGAATTAAACTTTTTAAAAATAGAAAATGTAATTAATAAACAAGAATTCAGTGAACCAAGTAAATTCTGGTAATGAGGTTGAAGAACCTATTATTAACAGTCAAGACGATGAAATTTCATCCAAATACTTAAGCACATCAAAATAAAAAAATGGGCACATAATGATCAGAATAATTATTTAAGATTTTGATTTCACAATAATAACTCTTGTGGACTCAGGAGCATATTTGAATTGTATGCAGAAAAGACTAGTTCCAACCAAGCACTTCAAGAAGACAAAAAAATCTTTGTCCTCTACCAACGATACTCGTATGCATATCAATTATGAAATACCCACAGTCCATATTTGTCAAGATAATGTATGTTTTAAAACATCTTTTATCTTAGTAAAATACATGACTGATAAAATTATATTGGGTTTACCATTTATTGCTCTGTTATATCCATTTTCAATAGAGTATGAAGGAATAATTACCTATGTCATGAATAAACATATAAAATTTAAATTTCTTTCTTTTTCTCGCAATGAAAAATTAATAACTCTAAAAGAAAAATATATTTCTAATTCCATAAATCTCATTTATTGTAAAGAAAAATAATCGTGCTTTTTACAGGATGAATTAAAATTCAATAGAATTGAAAAACAGGTTCAAGGTCCTGCTCTGCAAAATGAAATTAAAATATTTGAACAAAAAATAATAAAGAATTATGTTCTGATATTTCCAATGCTTTCTAGCAGAAGCAACATCCCAAAAAGGCAAGGCCAATTCAAATGAATTCTGAGATGCTTGAATCCTGTAAAAAGGAAATTGCAAAACTTTTCAATAAAAATATCATTAGAAGGCGCAAGTCTCCTTGGTTCTGCATGGCCTTTTATGTTCAGAAGGCCATTGAAGTTGAATGAGAAGTTTCTCGATTAGTAATCATTTATAAGCTCCTTAATAATGTTTTACAATGGATAAAATATCGAATACCAAACAAAAGGGATTTGATAAATAGACTTGGAGATGTAGTGGTATTCTCTAAATTTGATATGAAATATGGATTTGGCAAATCCAGATAAATGAAAGTGATAAGTATAAAACTACACCTGTAACTCCATTTGGCCATTATCAATAGAATGTAATGCCTTTTGGTCTTAAAAACGCTCCTAGTGAATTTTAAAATATAATGAATGAAATATTTAATCAATTTACTGATTTTCCAATTGTTTACATTGATGATGTACTCATTTTTTCTAAAATAATAGAACAACATTGGAGACATCTTGAATCATTTGTTAGAATAATAAAAAAATGGTTTATTTATCTCTGCAAGTAAAATTAGAAACACGCAAACCTTTAATTCCGCGCCTTTTTGGCTTTGATACCAAAAGCCGCAAAATTAACATTAATTTAGAGAGGGGGTATTAAGATGCAAAAGATAAACAATAAAAATTGTATTAACAAACAACAATTACAAAAACTGTAAATGAACAGTATTATCCCCACCAAGTTTGATTTTGATACCCAAAGGCACGAAATTAATAGTAATTTAGAGAGGGGTATTAAGATGCAAGAAGATAAGCAATAAAAACTGTATTAAACAACAGTTACAAAAATTGTATTGTGGTGTAAGATTAAAAATTTACACAAACAACGTTTAATTGGAAATAATAAATTAGTGCTCTCGTTCACTAATTTATGTTGAAGAAAAAAGAAGAAAAGATTTACAAAAAAGGAGGAGAAGAAAACTTTGTTTCACAAAACAAGTTTTAGCTCTCAAATAGTTAAGAGTTGTAAAGTGAGTTCTGAGTAACAAATGGGAGAGAGCTACCTATTTATAGCTGAGGAAAGTGAAGTTCACTGGGAACCCATCAGTTACCTGAACTATTCTATTCTACAAAAGTAAAAACATTTCACATTTATACTTTTGCCTACTTTTGATTAGAAATAATAGAAAGCATAAATAGTTGTCTAATAATTTGACAACTAGTATAATTATTATAACGCGACAAATTATAAAGAATCTTGATACTTAAAATCTTGATCTTCATTCCTGTCATGATTTGTTGAAAGTCATTGAGACTATAATTATTTTGGTGGAGCCACTGTTTTCTTTGATAATTGATCTCAGATTTTCGTGTCTTCATTGTTTGTGTCTTGATTGTTACATTACTTGGTACTGTCTGTTGACGTTGGAATTTTTCCAAAGGAAAAATATTCATTCTTCAACTTTATTCATCACTGCTTAAATTGGTACTGTCGAATGGATCTTATTAATCCTGAAATGCGTCATGGGCCCATTGAGGTAGGACGTGGCCTTTCAAATTTTCTCTGTCTGTCAATTGTTGATGGAGAATTTTGGACATTTGGCCTTTCTAGAATTTTGGTTTTATTAGGTGATTTGACTCAACTGAAGATCTAGAGTCAGAATCATCATTGTCTTCCAGCAGGAGAAGCAATTTTTGGACCAATTCCTGTTTTGATTTAGATTTTGGCTTTGTGGCCTTAGATTTACCCTTTGAGGAGGGCCTTGATTCAGGTTTTGATTTAGGTCTGGATTCTTTGGATGAACTAGATTATTTTGATTGTGGTTCTGGGTAAATGGATTGATCAGTTTCAGGCTAGGGTGGTTTTTTGCAAACTTTTGATTGATAGATGTATTTATTTTATGGGTATTGAACTTGTCTCACCATTTCATATAATAGTGTCTGATGTGAACTTCATCTTCTATTGAGTATTGCCACTTGAGAATCCATGGTAATTCAAATTTATTTATAAAGCAAAGTAGTTGAGGAAAAGAAGTCTCAATTGATGAAGGCTTATAATATAAAATAAAAATAAACCAAAACTCTGTTGTAGACTGATTGGGGAAAGTTCTAAGAGAGGACCGTGAACGGACCACCACCTTAAGAACCATTTTGGAAAATTAGTTTTAAAATTCTTGTCAAAATTTAAAAACCATGAGTGGGAAAAAGTACTATCTTGATGCAGGAAAATTGTGTGGCAGACATCAATGTAGTCAAAATAATTGTATTATTTTTATTCAAAAGATTTTTTAGACCTGAAGGATGGGCTTTACATTCCTCCAACGTTATAATTTTGAGAATGTAAAATGGTGAAAGATGATTTTTCCTTCTCCATTCTTGATTGGGCTGATATTTATAGATTTAGTTTCTAAAATAATGTCTCTATAGAAACTGAAATTTTTGTCTCTGTGACCAGGGACAAAGTGAAAATCAGGAAGAAAATGTGCTTTTACTATTTCCGCATGCTTTTTTAGATGAGTGAATGTGAGCTCAATATGAAAAAGATTCTTACTTGGTTTTTTGTGGAGACAAGGGGACGATTTTATGTATTTTGTAATTGGCTGATTTACTAATTGGACATCAAAGGGTTGAGAAATTGTGAATGGGTCAAATTGGTTGACCATGGCCGATTGGTAGTTGGGTCTGATAGACCCAGGTATTGTCATTTGGTTCGGAGTAGAGAACTCCTATTTAATTTGGGCCTTGACGGCCAATTATAGGTTCCCCTTTAGTTCCGTGCTTTGAGGCCAAGGGCCTAGAAACTATCGTGTTGTTACCCCTGGAAAAATTCACGGGTTAAAAAATCAGGAACTGAATTACTAATACCTTTATAAGTTCAATATTGAAATAAAAAATAGTAAGTATAGACTGCCATCTAGCAAAAATCTGTTTGGAGACTATATTTTTAACATTCTTTTCCAGAACATGCTTATCAAATTTACAATCAATTTTTAACAAAAATATTTGATTTAACAAGTCATCTTGAAATTTTTGTATGCATAATACAACATATAATATTTCCTTTTTTATTGTACTGTAATTGCTTTGGGATTGGGTCCAAGTTCCAGATGTAAATCTAACAATTTGTTTTGAAGCATCTGGGGAAATGTTTTGTAATAGGATACCTCCATATCCAATTTCAGAGGCATTTGTTTGAACAATTTTGAAAAAATTATTGGTAGGAATGCCAAGAAAAGGAAATATCTTAAAATGGACCTTGATCATTTTGATTAAATCAGTATGGACAGTTGTCCATGGAGGGGGATTCTTTTTAAGCCTTTCAAAGAGAGACTTAAAGTCAATTCTCATTTTATTGTAAAAATCATATATGTAATTTAAAGAGCCTAGAAATCTTTGCAACTGTGTTTTATCTAGGATTTCATTGGGGAATTTGTTAACAAATTATTTTACCCTATCAATTGGTTTGATTATGGAATGGTGTATTTCAAATCCTAGGAATCTAACTTTAGATTGAAATAACCTAATTTTACTTGCAGAGATAGCTAAACCAATTTATTTTATTATCCTAACAAATGATTCAAGATGTCTCCAATGTTGTTATATTATTTTAGAGAAAATGAGTCATCATCAAACAATTGAGAAATCTGTAAATTGATTAAAGATTTCATTCATTATATTTTGAAATTCACTGGGAGCGCTTTTAAGACCAAAGGACATTACATTCCATTCATAATGGCCAAATGGAGTTACAAATGAAGTTTTATACTTATCACTTTCATTTATCTGGATTTGCTAAAATGCAGATTTTTCATATCAAATATAGAGAAGACCAGTGCATCTCCAAGTCTATTTATCAAATCTCTTTTGTTTGGTATTTGATATCTTATCCATTTCAAAACATTATTAGGGGGCTTATAACGGATTTTAAACTAGGAACTCCTCATTCAATTTCACTGGCCTTCTGACATAAAAGGCCGAACAGGACCAATGAGACTTGCTCCTTCTAATGATTTTTTTATTGAGAAGTTCTGCAAGTTTTTTTTTACAGAACTCAAGCATCTCAGACTTCATTTGAATTGGCCTTGCCTTTGTTGAGATATTATTTTCATCGAATCCCTTAATATAAGGAAGATTGACAGTGTGTTACTTCCTAAGCCAGAAAGCATTGGGAATATCAGAACATAATTTTTTACAGATTTTTTGTTCGGATATTTTAATTTTGTTTTGAAGAGCAAGACCTTGAAGTTGTTTTTCAATTCTATTGAATTTTACTTCTTCTTGTAAAAAACACGATTGTTTTTCTTTACAAGAAATGGGATTTATGGAATTAGAAATAGATTTTTCTTTTAGAGACTTTAATTTTTTATTGCGAGGAAAAGAAAGAAATTTAAATTTTTATAGGTTTATTCATGACATAGGTAATTATTCCATCATACTCTGTTTAAAACGGTTATAACAGAACAATAAATGATAAACCCAAAATAATTTTATCAGTCATGTATTTTACCAAGACAAAAGTTGTTTTGAATCATACATTGTCGTGACAAATATTGATTATGAATATTTCATAATTGATACGCATACAGGTACCATTGGCAGAGGACAAAGATTCTTTTGCCTTCTTGAAGTGCTTGGTTGGAACTAGTTCTTCCTGCAGACAATTCAAATCTGCCCCTAAGCCCACAAGAGTCATCGTTGTGAAATCAAAATCTTGAATAATTATTCTGACTATAATGTGCCATTTTTTGATTTTGATGTGATTAAGTATTTGGATGAAATTTTCGTCGTCTCGACTATTAATAATAGGTTCTTCAACCTCATTATCAGAAACTAGTAATTTGCTTGGTTCACTAAATTCTTGTTTATTAATTAGATTTTCTAGTTTTAAAAGGTTTAATTCTTCTTTAATTTCTGTGTTAGAATTTCTTAATTCTTCTACTTCTATTTTAATGATTTTAATTTTCTTTTGAAGTTCCTGTAAGGTGACTTCCTTTTCTTTCCCTTTTTACCCTATTGAATTTTTCAAGGTTTACGAAAGGCTTGCAGTATTGTTAATATTCTACTTAGTATTTTCTTTATTCAGAAGTACCTTTTTAAAAATTTCAAGGTATTCTTGTTTTAATTCTGGATTTTCAATTTTGCTAAATAAATCTAACAAGAGGGTTTTTTGTTCTTCATTTTCATTTAAGATATTAATTTTTTGACAACAACTATCCCTACATCCCATAGTGATGTTAGGAGAATCATCGTCAGACCTTGAGAATTCATGGGTTTCATATTCTCCTAAATCTCACTTTTACTTTCATAATAATATATTGTTTCTAAGATTATAAACAATTCATGTTTATCTTCTTCAAAACATTTTAATTGATTAGTTTTATTCTTAACATTCTGGCCACATTTGAAACACGTAATATTACTTTTATCATATTTTTTAGTAAACTTTTATCTAGAATAATTTTTATTCTTAGAGAATCGTTTATCAAACTTTATATTCTTTGAAAAATATTGATCAAAATTTTTATTTCTGTTTTTATGATAATTCTTCCTATAAGGTTTGTGAGACCTTCTAGGGCTTAGGTGAGAATTTTTCCTATTTTTCTGAGAAGGAGAAATAGAGGGTAAACCATATTACTCACAAAAATGTCCTAACTCATATTTAGCAGTTTTACTTTCTTTTTTAATTTGTTTATTGATTTTCATATCAACGCACATTCTCAAACCTTCCTTTGTATTATGGTGATTATTGTTCCATAAGTTAGACTATCATAGTCTATATTACCTAGGTCATTACTAAGTACTGTTCTTATTTGTGTTAAAATAAATTGGGTAATCTAATAATAAATTTTTCTTTCCAAAAGGATTGATTACTATCATCCCTTGACATAACTCTGGATAAAAATATATTATACCAATTAAAATCACTTAAGGGTGGACACCTAAGATTGATTAATTGATCATGAATACACAAAATAATATTACTTGGCGTACCAATGAAATGTTCAATTATTGTATAAAGGAGTGTATTAATTCCATCAGGTATTATTTCCTGATTTTCTCCAATAATTGGGTTTCCTTTAGCTTCAATCTTTACTGCTGAAATAATGAAAATTTTGAATTCTTCTGTAAGATGATTTCTCATCAGGAATGGCGTATTCCTGTGAATCCTGTGGCTAGAAGATTTATTACTTCTTCATGAAGTAAATTGTGGGTGGTAATGTAGCTGTTAGCTACCATTGCCATGTGTTGTAATTTATTAAGGACTTCCCATTCAAAAAGATCATCAATATTCCATTCATATAATTTTTTTTTACAGAAACAGAAAATTGGTTAACTAAAGAACTATGAGTAATTTGAATGTCAGGAGGAATAGGCCTTTCAAGCCATTTCTTTTGTAATTTATTAACTTCTAAATTTTTAAATTTATCTTCAATATTGTTAATGTTTTAAGATTTACCTATTGTGGCTGACTCAAAGGTAGATTCTGACCTATAACTTTCTGAATCTGAATTATCGTCTTGGTTAATTACTTTCAATTCTTGAAATATTTTACCAACTTTTTCAGACTTAGTTTCAAATTCTGAACTACTGTCTTTGTTAGCAACCTTAACAGAAGAAGACGACTCAATAGATTTATTTTTTAATTTATGAATAATTTTATTAATTGGAATAATTTTTAAATTGATTTTATCTGAAAGATTTATTAAGGGTTTTTCTTTCAGAATTTCATTAGGTTTAGGTTCATTAAGAACATCAACCTTATTATCAATTTTGTCTAATTGTTTTCCTATTATAATTAGACTCTGATTAGTATAACTGAGTTGTTGAACTACTTTTTTGTTTGGTTCATCTTCCTTTGTAATTTTGAAAGGAGAAGCAGTGATTAATTTTTTTTATGATTAATCATAATTTTTTCAGGAGATGAATGGCAGATACTACACTAGAGTCTTCCTTGACCCATTTATGTTTTGAAATTACTTTGATATTATTTTCATAAATATCTTCAATATAATCAAGGAAATAATATATCAATCCTAAATTCTTGCATGAATGCCTTTCATTCAGCAAATATCATTTTTCTTTGATCCATATTATATGAATTTTTGAACCTATTACGTCTATCTAGATTGGCTGAGTCATCATTGGGATTAGACCTTCTCAATCTGGTTTATATTCTTGACTCAAGGTTCCTATATGCAGGACTAAGAGTTGATGATTAACAACATGAATGTTTCCTTGGAAATCTGATTCAGTGAGTGCTTTAATTTTTTCACAGTGTTCAGACTTATTATCAAAGACTTGTTGACTAACTAGTGAACTTGTGGCTATGCCTTTAACTCTTAAATTTTTAATTCTTTTTCTAATTGTTGAGAATCCTAAGATCTTGATCATTATTAATGGATGATCCAGAAAAGAAATTTCTAAGGGTACTAGACTGGCTATACTCCATACTTTGTGGACACGAAATAAGGGTCTGATGGGTAAACCCCGTCGCACTTGTATGTTTTTGAATAAGATTTAAATTAATATCCTACAGGGCCCGTGGTTCCACCTGTGTCAAAACTTATGCGCTACAGAAGTGGACATGCGCGTGCTACGATCCGTCTGTTAGAGGAGTTCTAAAGCTACACTGTTCATGTTATTTGGACACGAAACAAGGCTCTGACGGGTAAACCCCGTCGAACTTGTAGGTCATTGAATAAGCCTTAAAGTGATATCCTACAGGGCCCGTGGTTCCACCCGTGTCAAAACTTATGCCCTACGGAAGTGGACATTCGCGGGCTACGATCCGTATGTTACAGCAGTTTTCAAAGCTGCACTGTCCTTGTTTTTTTGGACACAAATTTCAGTTCCGACAGGTAAATCCTATCGCACTTATTGGTCTCTGAATAAACTTTAATTTGATATCCTACAGGGCCGTGGTTTCATCCGTGTCAAAAGTTTTGCCCTACGGAAGTGGACATGCGCGTGCTATGAGCCGTCTGTTATAGGAGTTCTAAAGCTGCAATGTTCATGTTTTCTGGACACGAAATAGGGCTCCGATGGGTAAACCCCATCGCACTTGTAGGACAAGAAATGAATCCTAATTTTAGGATGACTGATCCTTTTAATGCAGTCCATATAATGTCTTTTTCGGGAGCTCGAGGAAATGCATCTCAAGTACACCAATTAGTAGGTATGAGAGGATTAATGTCGGATCCACAAGGACAAATGATTGATTTACCCATTCAAAGCAATTTACGATAGGAGGATCACTATGACTATAGCTCTTGGTAAATTTACCAAAGAAGAAAATGATTTATTCGATATTATGGATGACTGGTTACGGAGGGACCGTTTCGTTTTTGTAGGTTGGTCCGGTCTATTGCTCTTTCCTTGTGCCTATTTCGCCGTAGGGGGTTGGTTTAGAGGTACAACTTTTGTAACTTCATGGTATACCCATGGATTGGCAAGTTCCTATTTGGAAGGCTGCAACTTCTTAACCGCCGCAGTTTCTACTCCTGCTAATAGTTTAGCACACTCTTTGTTGTTACTATGGGGTCCTGAAGCACAAGGAGATTTTACTCGTTGGTGTCAATTAGGTGGTCTGTGGACTTTTGTTGCTCTCCACGGCGCTTTCGGACTAATAGGTTTCATGTTACGTCAATTTGAACTTGCTCGATCTATTTGAATAAGCTTTAAATTGATATCCTACAGGGCCCGTGGTTACACCCGTGTCAAAACTTATGCCCTACTGAAGTGGACATACGCGTGCTACGATCCGCCTGTTACTGCATTTCTAAAGCTGCACTGTCCGTGTTTTTTGGACACGAAAGTAGGCTTTGAAGGGTAAACCCTGTTGCACGTGTAGGGCTCTGAATAAGCTTTAATTTGATATCTTACAGGGCCTGTGATTCCACCTGTGTCAAAAGTTATGCCCTACGGTAGTGGATATGTGCGTGCTACGATCCGTCTGTTACGCATTTCTAAAGCAGCTCTGTCCGTGTTTTTTTTGGACATGGAACTAGGCTCCAACAGGTAAACCCTATCGCACGTGTAGGTCTCTGAATAAGCTTTAATTTGATATTTTACAGGGCTCGTGGTTACACCCGTGTCAAAAGTTATGCCCTACGGTAGTGGACATGCGCGTGCTACGATCCGTTTGTTACAGGAGTTCTAAACCTGCACTGTTCATGTTTTCTGGGCACGAAATAGGGCTCCGACGGGTAAACCCCATCGCACTTGTAGGTCATTCAATAAGCCTTAAATTGATATGCTGCAGGGCCCGTGGTTACACCCGTGTCAAAACTTATGCCCTACGGTAGTGGACATGCGGGTGCTACGATCCGTTTGTTATAGGAGTTCTAAAGATGCACTGTTCATGTTTTCTGGACACGAAATAGGGCTCCGACGGGTTAACCCCATCGCACTTGTAGGTCATTGAAGAAGATTTAAATTGATATCCTACAGGGCCCGTGGTTCCACCCGTGTCAAAACTTATGCCCTACGGAAGTGGACATTTGCGAGCTACGATCCGTCTGTTACAGCAGTTTTAAAGCTGTACCGTCCTTGTTTTTTTGGACACAAAACTCGATTCCTACAGGTAAACCCTATCGCACCTATAGGTCTCTGAATAAGCTTTAATTTGATATCCTACAGTGCCGTGGTTCCACCCGTGTCAAAAGTTATGCCCTACGGAAGTGGAGATGCGCGTGATACGAGCCGTCTGTTAATGCATTTCTAAAGCTGCACTGTCCGTGTTTTTTTGGACACGAAAGTAGGCTCAGGCAGGTAAACCCTATCGCACGTGTAGGAATCTTAATAAGCTTTAATTTGATATCTTACAGAGCCCGTGGTTCCACCTGTGTCAAAAGTTATGCCCTACAGTAGTGGACATGCGCGTGCTACGATCCGTCTGTTACTGCATTTCTAAAGCTGCACTGCCCCGTATTTTTTTGGACATGAAACTAGGCTCCGACGGGTAAACCCTCTTGAATGTGTAGGTCTTTGAATAAGCTTTATCTTTATATCTTACAGGACCCGTGGTTACACCCGTGTCAAAAGTTATGCCCTACGGAAGTGGACATGCGTGTGTTACGATCCGTCTGTTACAAGAGTTCTAAAGCTACATTGTTCGAGTTTTTTGGACACGAAACAAGGCTCCAATAGGTAAACCCATCGCAATTTTAGGTCTCTGAATAAGCTTTAATTTGATATCTTACAGGGCCCGTGATTCCACCCCGTGTCAAAAGTTATGCCCTATGGAAGTGGACAAGAGCGTGCTACGATCCGTCTGTTCCAGGAGTTCTAAAGCTGCACTGTACGTGTTTTCTGGACACGAAACAGGGCTCCCACGGGTAAACCATGTCGCACTTGTAGGTTTTTGATTAAGCTTTAATTTTATATCCTACAGGGCCTGTGGTTCCACCCGTGTCAAAAGTTATGCCCTACAAAAGTGGACATGCGCGTGCTACGATCCGTGTGTTAATGCATATCTAAAGCTGCACTGTCCGTGTTTTTTTGGACATGAAAGTAGGCTCTGACGGGTAAACCCTATCGCACGTGTAAGTCTCTGAATAAGCTTTAATTCGATATCTTACAGGGCCCGTGGTTACACCCGTGTCAAAAGTTATGCCCTACGGAAGTGGACATGCGTGTGCTACGATCCGTCTGTTACAGGAGTTCTAAAGCTGAACTGTTCATGTTTTCTGGACACGAAATAGGGCTCCGACGGGTAAACCCTGTCGCACTTGTGGGTCATTGAACAATTCTTAAATTGATATCCTACAGGGCCCGTTGTTCCACCCGTGTCAAAACTTATGCCCTACGGAAGTGGGCATTCGCGGGCTACGATCCGTCTGTTACAACAGTTTTAATGCTGCACTGTCTTTGTTTTTTTGGACACAAATCTATGTTCCGAAAGGTAAACCCTATCGCACCTATAGGTCTCCGAATAAGATTTAATTTGATATCCTACAGGGCTGTGGTTCCACCCGTGTCAAAAGTTATGCCCTACGGAAGTGGAGATGCGCGTGCTATGAGCCGTCTGTTACCGCATTTCTAAAGCTGCACTGTCTGTGTTTTTTTAGACACAAAACTAGGATTTGACGGGTAAACTCTATCGCACATGTAGGTATCTTAATAAGCTTTAATTTGATATCTTATAGGGCCCGTGGTTCCACCTGTGTCAAAAGTTATGCCCTACGTTAGTGGACATGGGCGTGTTACGATGCGTCTATTACTGCATTTCTAAAGCTGCACTGCCCTTGTTTTTTTGGACATGAAACTAGGCTCCGATGGGTAAACCCGCTTGAATGTGTAGGTCTCTGGATAAGCTTTATTTTGATATCTTACAGGGCCCATGGTTACACCCGTGTCAAAAGTTATGCCCTACGGAAGTGGACATGCGCGTGTTACGATCCGTCTGTTACAGGAGTTCTAAAGCTACACTATTTGAGTTTTTTGGACACGAAACAAGGCTCTGATGGGTAAACCTGTCGCAATTGTAGGTCTCTGAATAAGATTTAATTTGATATCTTATAGGGCCCGTGATTCCACCAGTGTCAAAAGTTATGCCCTACGGAAGGGGACATGCGCGTGCTACGATCCGTCTGTTCTAGGAGTTCTAAAGCTGCACTGTACGTGTTTTCTGGACACGAAACAGGGCTTCCACGGGTAAACCATGTTGCACTTGTAGGGTTTTGAATAAGCTTTAATTTTATATCATAGAGGGCCTGTGGTTCCATCCGTGTCAAAAGTTATGCCCTACAGAAGTGGACATGCGCGCCTTTTGATACAAAATAAGTTTTAGCTCTCAAATGTGTGTGTGTGTGTGTATATATATATATCTTAAAGGAGTGTATAGATTGGTGTCTTGTCCCATTGATAGCCACCATCAGCTAAAGTGAGATAAATAGAGGAAGACCTAGTACCCGATCCTTAAATCATGACGGTAAATCTAGGTGCACTACGTAATATTAATTCATTTAAGTGATTATGATGTTCTTGTATCTAGTATGATATGTAGATTCAACAAGGACAACCAAAATACGAGAAGAAGATGGTCTGTTTTTCATCTTCTTCGCGATCTGAAAGAGATGGCAGAGGAGAATAATGTGGGCCGTCTTCTTCGCGAAGAAAATGGCTCGAAGAAGATTATGATGGAAAATAGGACAACGACATCATTTTGACGGTCTTAGGAGCTCCATTCATTTAAATAGAGGAATGTTATTTTGATTCAAAAGGTAACCTCAGGGTTATAAATGACAAAATTAAAAATTCAGGACTATAAATGACAACAACTGTAAAGTTCGTGAGTATAATTTACAGTTTTTTCCTAAATAAGATGTATAAACGGAAAATCCAACAAAATTGCTAAACTTGAAATATAGTTTGGAGCTAAATTAAGGTAGGTATTGCATATTTGTCATTTCTCATGATTCCGTGGCGGATCAAAAGCTTAATCCAAACATCAACACATATATAGATAGTGATCGTAAAAATTCTTTTCTAAATAGTGTTTATGACTGGTAACTAATAGATAATTTTATTTGAATAATTCTACGGTGTCCAAGTAATGGATTAAATTTTAAATGACTAAGTGATGTGTCAATAATTTATAAGTTAGTTTTTTATGATTAATTAAATGATTTAACAAATTAACCTATAATGATTATCACATCACTTGATCACTTAAAACTTAAACAATTACTTGGTCGTGTAAAATTACTCATTGTATTTTCATTTCTTAAATTATAATTGATTATTAATGAGTTTTCATATTTTTAAATTATTTGTTTTTACTAATTTAACCTTATTACCGACATCAGCTTCCAAAGATATGCATATAACATATAATTTACATCATCATATATAATGTATAATATATTAAAAAACACAATAAATATATAAATATTTTTGGACAATTTTGCTTATATGTATTAACAATCTATATATGCCTAAAATGCCTAATAAAGTACGTGTCAATTCTTATCCATTGCTATTCTTAATAAATAATTAAATAAAAATTGATCATTGTAAATTGTAATTATATCCTAAAATTAATATAGTTTGCTGAATTATAGAGATGGTTAATTGATGATGATGATGATGATGATGATGATGATGATGATGATGATGATGATGATGATGATGATGATGATGACGACGACGATGACGACGACGACGACGACGACGACGACGACGATGACGATGACGACGACGACGATGATGATGATGATGATGACGACGACGATGATGATGACGATGATGATGATGATGATGATGATGATGATGGTGATGATGATGATGATGATGATGATGACGACGACGACTGAGGGTGATCATTAAACAATACCAAAGTAATCAAATTTATCTTACTATTTTTAAAGTTAATACTAAATCAATGATGAGTAAGGATCCCTCTACAGTGCAAGGAAATATTTTTCCGGCATTAATGCTGGGATTGATCCTCGTCGTTGGATCTGGCCTGGACAATCTCCACCATTAATTTAACTTTCCCCCCTTTTCTGTACAATCGGCTCAACCGGTAACCCTAACCTACAATCTCCTTTAATTTTCTCTCCTTTCTTCTTTGAACAAAACATGTGCTCTCTTTCTTCGAACAAAACACGAGTTCTTCTCTCAGGTGACTCCATCGCTGCAACTACTACACTTCCTTCGGTGACTTCTAGGTCACAAACACATCAACTTCCCTTGGCGACTTCGATCAAGCTCTCTTCTAGAAGATTTTCTCGTGATTTAGGGTTTTGGTTTGGTAAGTTTGTGAATTCCTCAAGTTCAACGAATACTCAGGTATGATTGACCTCTCTGCCCTAGATCATTTTTCTTCCTCTTATTGGAGAAGTGTCTGGATTTGAATGTTTCTAATTTAGGGTTTTGGTTGAGATTTGCATGTTTTTTATTTATGATTTTAGTTGTGATTTGCATGTTTTTGATTTAGGGTTTTGGTTGTGGTTTACAGTTTTCACTTTCATTCCAGGAAAGCTCTATCTCTATTTGGTAAGTCAAAGAACCATATTGAACCAACACTAATTTTACTTGTGAAACTAATATAGAATTTTTATATATCAAGAATATACATCAATCCTTTCTATGAGTACATGTATATCACAACTATTACATTCGAGGTAGTTCAATGATAAACTGAATAATTTTATTGATATTTTTAGGTTAAATTGAACTAAAAACCCCTCGCCTTTAGGACTTTGGCACGGTCACCCCCTTGAGAATTTTTTTTGCTGATTTATACCCCGCTCTTTCTGATCCGTTGCAAATAGGCCCTTCCAACCACTTTTAACTAATGTCCGTTATGCTTTGAGTGTGCTTTTGGCACATGCTTTCTTTTTCTCCTCCTTCATATCTTCATTCATTTTTGCAAAACATTAGCTTCAAAGCTCAATTTAGTTTGGTTTTCCATGGTTGGTGTTCTTGATTGTGTTTTTAGATGAAACCATAATGTTCACAAATGGACTGCTTGGTTCTTTCAAATTTTGTTCTGAGAAATTTGTAGATTTTTGACTTAGGACCTTTTATGTTTGATGATGGAAGGTTTTGATTAGAAATAACTTTTCTAAACTGAATAATTTATGGATCGAAAGATAACTACTGAAATTGACATGTTATTTCAAGATGTTAGGCACGATTGTTGAGTTGTCAACTGAGTTGGATTGTGCAATGATTTCTTGTGGTGTTGAGTGATTTTGTGCTTGCTTTTGAAATAGATTCTTAAACTGGTCTGTGTGTGATGCTTTTCTTAGTCAGTGTACTGTGTTTGTCTCTGTTAATCTTTCTGTAGAATCATATTGTGTGCCATTAGGGTTTTTCTTCATGATCCCTTTGATTGGTGGTGGTATATATTTCTATCATTTTGGGGTTATCGTTGTGGGGTTTATTGACATATTCGTTCTCTCTAGAGTCTAACCTTGATTGAATTGGGCATGTGGAATTGCCTTGTCTGCCCTCTTTCGTTCTTTATTAATCCACGAATGAAGAATATGTCTATTTTTTCTTTCTTTGATTAATTCTCATAGAAGATTTCCTATTTGTTAATCCTGAAGATTTTCTTTGATTAATTCTCATAGAAGATTTCCTATTTTCATTTTCTCTAGAGTCTAGCCTCGATTGAATTTGGCATGTGGAATTGGCTCGTCTTTCTTCATTTGTTCTTTATTAATCCATGAATGAAGAAGATGTCTATATGTTCTTCTTTGATTAATTCTCATAGAAGACTTCCTATTTTGTTAATCTTGATTGAAAGATAGAAGGAAAAATAGTTATACATGACACTGTACTTTCAGAAGTACAAATTTGAATTACCACCTATAGCATAAGACCTGAAAAATGAGAAATATGGTGTATGATTAATCAAGAATATTACATTGGGAGTAGTAGAGTTTGAGTATACTAGTTGATTCCTCAATAATTGATTATTGATGGACTCCAAATTTGTGCTGCATCGGAAAAAGGCTAGTATGCCTTTGTTTCAATCCTAAGTAAAATTTTGGATTCAATTCGTGATATGCTTTGGTCTAGTCCTTTGATTATCGATATGAATGATTTAAGCATTGCAGTGACATTTTGTGTAGCGCTTCCTGATTTCATTGTTTATACTTTGACAAAAGGGCTGAATTATGTTCATGTCTTAATGTTGTGAGTTGCTCTTGAAAAATAAAATTAATATTTTATTATAGTTAGAATAGATTTACTTGAGAACATAACATTGATTTGAAGTTGGATTTTCACCTAATTATAAAAGTGTCTTCTTATTATTTTTCAGGTGAAACCTCTTGATTATTGGTCATCAATAGAGAAGACTTGTTTGTATTGACAAAGTTAGTAGTCATTTACTTCTGGAATGTGAACTTATATAAGAATTTATGTCACAATATCATTAGCTTGAATTGGATTTACTTAATCAAATAGAACTTGTTATGTTACAAACTAGTTTTTCATTTTTTTCCTTTTTCATGTTTCTATACGGAATATTGTAGTTGGAAGGAGATATTACTTGAGGTTGTTTTATTTCATGGAAACTATATGATTTCATATGTATGTTTGTTATTAGATGAATATCATTGTACATGTTATCCTTCAAGCAATTAAATAAAAGGAAAAATCCTAATTTAGAGAGAACTACATGATCAACGTCGTATTTTTTATATGATTCTAGAGAATTGGACTTTTATAGAGTTTTTAACTAGCTTAGTTACGTGGTGGAACTTTACTAATATGATTTTTTTAATATGACTAGTTGAAACTTACATGCGTTGCACATGTTTAAGCATATTAACATACACAAACAAATCAATTGACATAATATGTGAAACTTCAGTATTTAGCAATCAAATGCTAGTAGTTTATATTCAATTCTCTATTGAACCAAAAGAAGTTAATGTTGGTAAAGAAACATTTATTTTGTTGAGTAAATTGCCATATTTTGTATGAAGTAATACTCTCAAATATAAATTGTTAACTTTTTTTAGAATTTTTTTACAGGGATTTTTTATTGCCGTTTTCACACCATTATATAGCCTAATTAAGTATAATATTCTTTATCGCTATTATAACATTTTTAGCAGAGAATTCCATCTTATCAAAGAAATTTCAATTTCTTTTTGATATGTTCCTGTATGTACTCTGCAACATATTTTGTATCGATCAACATATAAATATACAATAATATATTGTGAGGCCATCCAGATATATAAAGAGATCAATGAGATAAAATGACTCCGTGCTAAGTAAATAGGTTATAGAGGGGTAAAGAGTCAATTTCAAACTTGCATGTAAAACTATTTTGTGATAATCCTTTGTTCTTGAAGAAGCATTTTTGAAGATTTTGCCTTCTAAATTTAGTGTGTTATTACTTACTTCTATAAGATTCTTCTAAACCTAATAAATATTATAAATATTGAAGTTGTCACTTCAAGCATAAAATAAAACATACATTTGCAACATCAACTTTTAATCTGTTCTTGCATATATGCTAGCATGATCTATCTGTTTCATAAGAAATTATTCAGTCACAATAGATCCAAACTAATCCAAATCGTCATGATTTATTCTTAAAGCCTAGGTAAAAAAAGCTCATGCATGCTCCTATATATACAAGAGTTGATAGTTAGAGTGAGGATAATGCTTCAACTATTCAAAGTTACCAATTGTTTGGCTTTCCCCACTAACCTTGAAATCTTAAAAGACATTGTACCTAAAAATCTATAAAATGCTATGTGATATACTATTTCCCAAATACTCATTCTCCGAATCAAAGCCATTTCATCAACTAATGTTTTGAAATTCCCTCTTTTCTAATCATATTATACTTCAGATAGTCACTGTTGTTGAAAACCAATCTACACACATGCATTAATATCGTTAATTAAACTTATCATGTATTGACAATACATAAATATTAATTTTCAGCATAAATTTGCAATAAAAACATTAAGTGTAATTTTTTAAGATCCGTACCAAACTAAAAGATGTCAAGTGTATCAAACATAGGAAAACCCAACTAATTGAGGTGAACACTACAGATTCTCATTGAAAATAGCAAGAATATTAAACTTAATTCTTTACAATTAGAATACTGGATAGAGTATTAGAATCAAGAATAGGGTTTTTTTTGGAATTCAAAAATTGCTCTGGAATAAGCCCCTTTTTAATTTGTTATAGGTAAATTATGAAAAAATTGGAGAAGACATGTTGCAACTAGATCAACTAAGTTTCTTACATTCTTTAAATTCTTTACATATCCATATTTTCATGAAATCTCGCATCCATTTTCGCAAGCCATTGACATTCACATCATGTTTATCATTTATTAAGATTGTTTATATATGTTAGTTCTAATTAATGCGTTATCTTAAATAGTCATTGCATAAATCTGATTAATAACATAATAGGGGCAGAAGTATACTAGAACATAACATTATGAACAACAATATAATGGCACATAAGAACTTAGCATTCTTACTAGACGATGCTCAATACATTATAAATTAGTATCCGGGATAATCATGATAAGAAGACATTATAACAGGGCTAAATTTGATTATACTAACATATATTTCAGGTGGATAACACAAATGTGAACGTGAAGAAGGCACCAAGTGGTTTCTTTGTCTACTTGTAAGTAATTAATGAGATCATCAATTTAATGTTACATATTTTCATACCAACTGTTGCAATGTTATTATTGTTTTTTATAATTAAACGAGTGTGAAAGAATGAGCTAAAATTAGGACGACAGGTGGAGAGCTTAAATGTATTGAAGTAAGTATGTTTAAATAAACATTACATTATAACATGGAATTGATAAATTATGATTGTAATGTGAGTTTGTGATACACATACACAAATAGAACTAGCTAAGTTGTGGAACAGTATGACGAAGAAAGCGCAAATCAATTATTTCAAGGATAATGAAATCCATGCCCTTGAAGGCGGAGTGGAACAACCCGATCCTAGTCATCCGAGAAGGCCTGCCTTCAAACGGAAGTCGCTCACATGTTGTACACCCGAGAAATTTGTGGATCTTGTTACAAATTTTGTAGGGAAGAGGAAAGTGGTCATGGAGATGGGATTCTAAGGGTTGTTGAATATTCAATGCCGCAAGTTAAAGAGGAACTTCTTGAAGCAACTATTAGATTGCTTCGATCCAGCCACCTGCACATTGAATATCCATGGGTCAAAATTCAATGTGACTACAAATTATGTGAGTTCTATACTAGGCATCTTCGACGATGAAGAAGAGATAAAATTTGATGGTGATGTGAATGAAATCAAAGATCTAACGAGGAAGTGGGTGAACGCCCAAGGTGATATTTCGGTGAACACCTTGTCGACATTCTTGATTGGGGATTTTGACGATGACTATTAGAGGCAAGTCTTTGTGCTATGCACTGTTGGGGTCTTGTTATCTCCTCGATCAAAATTGGTCGTCAGTCATTCGTGGTTACACTCTGTGAAGACACCCGTGACCATCTATAAGAATAATTAGACTTCTGCTTGTTTTAAAGATTTTTTGGATGGTGTCGTGAGGTATCAAAATAACCACCATGATAGCATTATCAGATGCTTATTATTTATCTAGATAATAGTTTTGGTGTACATTGGTTTTATTTTCACATTATAACATACGTAACTATGCTAATAAGTTCATTTTGTTGCATCTTTTTTATCTAGAGAATTTGGCATGTACTGCCAACTATGTTGACTTAAACCAGCCTTTGCTGCTGGTGTTGAAAGATCTGGCCAATGGAAAATTATTACGTTTGTAACTTCAAGGGGAGGAGGGTTACCCCGACTCCTCTTAAGGAACAAGGAGATTTTGATGAGATTATGAGTCCCTCCCGCAAAGAAGATTTGGCAGACTCTTCATCACCTTTAGATAAAAGTGACAAGGATGATCTCTACATCTAACTGGATGCTTCTGACAAATCATTCGCTAACCTACTATTGGTTAGGAAATCATCAATGACTGGAACGTCTAAAGGACGTCAGAAGGTATTATTCTGTTTATTCATATTTCATCTTTTCTATTAATATAACATGTATAATCTGACTAGTAATCTAACACCTTATTTGGGGTTGTGTGTTGGTAGGGTAAACAAGTCTTGCTCGAGTCTACCAAAAGCCAATTCCTGATATAGTTGTGCAACACTCGGGAGAGGAGTGATGGTCCTCTACTAAGTTCACTGTATTTGAAGGGTAAAACGACCACTAAACGCAACAAAAAGGATATTTATAGTGGGTTTGTACACGTTGCAGGACCCACTAGAAGTCAAAGATGAGCGCTTAGTGGAGTATATTTTTTAGAAAAGCTTAGAGAATAGGTAGTTTAAGTTTGTCTTTTATTTGTCTTTTATAGTGAGATTCTCGTTAAACATTCTATCCACCATGCTGACTGAAGAGACCTAAGACTCTCGGTCAAGAGAATTGACTTGGCTCTGATGTTATAGACTTGTTTGTCAGCATTTTGACCTTGGAGGCTCGTGTTGCGTCGATGAGCAACTGATTCTGGTTTATTCCCACGTTGTTTATTGTGAGTATCTACTACTCAATATCATCCCTATTTTAGGTTGTATGTACTTTGTACGTTATATTTTTTCTGTGTCACTGCAAAGTCAATGTGTTTCCAAATGAGTAGACTTTCCTAATTTTGTAAGGAAACACAAGATCGTGGAGAGATACGCGCCAATGCTTGAGCTATAGACGATGGTAAATAAATTTAATGTAGTTAGGTTATTAAATTTTGACTTAGTATCATTGTGTAAATGTATTGTGTAGCATAGATATGTATTTTGATACACGGTGATCGAGATCATTGATTTATGATCAAGATTTCCATCATGAACGAGTAAGTCACCATTTGTGACACCTTGCCAGATGGTCGGCGTAACGTGGAATAGACCGTAAAGGTAAAAAAGATTGGATTTTCTAACTGTTCATCATGACTTCTAACATATTATAACATGTGTGATTTTGACATTGATTCCCCTTATATTTGGGTATAAGCTCATAGATTTGTTACCCCCATAACCCCAAGTGGTCACTTAATCAAATGGGTAAGTTCACTAATCGTAAATTTGGTTGGGATTCCTTCACCCTTTAATGATGCACTTATTATTACGTTTGTAGGAGTGATTGTGGTGTGTGGGTCATGAGATATATGGATGAAATCAGGGCAGAAATGGTTCGCGACTATCGTTCCTGGGTAATTTGTCAGATATTGTTTACATTTTGTTAAACTTGAGAGCTTTGTTTTCTGTTTGTTATAGTTTGGGTTCTTTTAGTTCTATAATTGATAATTTTTTGATTGTTGTGGATTTGCCCATTTGTGGCTATCGTTATTGAATTTGTTGAGGTGTAATGATAGTTTGGTGAATATTCAAGCTTGATAGTTTTCTGTATTGTTTTAGTTTGGAGTTAGGGTTCTTTTAGTTATGTAATTGAGAATTGAGAATTTGTTGAATTTTATGATAGTTTGGTGAATATTCAAGCATTAGAGCTTTATTTTTTATTTTGTTTTAGTCGAGTTCCTTTAGATATGTAATTGAAAATTTTCTGATTGTTGTGGATTTACTCATTTGTGGCTTTGTGGCTGTGATTATTGAATTTGTTGTGGTGTATGATAGTTTGGTGAATATTCAATCCTTAGGCTCCATTTTCTATTTTGTTTTAGTTGGTTTCCTTTAGTTATGTAGTTGATAATTTTCTGATTGTTGTGAATTTGCTCATTTGTGGCTGTCATTATTGAATTTGTTGAGAAGTATGATAATTTGGTAAATATTCAAGCCTTAGAGCTCCGTTTTTTGTACTATTTTAGTTGGGTTCCTTTAGTTATGTAATCAGGAATTTTCTGACTATTGTGGATTTGCTAATTTGTGGTTGTTATTATTGAATTTGTTGAGGTGTATGATGGTTTGGTGAATATTCAAGCCTTAAGCTCTGTTTTTAGTTATGTAATTAGAAATTTTCTTATTGTTGTAGATTTGCTCATTTGTGGCTATCATTATTGAATTTGTTGAGGTGTATGATAGTTTACTGAACGTTGAGATAATTTGTACATGAGTTGAAATTGCTTGATCTTCGGTGTGATATTCTGTTGAAGATCGTCAACCATCCTTCGAACACCATGTATAAAATGATACATGACTACGTTGACCAGCTTTATAGTAGGAACTCATATGTCTCGGAGGCCCGGCAACCACTGAAGACGAGTCCTACTTTAAAGCAAAGGATTGAGAAGAGGAAAAAAAATGAAGGGATAGATATATTGTATACATGATTGTATCATATTTTCTATATTATTATTGTGTATAGTGAAGATAAATAGATTTTTGTGTATAAGGACGATAAACACATTTTGTATATTATTGTGTACAACTATAAATAAAGAGGTTTTTGTAAGCTATCGTGTACAATGATGATAAATAGACTTTGCAGAATTATTGTGTACAATAATAAATAAGTAGATTTTTAAAGTTATTGTGTGCAGTGATCATAAATAGACTTTGTAGAATTATTGTGTACAATTATAAATAATAAGATTTTTGCAAGTTATTGTGTACAATGATTGTTATATTATCTGGTGTAGATTGTTCAATTTTCCATTAAATTTTCCTTCATCAAAGAAAAGACCTTTGAAAGGAGACCGAATTCAACCTAAGCAAAATTATTGGGCAGGCAAACTACATTATCAATGGTGTAATAAAAGGAAGCTAATAATAGAAAAAATTCACCAAATTCTTCACCAACCTTTAAATACTAGCAAGACTACTTCCACAGAAACAACATATTTCAAATCTAACCTTATTTCTTATCAAAATGAACCCAAACATTAAAAAACCACTTCCCCCTTATTCTTAAAAAATCGATACCCGCCCTCCCCCATCTCTCAACACTTCATTTCTCTCAACTCAAACCCTATTTTCCTTCTTCTTCATCTCCATCTTCATCTCTCTCTTCATAGCCCAAAATTCAACAAAACCGATCCTCTCTCTCTTCATAGCCTGAAATCCACCAAAATCGATCCAAATCTATTGTAACTCATGAGTCAAACCCGTAATCTTTCATTGAACACATCCCTTGCAATACACGAGTCAAAACCCGCGCCAAATCCCTCTAGCTCGTGACCCCAAACCCCATATCCTTCTAATATTACATTTTTCACCAAATAATGGCTAGAGGAAAGCGTAAAGTTACAAAGGGAACATTGAGTGTAACGACGCGACCAAGTTCAAGCTCGAGCATCTCGAAAGGGCCGTACGATGCCACCAGTTATGGGGTGAAAATATTTCATCCAACGGAGTACATATCTCACCCAAGAAAACAAGATGTAAGTTTTTCTTTAAAGATTTTGAATTTATGTGTTATATTGTTAAAACACCTAATATATACTTGATTCGTTCTGCAAATTGGGTGTTTTTATGTGATTATTATAGAAATGTATGGTTGTTGGTAGAAATATATGTCTTGGATGAAAAACTATAGTATTTTCATGAGTGCCCGTAAAGTGTTTGACGAAATGTCATACTGAATTATATGGTGTATTTTTTTCATTGTCCGTAATGTGTTTGATAAAATTCCAGATTGTGGTTTATACTATATTTATATGAATTCTTGTAACATGTTCGATGAAATGCTATATCCCATCCAAAGATAAAATGTAAGTTTCTTTAACAAAAAATTTGGTTGTTATGTGTTATATTGTTAAAACACCAAATAGATGCTTAAATCATTTTGAAAACTAAGTGTTTTTTATGTGATGCTTCTAGAAATGTATGATCATTGGTAGCGATATATGTTTTGGATGAAAAATTATAGTGTATGTTTATTGCTCTTAAGGTGTTTGACGAAATGTCATAATAGGGATTATAGTACATTTTTCTTCACACACATTTTTCACTAAGTCATACTTACATTTTAGTTTCTTAGGCTGTTCTCCACACACCTTTTTCACTAAGTCATACTTACATTTTAGTTTCTTAGGATGATTTCTATGATCTTGGTATTCGTGGGTTTAGGAACACTACACTAGTTATGATGTTAATATTTATTATTTAGTCATTCAATATCATATTAACGTGTAATTCGGATAATGCAGGTGCTGACGACATGCAGGTGCTGACGACATGCGCGGCAGGCATGATGTGCATGATTGGCGGTCTCAACAAGCTGTTATTCGAGAAAATGTTAAGCACACGTGAGGCGATGATGACGGCGATGATAAAGGCCAAAACATCAATGAAACAAAGGATAAGAAAATTGTAAACTTATGATCTTTCCTTATTTATTTTTTGGTTTGAAATCAAAATATACTGAATATGTACACTTGTAGGCGAAGTTGCAAAGACGCCTGCACATGTATGAAACTCAAACAAGCATGCATGAGAGTGATGATGATGAAGTTCATGAAGATGATGACAACGACTGATGGTCGCGCCCCAAATGCCTGTTAGAATGGCGTTTGGGGACCAAAATGCCATCAGCACTGCCCAAACACCATTCATTACTGGTGATTCACCAGTCTTGAATGACGATTGGGGCCTGATGGTGGTGCTCCAAAAGCATGATTCAAAGGCATTTGGCCCGTGTCCCATCTACACGGGCCAAATGCCTGTTTCAATGGTGTTTGGGGCCCATATGCCATCAGCAGGTCCCAAATGCCATTCATAAATTTAGGGCCCATAAGCCATGCACAAAGCCGATGATTGCAATCGGGGAGGACCATGTTGATTGCTTTACGCATTGCCTTATCACCATCTGTAATGATCGATTGAGGTACTTTATTTTTCATGGCATACAAGAAAAAACAAATGGGTACAATGGATGTATGTGAAGTGTGAACGTTGGGATGAGGCCTTCCAACATGAGAAATTCTTTGCTTTCATGAGAACGACACAACGATATGAAGGTATGAACGTGTATATCTACCAATTCGTTGAACGTCGATCTAAACTGTTTGAATTTGTGCTACAATTCGATCGGGGGTTGGCACGTATTCGACACGAGGAGAGGTTGGATGATTTCAAGATGACAAATGAAATGCATGTGCTTCAGACTCACTCGCATGCAAACATATCCCTTTTTGAAATTTATTGCACCGTCGTTATTGTCTTCTTCAATAACCTCTAGCTCACCGAATTTCTCAGAAATGTTAAATGGGCGAGTGTTTGAACAAGAACATCAAAAAATTGGACACAATAATATAATACAATTACATAACTAAAAGAAGCCTAACTCCAAACTAAAACAAAACAAAAAAAAAGCTCTAACATTCACCAAACTACCATACACCTCAACAATTCAATAATAACAACCACAAATGAGAAAATTCACAACAATAAAAAAAATCTCAATTACGTAACTAAAAGCTCCCAACTAAAACAAAACAGAAAATGGGATGCTCTAAAGCTTGAATATTCACCAAATACCTCAACAAATTCAATACTAACACCCAGAAGAATAAGAAAAATCCTTATTACATAACTAAAGGAACCCTAACAAATAACGAGTAATGACAACTACAAATGAGCAAATCCAAAACAATAAGAAAATTCCCAATTATAGAATTAAAAGAACCCGAAACTATAACAAACAAAAAACAAAGCTCTCAAGTTTGACAAAATGTAAACAATATCTGAAAAATTAGCTTGGAATGATAGTCGACAATAATTCATGCCCCAATGTCATCTATATATCTCAACACTCACACACCAAAATCACTACTGCAAATGGAATAATAAGTGCATCATTAAAGGGTGAAGGAAGCCCAATCAAATTCGTGATCAGTGAACTTACCCATTTGATTGGGTGACCACTTGGGGCGGCCTTGAAATTTTGGATGAAGAGAAGGTTGTTGGCGAGGGAAACAAATCTATGAGCTTAGACCCAAATATCAAGTTCACACCTTCTAAGTATAATTTCACTCACAAAATATAAAAGGTAATTAATTTTAAATCACACATGCTATAAGATAAATTACAAGTCATGATGAGGGGTTAGAACATACAATCTTTTTGACCTTTTCGGTCCGTCCCAAGTTAAGTCGGCTGTCTGGCAATGTGTCCTATACAGTGACTTTCTCGTGCATGATGGAGATCTTGGCTATTGTGTACCAGAATACAGATATAGATTACACAATACATTTACCCAATCATACTAAGTCAACATTTAATATCTTAACTACATTAAATTTGTTTACCATAGTTTCTAGCTCAAGTGTTGGCGGGTATCTATCCACGATCTCGTGTTTCCTTAGAAAATTAGGAAGCTCTACTAGTTTTGACACAAATTGACTCTACAGTGGCACAATAAAAACATGATTCACAACATACATACAAACCTAAAACAAAGATGATACTGAGTAGTAGATACTCACAACAAAAACTTGGGAAGAAACCAGAATCGATTGCTTATCGATGCACGACGAGCCTCCAAGGTCAAAACGCTGACAAACAAACCTATAAGGTCCGAGCCAAGCCAATTTTTTGGACCGAGAGTCTTTAGGTCTCTCTGTTTAGCATGGATGCTAGAATGTCTAACGTGAATCTCATGGCAAAAGACATATAAATGACAAATGCAATCAAAATTTGGCCATGATGGTGTGTCAAATTTTGTTAGATTAGTATGGCTACTACCTATCCTCTAATCTTTTCTAAAAATATACTCCACTAAACGCTCATCTTTCACTTCTAGTGGATCCTGAAATGTGTACATACCCACTTTATATACCTTCTTGTTGCATTTAGTGATTGGTTTACCTTCAAATAGGGTGAACTTAGTAGATGACCATCTCTCCTCTCCTGAGTGCTGTGCAACTTCATTGGGAATCGACTTTCGGTAAACTCGGACAAGTCTTGTTTGCCCTACCAAAACATAGCCCCACGTAAGGTGTTAGATTAATAGTTAGATTATACATGTTATATATATATATATATATATATATAGAAAAGATGAAATATGAATAAACAGAATAATACCTTTCGACGTCTTTTAGTTGTTCCATTCATAGATGGTTTCCTGACCAATAGCAGGTCAGCGAATGTGTTGTCTAAAGCATCCAGCTGGATGCACCTTTCATCATTATCACCTTTATATAAAGGTGATAAAGAGACCGGTAGCTCTTCTTCGTGGGAGGGACTCATATCCTCATTAAAACCTCATTGTTCTTTACCTTGAGACAGGGTGTCATGTGGCTCATCGTATTATGCCCGAGATTTACCAGTGTCCCATTCCAAAAGACTCGCCATGGTTGTGCACATATTCTCTTGGACAACCATCATCTTTCTCTGCACCTCCATTAAATGTGAAATCCGCCTTCACGGAGCAGGACTCCGCCTGAAGAGCGATCACTTGTGCACTAAAAGCACCTAACTCGACGGCTTACTCTTCAGGTAGATTTGCACACATGTCCTCGCGAACGTGCTTACGCTTGTGGTCCTCCCGAACCTCACGATCGTCCGAAACGGCTTGCATGGTTGTATCAATCTACATAATATAAATATATGTGAATTAGTAATAAATAATCAATGGTAATATAACAAACCAAATTTTTAATATTCTCAAACGCTTACTACATAATAAATTTATTTTGTATAATCAATGCTCCCCTTGATTTTACAAAATAAATCATTTTTGCAACGACCCTGTCGTTCCACCTTAGCAGCGAAGGCTGGTTCAAGTCAACATAGTTGGCAGCACATGCCAACTTCTCTAGATAAAACAGCTGCATCGAAATGAACTTATTAGTAAATATACATATGTTATAATGTGAAAGTAATACCAATGTACACTAAATATATTAACTGTATAAATAACAAGCATCCGGTAATGCTATGGTGGTGGTTGTTTTGATACCTCGCGACACCATCCACAAAATCTTTAAAATAAGTAGAAGCCCAATTCTTCTGTTGAATGGTCGCGGATGACTTCACAATGTGTAACAATGAATGACTGACGATTGGTTTTGATCGAGGAGATAACAAAACTCTAACAGTGCAGCACAAGGGCTTGTCTCCAGTTGTCATTGTCAGTCTCCCCAATCAAGAATTTTGACAAGGCGTTCACCAGAATATCACCTTTGGCGTTCACCCAATTCGCCTTTAGATATTTTATCTCATTCACATCACCATAAAATTTGATCTCCTTCCCACCGTCAAAGATGCCCAGTATAGAAGTCACATCATTTGTGGTGACTTTGAGTGTCGACCCATGGACATTCAACGTGCAGGTGGCTGGATCGAAGCAACCTAATAGTTGTTGTAAGAATTTCCTCGTCATCTTGTGGCATTTAATATCAAACAACCCTCCGAATCGCATCTCCATGGCCGCTCTCCTCTTCCCTTCATAGAAAATTACCACAAATTTTTCGGGTGTACAACGTGTGAGTAACTTCCATTTAAAGGCATGCCTTCTCAGATGACTAGGACCGGGTTGTTCCGCTCTTCTTTCAATGGCATGGATTTCATTTTCCTTCAAATAATTGAGTTTGGCTTCCTTCGTCATACTTTTCCACTTTAAAGCTAGATCTTTTCGTGTATGCATATCGGAAACTCACTTAAATTACAATCAAAATTTATCAATTCCATGTTGTAATGTAATGTTTCTTTAAACATATTTAATTCATGACCACTAATCTTTTCACCTGCCGCCCTTATTTTAGCACATTCTTTCAAGTTTTAAACAACCAAATTAACATTGCAACCTTTTATATGAAAATAAGTAACATTAAATTGATGATCTCAATAATAACTTACAAGTATACAAAGACACCCTTTTGTGCCTTCTTTACGTTGACATTTGTGTTAGCCATTTATAATATATGTTAGTATAATCAAATTTATCCATATGATAATGTCTTCTTATCATTATTATCCCTGACACTATTTATAATGGATTGAACATCATCTAGTAAGAATGCTAAAATGACATACCGATATTATGTTCTTATATACATCAGCCTCCATTATGTTATTAATCAACTTTATGCAATGACTATTTGAGATAACGAATTAATTGGAAGTGACATATATCAACAATCTTAATAGATGATAAACATGATGTGTAAAGCATTTAAAGAATGTAACAAACTTATTTGATCTAGTTGCAACATGCTCTTCTCCAAGTTTTTTCATAATTTGTCATGTTAAAATAATCATATTAGTAAAGTTCCACCACGTAGGTAAGCTAGTTAAAAACTCTATAAATGTCCAAATCTCTATAATCATATAAAAAAATGACGTTGATCATGTAGTTCTCTCTAAAGTAGGACTTTCTTTTTTATTTGATTGCTTGAAGGATAACAAGTACAATAGTATTCATCTAATAACAAACATACATATGAAAGAACATAGTTAATTTCTTTAGGAAAATTGTAATTCATTATCATGTAGGGAAATTGTGGGAAGAAAATCATTGAAGAAGAAAAATAAAATTAGAATCTTTAAACTTTTTTTTAATGAAATGTGCCATTTTCACAAAAGAAAACATTAAGTTTCTCTGTGCTAGACCATAGTCTAGCAAAAAATTTATGTTAGACATTGGTCTAGCATTCTGACGTTAATATTAATACTTATTAGATCTGAGTCTAACAAAATATTTTGGTTAGATCTCAATCTAACAGTCACCAAATTCAACAGAAAAATTTAAATCAAATTGGCAACTTGATAATTTTTCCTGTAAAAAAGAACAAATTTCATTAAAATAAATTCGGTGTCCTAATTTTATTTTTCTTTTCTCAATAGGTCAATTTTAATTTTTCTCTGTTATCTTTGTGAGAGATTAACATTTATCTACAAGAAAATATCGTTGAAGAGCACATTTCTAATGGATGCATTAGTTCATTTTGATTTATTAAAACAAATCGAATGAGATTTATTCTTATAAAAGAATACCGTATAAGATTAATTTCTCACATCTATTAACTTGTACTTCTTAAAAGAAGAGATTCAACTTAATCCCTTGGATATTATAATAACAACCGATAAATTTGGTCAAGGAATGTGATCTATTTCTAATATATTATATCCTTTTAGAATTCTTGTTATGAGCAAAGGTAGTCTCTAGATGATGTAGTTCTGATCCGAGATGACTAAGATCATTATCTCTACAAAAAACCTATATTTGTCTCACAAAATATTGGACTGAAGATCGAACGAAATATTAAAAACTTTGACTTGGCCATAACTAAAATTCTTCATAATATATACACCTATACAACTTTGATTTGGCCAAAAATAAAATTTCTCAATAATATATGTATACAACTAGTATTAGTATATATTTGGATAGAGGAAGAATGAGTTTACCCACATCATATATACATCTCTCACTTTCAAATGCAACAACTAAGATATATTTTGATATTAATAGATGTGAAAGCATTCTAGCAGTCATTTAATAAGACTTTTTCAGCTTACAATTAATAGAATTAATTAAGGTGAAAAGATATTGATGGAAGAAGCTCATCCTCCCTATAAAAGCAGCTTCATGGAATTTGTCTCTCCACAACTCACCTCTCTCTGATTATACCAAATCGTATATTTCCTTAAGTCTCTCCCCAGCTATGGCACCTCAAACTCTCTTGATAGTAACGATTCTTGCATTTACTTGTTCAATTAGTTTGGCTTCTGATCCAAGCTCTCTTCAAGATTTCTGTGTCGCACTCCCAAATAACCCAGGTATAATTAAGTTTAGTTATGTTGATCAATTGTCTAAACATGCATCAAAGTAAAGTAATATAGTATATTTTATGTTCATAATTTATTGTGATGATTTATTGTGCAGTCTTGGTCAATGGATTTGTTTGCAAGGACCCGAAGCTTGTAACGGCAGATGACTTTTCCTTCACCGGACTAAACATAGCAGGCAACACAACAAATGCAGTTGGATCTCGTGTGACTCCTGTCAATGTTGCTCAAATACCAGGACTTAATACTTTAGGGATTTCTGTTGTTCGTATTGATTTTGCCCCTACAGGCATTAACCCACCACATACACATCCTCGAGCAACTGAAATACTAATAGTCACGCAAGGTAGCCTCCTAGTTGGTTTTGTCACCTCAAACCCAGAAAACCGTCTCATAAGCAAAATACTTCAACCGGGTGATGTCTTTGTCTTTCCAGTCGGTCTTATTCATTTTCAACAAAATGTTGGTCGTGGTAATGCAGTGGCCATCGCAGCTCTAAGCAGTCAAAATCCTGGTGTGATTACCATTGCAAATGCTGTTTTTGGATCAAATCCTAAGATTTCAGTTGATATCCTTGCAAAGGCTTTCCAAACAAATAGTCAAATAATAAATACTATTCAATCAAGATTCTAAACAGATGTTGTTTAACTTCTCTGGACAATATATTTGACAAATGGTTCGAACAATATTTTCTTTCGGGTATTGCTATTTGGTCATATTTGGTTGTATTGTTGAATAAAGTTGCATTGTAATTATTTGGAATGTTAATGTAATGCTATTATTGTTCTTAAATATTTTGTACACTCTTAGAAATTTTCATTTCAAAATATAGTAATTCCTATGACATGAACTAGAGTTTCTAAAGGCACTTTAAATGAAGGAAATATCATAAGTAGATTCAAATCTTTTAATTAAGGCATTTAAAATATAACAAGATATCACAAACAGTGGAAGAGCTATACTTTCTTCCAAATGTGTGCTTTAAGTATTTGTCAAATAACAGAATAACACATCATTATCTAATTAGTAAGTACGCAAATGAACTCTAAGAATTATTTCAATCATAACTTTGAATATTTTTATATAATACAAAATAAAAAAAAAGTTGAATGAAAAAAGTTAACAAAAATTGTTGCTTGATTAAAAAGAGAATATGTTTATGAAGTCTGAATCATTTTATGCATATAAAATGAAATGAAATACATCCAATATTGAATTAGTTCCCATCCTTATAAAATACGTTTTACATTTCTTTTTTGTTTAAACAAATTGAAGTTACATGATTTGAATCATGCTTGCAAAGTTAGTATGGTGTTTATGAAAATTAAACAATTAAAATTATTGTATACTTTAATCAACCTCAATTATAATTTTACAAATATAATGAATTGAATAAAGCAATGTAGCTAGAAACTACAAGTACATAACAAAGTATAAATAATACATGTATGAAAAAATTATCTCATGATGCTATAAAGTACTGGTGGGGTTGAGAATGAGATTTGTTGTTCTTCTATAAGTTGCATTTTCCCGCAACTGTAGCTCCAATATTTTCATTGGAATTGATTGAGTTGCTCATGACTCTAGTCGGGCAGCTCTGATATCATGTAAGAGCTTAGTGAAACTCTGTATTTAGCAATAGCAAGGAATAGTGCACTGAAATTCTTGATTTCGGATATTTATAATTCCATACTTTATTCTACAGCATTACATGTATATAAAGAGAAGAAAGAGAGAGCATGAGCAAGCATGCTAGCTCACCAAAATAATAACCGAAGCAATATTATCACTTAGTGGAAAAGGAAGTAATCGAGCGATCTCTATTTGTTTGTGCACACTGATGGTGTGGCTGATATAGACTTGGTTGATATGTTTGAGCCAGTCTGAGGATCTGGCATGCTGACATCGGGTGCTAATATTGTAAGAATATATTTTTGACCTAAAACAAATAGGAGGAAGGTCCAAGAATCCCTCCAAGAATTCTTAAGGTGAACCCCAGTATATTGGAGGTGAATTCCAGTACATTGGAGGTGAACCCCTATAAATATTTGGTGAACTCATATAAATTTTTGATGAACTTTTCTGAAAATTATTAATTTTGTACGTTTTAGTGAACTCCAGTACATTTTTTGTAAACCCCAGTACAATTTTGTGAACTCTTATACATTTTTTGTGAACCCTTCCAAAAATTATTAATTTTGTACGTTTTGGATGAACACCACTACATTGATGGTGAGCCCCTGTACATATATGGTGAACCCCATACATATTTGATGAACTCCTCCAAGAAAATAAATTTTTAAATTTTGGTGAACTCCTCAGGCATTTGTTGTACATCACTACAAAATTGGTGAACACCTAAAATTTCAATCACCACTTATCATGGGCGAATCGCCTATCTAAAGCCCATAATCACCATCCTAAAGGTGTTAATCGTATCTTCAAGGCCAAACTTCATTCAAATGGCTCTAATCGCCACATCCATTCCTAATCACCATACTTGGATAGGCAATCATCATAGATGTCCGTAAACGTCATCAAAATAGCCCTAATCTCCATTCAAAAGGATCTAATTTTCATTTTCCTCATAAAACCTAAAATTCTTATTTTTTTAATTAATTACCGTATACCGAACAAATCACCTATAAAAATAGAAATTCCCTCAATGCAAATATTCACGATATTCACTTATTATGTGAATATCGTGAATATTCACCATCCTAAAGGTGTTAATCGTATCTTCAAGGCCAAGCTTCATTCAAATGGCTCTAATCACCGCATCCATTCCTAATCACCATACTTGGATAGGCAATCATCATAGTTGTCCCTAAACGCCATCAAAATAGCCCTAATCTCCATTCAAAAGGCTCTGATCGTCATTTTCCTCATAAACTCTAAAATTATTATTTTTTAATTAATTACCGTACACTGAACAAATCACCTATAAAAATAGAAATTCTCTCAATCCAAATATTCACGATATTCACTTATTATGTGAAATTAGTTTGGATTAAGTAAAAATTCTCAAAGCAATGAACACTTATCATAAACTCGATAAAAATTATAATATTGTTGTGTTTTTGTGACAAGTATCAAGCGAAATGGATTTTCACCATATATAGGTCGTGATGTTATGATAGTCGGTAAATCCTATTTATCGGTTTGACGAACACGCATAACCCTCAACTTCTGATTTTACTGTTAAATTGAATATATCCGTCAAAAGTTTGAAATTAATTATTTAAATTTTAAATTTAACATTTTATTTTATCATTATAACCCCATAAAATTTGGGAAATAGCCCCATTTATGTTTTTTAATTTATAATCCTATAAATATATTTTTTAAATCTAACCTTATTTTATTATCATAATTAACCCCAAAATTAAATAACCCTATTCCCCCTCTTAAAAAACCCGATACCCACCCTTCCCCTCTCTCAACACTTCATTCCTCTTCACTCAAACACTCTATTCTCATCCTTTCTTTTTCATTTCTTCATCTTCATCTCTTCATAGCCCAAAAATCTCATCAAACCGCCTCAACCACAACACCGCAAGGAAATTTCCCACATCCCTTGCAAACACGAGTCAAACCGCCCAACCCGAGCCAAATCCATCCATTCCGCGACCCCAAACCCCATATCCTTCTAATATTGTATTTTTTCACCAAAAATGGGTAAAGGAAAGCATAAAGATCCAAAAAGAACGGTGAGTTTAACGACGCAACCAAGTTCGAGCGGTTTGAAATGGTCTTACGATGCCACGATTATGGGGTGAAAAGATTTTGTCCGAAGAACCAAAATCTTACTATCCCTATTCTTCATATTGCTCCCACGGAGCATATATCTCATCCAAGCAAACAAGATGTAAGTTTTTCTTTAAAGATTTTGAATTTTATGTGTTATATTGTTAAAACACCTAATAGATTCTTGATTCGTTCTGGAAATTAGATGTTTTGTATGTGATGATTGTATAAATGTATGGTTGTTGGTAGAAATATATGTCTTGAATGGAAAATTATAGTATTTTCATGAGTGCCCGTAAAGTGTTCGATGAAATGTCATAATGAATTATATGACGTATTTTTATCATAGTCCGTAAGGTGTCTGATAAAATGCCACATTGGGGTCTGTACTATATTTATATGAATGCCCGTAACATGTTCGATGAAATGTTATATCCCATCCAAGGAAAAAAAATGTAAGTTTCTTTAACAAAAAATTTGGTTGTTATGTGTTATAGTGTTAAAACACCCAATAGATACTTGAATCATTTTGAAATTTGGGTTTCTTTTTATGTGATGCTTCTAGAAATGTATGATTATTGGTAGCAATATATGTTTCAGATAAAAAATTATAGTGTATGTTTATGTGCCCGTAAGGTATTCGACGAAATGTCACAATAGGAATTATAGATTATTGTCATTGTTTTCTTTGATATTTTTTCCTATGTAACACATCTTTCTTCACAGACCTTTTCACTGAGTCATGACTTAAATTTTTGTTCCTAGGCTGAGTTCTATGATCTTGATGTACGTGATTTTAGGAATACTACACTAGTAGCTCGGTGGTATAGTAGGCTTTTTGAAAATGTGAAAAGGAATGTCAATACTTCCAGGTTTAGGTACTTTACAAGTATATTGAACATGGGGTAGATTGATCGCGTCCTATTGAAAAGCCTGTCCGAGAAATGGTGGGATACAACCAACACCTTTCATATAGATGAAGTGGGTGAAATTACAATGACCCCATTGGACTTTGCTGCGATTATCGATCTGAAAGTCGATGGCTGACAACTAGACTATTATTTGGAACTCTACAACAACAAGAAGGCATTACGGAAGCTAGTCTACAAACCGTTGTAAGAGCTTAGAGCAAATTTTTTAGTAATTAATGGATATTTTATAATCATGTTAATTACAAGTGTACTAATCCTGAGAATGAGGGAATTTTGACGAGAGATTTTCTTTTGGTGCTCTTGGGTAGTACAATTTTTACGACAATAGCAATAAAGTTTTTTTGTACTTCCCCCGCCAGTGTACATAAAAATAGATGATATACGAGAGTATAATTGGGGTTGTTCGGCGTTGTCCGTAAGGTATTGCAATATGGACGTTTTATGCCTCGACAAAAGTGTAGGGACTGGGGGTTTCTGGAGAGCATGAAAGGTATGGGCTTGTGGATACTTTCTATGTTTGGCACTAGGTGGACCATTGGGTGGTCCAGACACATTATCAAGAGCACGTTGGATAGACATTGAGTCGGGAACAAGGGATGTTGCTCACTACCTAAAAGAATTATGTGTTAAACTTTGATATGTGAGGCCCAATGATGTATGTGTTTTATTCTATCAATTCTTATATTCCCCCCATCCCCCATCTTGAGTATGAATAATTTTTTACAGAGAAACTATTTATTTTTTAACTTGCTGATAAGTTGGAACCCTTGGGGACAACATAAAAACTTGTCTGACCATTGCATCGACAGTACACCTCCTACCACCATGAGAATCTTGCTGCAAGGACCTTTTGGAAGAGCATGGTAATTGGGTGAGAGCGTCTCATGACAGAGTTTAGGAACCAAGGTGTCGTACATCCCATATAGACCCCCAGCTTCAATGTTATGTGATCAACCATTCACCAGAGAGGATCTGACTGGTGGTCTTGGAGGTTGGAGAGCGACACACTTCGTCGATGATGTAGATGGCGATGACTAATATACTTATGATGAATTCTGGCAAAAGTGGTTGTCTTACAACTATGATGGGGCATCTTCATCTTTACAGGTGCTAAACTGTTGGAAAATGCGACGCGTGTGCAGCGGAGGCGTTTTAAAAAAATCAATAAAAATAAATCTTTTTCGATAAAAAGGAAAGCAAGCGCAACGCAACGATTTTAAAAAATAAAAACTTTTATTAAAAACTCTTTTCAGTCAGTATCCATTATATATTTATATATTAAATCTACAACATACAAGGTTAGGAATCATATACCTTTGTAGTCTTAATCAAGCGTCCTTACAAAGCCAATCGATCCTCCGTCCCATGAAACCGTTCCAACGATCAATAGACTCTTAGATTCACACCAAGATCTACCAAGTCAATCCTCAATGCACTAGACGTGTGTGAGCACGTAGAATATTACACGACACTTTTTCTATCTCTAGATGTTCTCAACACATGAGATCTAGAGATTTATTGAAAAAGACTTTTGTGAGATGATTCTCTAAAAGAATGTGATGATTATTCTTTTAGACACTTGATTAACTATTAATCATAGAGAAAAATAATCTAAACAATTGTGTTTACAACTCAATTCTGTGATTGATGAACTTACTCTCTGATTCAACTAATTGATCTGATCAACGAATCAACTAAGGCCATTCGAATAAAATCTGTATCTTATTCTTGAAAACTAATGTTTAGGGATAATTAAAAACTAATGTTTAATTTCAAATTGCCCAATATAGTGCGACCTACTGTATAATGGTGCACAACTGCAGTGTCACATCAATGATCTGAATCTAGATCACATGCATTAATATGATCTTAGTGAACCGTACTAGCAACCATTCATTAAAGATTTCATACTTTAATATGTCACTGACAATTTTATTCATTATCTATGATCTTAATCCTCTAGTACTAATACAAGATCATAGTCTCATTAATGAATATAGAATTATCATATATTTATATAAATTATTCAATAATAATGTAATATAACAATTATAAGAAAAATGTAATCCTCATTAAAGTTCATATCAAAATGTCAATACACATGTTTAAAGGGTATAACCCCCAATAATCTCCCACTTGCCCTAAAGGAAATATGGCATTTCTCTCAATCCCTTGTTTCACACATGACCCTCAAACTTCGTAGGAAGTGTCCTGGTAAATGAGTCAGCCAGGTTCTGATCCAACATTATCTTCATGATAGTCAGAGCCAAATTCTGATCCAATGTTATCTTCATAACAGTAAGATCACCTCGGTCTATGACCCAGGCGTCGACTTTCGAATATCCTTATCTGATTCCTAATCAGTATATCTAGTGCGATTCAGGTCTCCTCCTAAATAAACAAGCATATAGTTTCTCGTTCTCCTAAGATACTTGAGATATGCTTTACTACAATTCAATGTTCCAAACTGGATTCGATTGATAACGTTTAACACATCACACTGCATAACAGATGTTTGGTCTCATAACTATATGGCATATATGAGACTTCCAACTGGTGAAGCATATGGAACATTTCTCATATCCTCTTCCTCATGAGGTGTCTTAGGATATTGTTCCTTGGAGAGGATAATTCTTTGTTGGAATTCTTCATAGAGAATCTCTCCAGCACCTTATCATTATAAGATGCCTGAGAAACTGCCAAGAGCTTATTCTTTCTGTTGCTTAGAATTTGGATGCCTAGAATATAGCTCGCCTCTCCCAAATCTTTCATTTTGATTTTCTAAGCTAGCCACTTCATTACCTTTGACAAAGTTTTTACATCATTCCCAATGAGTAGAATATCGTCAACATAAAGAACTAAGAAAATTACTATCTTATCTTTGATGTATTTACAAACACAGGTTTCGTCAACATTTTTCTCAAAGTCATAAGACTTTATAATCTCGTCAAATATAAGGAATCTAGATGTTTTCTTTAATCCATAAATGGGTTTAAGCAACTTGCATACTTCTGATCTTACCCCTTTTGTACGAACCCTTCTCGTTGCATCATATATATGCTTTTTCAAGAGAGTCATTCAGAAAAGATGTCTTGACATTCATTTTCCATATCTCATAGTCAAAACTAGCGGCTATGGATAAAATGATGCGAATGGATTTGAGCATGGCCACAAGGGAGAATGTCTATTCATAATCGAATCCCTCCCTTTGTGTATAGCCCTTGGCTATGAACCGTTTCTTGAAAATCTCTACTTTTTTATCGGCACCTCTTATCTTCTTAAAGATCCATTTATATCTAAAGGGTCTTGCATCTTCAGGTGGATCTACAAGTTTCCAGATGGAATTAGAATACATAGATTTCATTTCCTGGTTCATGACATCTTACCATTTCTCCTTTTTAAGATCAACCATTGTTTCTTCATATGATAATGTATCATCATTATCAGTGTCTGACACTAGGACATGTGCTGTTCATAGTGAAATGATTGTCTCACAACCCTCCTACTACGACGTTGCATCGGGGTTTTCTTTGTAGGAACTGTGGTTTCTCTGGTTTTTCATTTATCAGAAGAAATTAAAGGTGGTCTGATCTCATCGGTCACTAATTCCTCAAGAACTAGTTTGCTTTGAGGTTTGTAGTTTTATATATAGTCATACTCAAGGAAGGTTGCATTTGTTGACTAAAACACCTTTTGATCGTTATGACTATAAAAATGTCCACCTCTAGCCTCTGTAGCATAACCAACAATATACATACTTCAGACCTTGAGTCTAACTTTTCAGTTTTGGGTCTAAGAACGTCAGTTGGACACCCCCATATACAGAAATGACGTAAACTAGGTTTGGAGCCATTTCATAACTCTAAACGCATCTTGCTTACAGACTTAGAGGATACTACATTCAAAATGTAAGTTGCCGAGTGTAGTGCATATCCCCAAAATGTAAGTGACAGTGATGAGTAACTTAACATCGACCTAACCATATCCAATAAGGTTTGGTTTCTCCTTTCTGCAACACCATTTTGTTATTGTGTTCCAGGTGCTGTGAGTTGTGATAGGTTCCACACTCTAATAGATAATCCTTGAATTCTAAATCCAAGTATTCACCGCCTCGATCGGATCGAAGGGTTTTCAATGATTTACCAATTACTTTTTAGCTTTAGCTTTGAAGTCTTTAAACTTTCCAAAAGTTTAAGACTTTCTTTACATTAGGTAAGTATAATCATATCTTAAGTAATCATCAATAAAAGAGATGAAATACTCATACCCACATCTAGCTTGTACATTGATCGGTCCATAGACATCACTATGTACTAGTTCAAGTGGTTCATTGGCTCTTTGACCCTTTCCTGTGAAAGGTCTCTTGGTCATTTTACCCTCTAGACATGATTCACAAACATGAAGATTTATAACTTTTAGTTCTCTCAAAGTACCATGCTTTGTTAACATGTTTAACCTATCTAGATTAATATGTCCCAACCTAAGTTTCCAAAGATATGTATTATCATCATCATGAAAAACTCTTTATCGTTTGTTACTTTTAGGTTTTGCTACTTTAAATAATTCAGAATTATTTAACGCGCGTTCAGTCATTTTAAGCATGTACAGTCCGTTTATAATTTTAGCATGACAGATATCGAATTCGTTCTTAGAAATAATAAAAATTTTATTAATAAAAGACTTCGAATAACTGTCCTTACAAAAAAGAAAGAGAAATTAAGTTTCTCAAAAATTCATGAATATAATAAACATTGTTCAAAACTAAATAATTATATCCAAAAAGTAAACGGACTATCCTTAATACTTTAGCTGACACGAGCGCATTACTGCCAACTCTCAAAATGACCTCGCCATCAGCCAGCTCACTTGACGAATCAAACATCTACAAAGAAGAACATACATGATTAGTGGCTCTTAAATCAAGTATGGAGAATGAAAAATCATATTCCACTAAGCAAGGTTCAAGAACAAGTAAATTTATCTTTCCTTTTCAGCTCAGAGAGATACATGTTACAATTTTACTTCCATTGACCTTCATCCTTACAATGGAAACATTTTCATGCGAGTTCGTTGTCAATATTGTTCTTCTTGCCTTCAGCCGACATTTTGGCCTTCTTTAGATTATTATTCTTGCTTTTGTCCTTCTTCTTCCTTTTGTTACTACTAATAATAGAAGGAGAAGGGTTTTGCTCAGTAACATTTATCTCGCCCCCAATGGTGGCCCCTATGTCAATAATCTAAGTATGTACTGCAAGCCTATCAAGACTTTCTTTAGAAAGAATAAATTCATTATGCTCATAAACTAGCAACATGTTCAAGTTGGATTTCCATTTTATGGAATTATCACCATTCAATTTCTTAAGAGCGAGTAAAGCAGTAACAGAGTTACCCATGGTAGACATAATAATGATAACTAAAATTTAAAACATAAAAGATTTAATATAATTGATAAATATCTAGAATTTGAAAAGTAACGTGATGTATGAATGCAACATAATAGACACACGAATTTAACATTTACTAATCATGATAAAACAACTAAACAATTAATATATTACCTTAGGGTCAATCAGATTAAACTCACACTGTCTATGAGACATTCTCATCCTTATTAATTAAAACTTAAAATATATCATATTTTCTCTTTTAACAATAAGGTATCGCTTGTTCGGTCAAGTCACAACTATCCACGTAAATGCTTAATTGTGACTTTGTGAGTGTAACCCATCATTTCAGATTCCATGACTTCATTTTGAATATGCCGCCCACTAACTATTTTAGGATTATGTGTTTTCATTTTTAACTAATTAATTAATTCAAAATTAATCATTAGTTAAAACAATAACCCTATGAATATTTAATAATAAGTTATACCAATCTCATTAGTGTAAGTTCATTTAACCTTCTGAAGCACCCAAGGTATAATTAGGTGAACTTAGATTAACTAATTAATTATATTCATCAAACTTTAATTCTTTTACCAAAATCAGTTATCCTAAAGGTTACTATAGCCCTTAGGGGTCGCTTGGTATAAGATTTTGAGTAAATCTCAAATATCTATAATAGGTCAGTGGATAATTTGGATATCTTCATGATGAGCTCGATAATAAGTCCAGATTCTTCCCAGGCAATGAAGGGTCTTCGAACATTTGTCACTAAGTCTGAAGACATATACTACACTTTAAGGACTGTCAACTTCAAGTATGTTTAGTCATAGATCCTGTGAAGTTCATCGTTACGCCACATAGGAATCACGTGGGTGTATTTAGATCTCACATGTTCAATCTTGACATGTCACTCTCAGTGACGTGGATCCATAATTACATTAACCTCCCGTTGAAGGCATAACAATGAAGCTTGACAATAACTTCTAATTTGAGTGTGCGTCATTCTAACAATTCGTGGGCGTGATGTATCCATCCACTCTTCAAATAAATAATGATTTCCGGAATACGATTTATGGAATATGATTGTAGGAATGTATATGCTTGGAAAGTTAAGATTACTTTGTTTGTTAACACTTGAGAATGTTCTGATTTAATGGTGAATGTGTTAATTTTTCGACCATACCATTATATTATGATGCGGCATGTAGATTTTCATCAAATATTCTCCATACAATTGAACCAATACCGTTACAAGTGTATTAATGCGGTATAGAATTTATAATATAAGATAATAATTCTTATAAGAAAAACACCGATGATTTCAGCTCAATGATCAAGATTATAGTACCGCGGGAGAGTATAATGTCTGGAAAATAAAGATTACTTTGTGTGGTAACAATTGAAAATCTTATAATATAATAGAGAGAATTACTTTGTTTGTTTTGATTAAATGTTTAAAGAAGTGTTACATATATAATTGTCGATTTCTAATTTTACCCTTGGACCAAAATATATTTATTGATAGTTAGTATATATTTATGGAGGATAGTTTAGTTAAAAGAAGAAGAAATAAAAAGCAGAGATGCTCGGCATGGAAATAACACCCAATTTTGGGAGATTTGAGATACCCTCAAAATGAGGGCATCTTCACATTCCAGCTATATAAATACCCTAAAAAACTTCAAACCAAACAACGTAATCAATTGTTTTCTTTTAGTTTCTAGGCATATTTCCTCACTTCCCCCGTACCAAACACGCCCTTAGTGTGGTGTGATTACCAAGTTTTAATTAACTAAAACCTAGCAGTTTACATGCAATTGATTTCATAAAAAAATACATATAAACATATTATGATAATCCTAATAAATCATGTTTCTACAGATAAGATGCATGATTAAATAAAACTATGTGAGATTTTCATGTATGACGTGTGATTGACTAATGCATGGACATGTTATCAAACATAACAATTAAACAATTAGTTAACAATTAAATAAAATAATAATGAACCGAGTGACTATTGAGTATTTCTAAATTATAACTTTTGAAATAAAGAAATAAATTACAAAGCGGACTTCAAGATACATATTTCCCAAATATTTTCTTCTCCTCCTGATGTCCATCTTCATAATCTTCAAGCTTCGAACAAAACCCCTTTTAATTAAGAAAAACTATTTTTTAACTAAAATTAATTTCTATTACTATCCCTTCAAAATTATTTGACTTTGACTTAATCAAATAAACATTTTATTTGATTTGGTCAAACCCAATCAGCTTATTAATTGATAATTTTCATAACATTAAAAATTAAAAATTAATTTTAAAATTTAAAAAGATAACTGATAGATTTAGGGTTATCATCAAAATCTTTAGTGATAGAGTTAGTTGGTATTAAGGTTTCTGCGAAACTTTCCTAAATGTGATAACAGGTTCCACCGACCACCACCAACCACTGGATCTGCCGCTGCTGGCTACCGACCATCGCCGGCTGGGTGGTGACGTAGCCAGAATCATAAATTTTGGCAACATGGCCGGTTTTCAAAAATCGGCGGCGCCAGCGCCATCCAATTTTCAGTGTCGGTGCCAGCATTTATTCTTGGTCCTAGATCTGATCAAAGAAATCTCAGTTGTTAGATCACAAAAGGTAGGCCACGGTTGTAGGTTAAAGTTTTTTGCAAAGCTTCCAAAGGAAGCTTCCTTCTTCTTCTTCATACATCTCAAAATTTTGCATCAAACTCAAGGTTAACATCAAGCTTTCTAGGGCACGCGATTAGGATCTCTCTTTGCGTGTCATCGGTGCTCTCTCTCTCTTTCCCCTTCATCATTGTAAGTTATCTCTCTCTCATTCTTTCTCTCTCTCTCTCTCATCCTCGTATGTTGTTAAAGTCGAGCACAAAAGCTTGAGCCTTTGTCAATAGAGGAAGTGGTAGTTCTCACGTTAGCTTTTTTTAAAATTTTGATGGTTTTCTTTTGATTCAAGCACACAAAAGTGAAAAAATCTCTCTTTCTCCTCTCACTTTGTCTTTCCACGTCTCTATTTGTCTCTCTTTCTCTTTGATTCTTGTTCCTTCCTAAATATGAGCTCTTAGATTTTCATATCTACTTCTAGAGCAACCAGGTCGTTCCTCTCTTCTTTCCAGTTGGTGGCTGCAATGTTGGTGAATTTTAGAAGGAACCCTAGCTCCACTACACATTGGTGACTCGATTTTTGTCCAAGTACACATCCTGATTTCTGCCCAGGTTGTTTAATTTTTCAATTTTCATTTCTGATTAGGGAAATAAAATTGATTATTCCAGTTCGTAATTTTGAAACTTCAAAAAATAAATTCCTGAGTGAAAAATGACCTCTCTCTTTGTTTTGATATTAATAATTTCAGCATCTGTTATGAACTTTGAAGGACGCCATAAATCTATTGAAAAAATTGAAGGTGTTTGATTTAAATGGCATACCAATATTTGATATAGTGGAAAGATAGAAAAGGCGTTGTTGCATTTGGGTATTTTTAAGAATTTCAGGCTTAAGTTTTTATGGAACTATGTAAAGAAAAATAATGAGCTTATGACACTTTAATCAAACTATTTCCACCCTTGGCAAGTCCCATTTTTTTTAGCATTAAAAGAATTTAAACTAATTAAAGAAAGTAAATTAGTTTGAGCAACATAGTACAATTTTGAAATAGTTAAGGTCATTTCTTATTGTGAACAGAGTAAGGTTCATCATGCTGTTAATCCAGATCCATACAGAGGTGTCTTTGGTGCCGATAGAGAAAAGTATGCAAAGGACGTCCAAGACCTCATTGATTTTGGAACATCGGGAAATGTTGCTGTGTTTATTTCAGAAGCAGTATAGGTAAAACTCAAACGTCCGCATCTTAGGAAAGTTTGCTTCTTTTCAATTTGCTTAGCGATTTGATATGATATTTCTTTACTAAAAATATTTTTTTTATTAATGGTAGGGAGTTTGAGGCATTGTAGAATTGACCCCTGGTTACTTGCCTGTTGTATATAGTAGCATAAAGAAAGGAGGGCTTTGTATAGCCGACGAGGTTTAGTCAAGATTTGCAAAGCATAAGGGTTTTAACAATTGAGCCAAAACAAATTTATATGTTCATTTTTCATGTTCTCTTTCTAAGTAATGTTCTCATTTTCTCCTTGCAGATATGTCTTTTGCGGCAAACATGCTGATTATCTTGCTTCTATGAAGGTAATTTGATTTTGGGTTGGCAAAACTTAACATCGTTGAAAATTATTTAATGAATCTAAATTGACTTTCTAGTTCTTATAAATGTTTTGATGGTTTTTCTCTCTTGATTCTTGTTTATTCACTTCTAGATTTATTAATGTTCTGATGTGTTTCTCCATTCTAAAAAAAATTGATTTAACATTATTTTAGGGAACATTTTTCATTCCAAGGTTTAGTTGATTATGTTATTCATGCTTATTAGCTACCTGCTCAAGAAATTGTTCCCCTCCAAAACATTTCATCATTACTATCTTACGTGCAGTAAAGATATTTACATCTCGCACTACTTTATTATGATAAGCATGAATGATTTGTTTGATGATGTAACGATAATAAATTCGATATGTTGGCAAGATGTAATGGATGCATCTGGTGTGGCTCTTGTGGTGATTGGGCTGGGCAGCATTGATAAGGTATATTAACCTATTGAGCTGCTGATATTTTATTGTTATCCCTTCTTATCTTCCACTCAAGCTATAGAGATTGTTTTCTGATACCTAAGATAGAGCTTTCCTCCATCAGTTAATAGTGCACACATATCTTGTTTTGTTAATGAGAGTTTCCTTCATTAGTGCGAGTTTTGATAAGAGTTTTTGGTATTAAATCTAAATAATGATAGTCCAAAAAAATGAAAATGCATCTGGTGTGGCTTTTAATCTATGATATTTGTTTAATCAGAAATGTTTTGCTTATAATAGAGCTATTGGCAGTTCCAGTTCATTGTAAACTGATTATTTAGAAGATTAAGCTGGCTCTTTGCATTACTAACAGTAGAGTATACATTCATGGTTGAGGATTATCTAGATCTTCATTTCATTTTATGTTGTTCATGCTTTTACTTCATCTCACTACAATATATATGAAGGGCCTCAAAGTTTTGCTCTTTACTACAAATCGACATGCAAGAGTTTTTAATAATAGTATAATTACTTATCGTGTGCGGGTCTTGGTTGTAGGTCTTCTTCTCTAGAATCAAACTAGGCACTGCTGGATAATAAATAAAAAATCTGACAGAGCTCAGCAAGCCCAAGAGCCAATGATTAAGTAAGTTGTTTCCCCACTGTCCTATTTATCAAATTATAATTATTGCCTGCTATCCACATGTATGGGATGGAAAATTTATGAAGTTATAACTGGATTTACGTCATACTATCTTTCGTAAACTCAATTGAATAAGAGTTACTATGACAACAACAAGTACTTAGCGCACGTGAAATAGGCTGCTTATTGATTGGTCTTTGTTTTTTTTTTTTGCATCTTGCCATTCCATATCATCTCTACGCACCAAAATATTTTGATTGCTGTTGGAAAGCGGCATATGACAGTTTACTGGGAAACAACAAGCCATTTCCACAGCCAATTCCTCTCACTGTATGTCTCCATCTCGCTCGTCTGAAAATCATAGTTTATCTCATTGATCAATGATTAAAAATTTACAGGAAATGTAGATTTTCTTGTGGAAGTGTGGGAGCAAGACGAGTTATATGATTGAGAATGCGACGTGAAAGGCATCACATGATGCTTAAATTTGAAAAGTCATTGAATGGTTTCTTGTAAACCTTGAATTGCTAAAAAAACAAAGAAAAATAGAAGAAGACGATGATTGCATAATAGTGACTTGTGTAACAAGATGAACAATATCATCACACGCCCACTCTGGACTTTCCTATATATACACCCTTTTTGACTTGCACTTGCCCCCTTTCTTAGTGTGTGAAATGACCAAGTGTGTTAAATGATTAAGTTGCAAAAGGGCTACGTTGTGAAAATAACTAAGTACATGAAAATGACCAAGTATGTTAAAATGGTTAAGGGTATGATTTCTTGGTGTTGAAAGTTCATTTGTTTCAAGTAAAAGGAATAACATGTGTGAAAATGACTAAGTGTAGCAAAACAAATGTGTGAATATAATTTGTGAGAATGACCAAGTGTAGCGAAACAAATACATGAGAATGACAAGTATATGAAAATGTGTGAGAATGACCAAATGTGTGAATATAATTTATCGACTATCTAAGTGTATGAAATGACCAAATATGTGAAAATGACTAAGGTGTGTGAAAATGACTAAGTGTATAAAAATATTTAAATGTGTGAAATTGGTTAAGTTGCAAAAGTTGCCAAGTGTGTGAAAATGACAGTGTATGAAAATAAAAAAATTTATGAGCAAGTAAATGAAAATGTATGAAAATGATGAAGCGTAAATATTCTTAAGTCTATGAAAATGACCAAGTGTAAAAATAGCCAAATGCATGAAAATATGGCTAAGTGCAAGAAAATAGCTAAGTAGAGAATGAAAATATGACTAAGTGTATAACTAAATAAATGTGTGAAAACAAGTCACGGAAATGACTATGTGTGAAAATAACTAAGTTTGTGAAAAATGACTACGTGTTGGAAATGGTTAAGTGTGTGAAAATAAATAAGTTTGTAAAAATGGCCAAGGGTTTGAAAATGATTAAGTGTGTAAAATTAGTTAAGTGTGTGAAAATGGTTAAGTGTCTGAAAATGGTTAAATTGGTTAAGTGTATAAAAATTATTAAATACGTATAAACTTTATGTGTTTCAAAATGACTAAGTGTACGATTAAGTAACAAAATAAGTACATAAAAGTAGAAAAGGGTTAAAAGTTACTAAGTGAATGAAAACAAATAGATACAGAGTATTGAATTAAATTATTTTATGTATTGAATAATTTATTAAGTATGTGCCAAAAAATGGCTAAGGGTATGAAAATGATTAAGTGTGTGAAAATGTCTAAGGGTATGAAAAAAACAGCCAAGTGCATGAAATAGTTAAGTGTATCAAAACAAGTACATGAAAAATGACAAAGTGAAAAATGATTCAGTGTAGAACTAAAACCGCAGGTATAGAACAAAAAACCACTGCTAAAGACACTATGGCTATGTGCATGAGAATAACTAAGTGTATCAAAACAAGTACATAAAAATGACAAAGTATGAGAAAATTATTAAGTGAATGAAAAATGCTACGTGCATGTGAAAATTAAAAAAAAATGACCTAATGTATGAAAATGACTAAGAATATGAAAATGACCAAGTATGTGAAAATAAATACTAAAACCACTGCTATTGACAATACAATCACCGCAATAAATACTACAACTGCCGCAATAGACTAAACCGCCATAATAGATACTAAAACCGCCGTAATACACACTAAACCCGTCGGGATAAACATTAAAATCATCAGTATTGAGGCTCTAAACGCCACACTAGGGTCAAACGCCACAAAGAGAACCTAACTGCCATCATTACATGGCGAGTCGCCATTCAAGATTGGCGTTTAAGGCCTGCTAGTCACATTTGGGCCCAAAACGCCAGACACACAGACGTTCGGCATGTGTCCTTGCCAGCCATGACAAGCGTTTGGGGACCGCTGGACACGTTTGGGCCCCAAACGCCAAACACACATGCCTTTTGTCTCAATACTCCCTACTATGGTTAAAAAATCTGGATGGATAAATAAAAATAAAATATATTTATATGCTTATAAATTAAAACGTTAATAAATTGTTTTCCATTGGATTATAATTTATAAAATAAAAGGTTAAAACTCTAAATTTCAATATTTAGTTTTAAACTTTTAGTGGATATATTCGATTTAAAGATAGAATCTGACATTGAGGGTTATACGTGTTTGTCAAATCGATAAATATGATTTATTGACCATCATAACATCACGATCTATAATTATATATGGTGAAACCCCGTCTCGCTCAATACTTGTCACAAAAGCACAACATTATCAATGACAACTTTTAATGAGTTTATGAATACGTGTTCAATTGTATCGGGAATCCTTAATTAATCCAATCTTATTTCACATAATAAGTGAGTATCATGAATGTTTGCATTGTAACGTATTTTTTTTTTCTATTTTTATCAATAATTTTCTAGGTGTATGCTAAATAATTATAAAAATATCAATTTTATGGTTTTATTGTGAAGAATGACGATTAGGCACAAAAATTGGAGATTGGGAGGAAGACTGGATTGCCTATTTATACATGATTTTTGGAAATGAAACAGGCGGTTGGAGGCATAAAACTAGCGTGGCTTAGATAGCGTTTAAGGGCTGAAAATAGGTGATTCACCTATTAGGTATGACGATTAGGTTTTACGTATTTGGTGAACCCCACTACGTATTAGGTGAACCTCAGTACGTATTTGGTGAACCCATCCAAGAATTATTATTTTGTACTTATTTTGTACTTATTTGGTGAACCCTACTACATAATTGGTGAACCCCAATACGTAATTGGTGAACCCTAATACGTAATTGGTGAACCACTCCAAGAATTATTAATTTGTACGTATTTGATTAACCCCGTTACGTAATTGGTGAATCCCAGTACGTATTTGACGAACTCCAGTACGTATTTGGCGAACCCCTCCAAGAATTATTAATTTGTACGTATTTGATTAACCTCACTACGTAATTGGTGAACCCCAGTACGTATTTGGTGATGCCCTACAAGAATTATTATTTTGTACGTATTTGGTGAACCCAACTATATAATTGGTGAACGTAGTTGTTAAATCTCATTACGTTTTAGGTGAACTCCAGTACGTATTTGATGAACCCCTCTAAAAGTTATTGATTTGTACGTATTTGATGAACTTCAATACATATTTGGTGAACCCCAGTACGTATTTGGTGAATCCCAGTATGTATTCGGTGAACAAAAAAACTTGTTACCTGCTGGACTTTATATGGCCCAGATTGCTCCCAAAGCCATCTAAGGGACACAATGGCCCAGCATCAATGCCGAGAATAATTTCCCCGTGCAGAAAAGTTAAATTACATTTGTCTAGAATCTTGACTGAATGGTATTTATTATTTGACTATTCGTTTGGAAAGCCTTTGCAAGGATATCAACTGAAATCTTAGGATTTGATCTAAAAGCAGCATTTGCAATGGTGATCACACCAGGGTTATGACTTCTTAAAGCTGCACTGGCTAATGCATTACCACGACCAACATTTTGTTTAAAATGAATAAGAGCAACTAGAAAAATAAATACATCACCCGGTCGAAGCACTTTGCTTAGGGGCAAAGTCAATACGAACAATTGAAATACCTAAATATTAAGTCCTGATATTTCAGCAACATTGACAGGCATTACACGAGATCCAACTGTATTTGATGTATTGCCTGCTATGTTTAGTCCACTGAAGGAAAAGTCATATGCCGTAACAAGATTTAGGTCCTTGCAAACAAATCCATTGACTAGGACTGCATAATAAATCATCAAAATAAATTATGAACACAAAATATACCATACTACTTTACTTTGATGCGTGTTTAGGCAATTGATAAACATAACTAAAGTTACTTGTACTTGGGCCATTTTGAAGTGAAGTTATAGAATAATATGGGAAATTTTCAAGTTCTAGAATAATATGGAAAATTTTCAGGCACCTAAAATGGAATTGTTTTTCAAAAGAAAATCGATGGAATCGGTGAATTCGCATTCACAATTTTCAAAAGAATAATATAAAATACACTGTAAACAAAAACATGAACGGAATCAGTTACCACACCGAACCTGAATCCTGGCTCCACCCTGATTACACACAACTCACTCACTATTAATGACTTTATGTGAAATTTTAAAAATGCATGTCTTCTCCAGTTGAGTTCTTTCTTATTGTAAATAAAAGATATAGTACATCAATTTAAGGGGCATACTCAGGCAAAAGACAAACAAAAACAGCCAAGAAGCTAACAACCCAGAGGAACAAGACAATAATCAAGACGACTAGAAACAACAGAAATAGAAGAAAAAAAAACGCAGGACACCCCTTAGTTTTTGTCTTTTGTTTTTCTTTCTCTTGTTTCTAGCACTACCCTAACTAGAGCATCCCTTGGTATGGAAGAAGCCTCCTAATTCAGATAAATCTCTAGAGAATCATTTAGAATTAAACTTATTTATTCATGATGTTGAGGTTGAAACATAAGCATAAAGCATATCTGCATGCATTTTCAGCAACATTTTGAAACTTTCTAAACAAGAAAAGATTGGAACAACGAATAAGAAAAAATAAGTTGCAATAAAGAATAAGTTTTTGATTTGGTGAGAATAGAATATGCCATATTCCGAATCACGTATTTTTTCACCTAGCTAGTCTTAAGAATAATTAGATTAATTTTCTAATTAATAATAATAACGTATAAATTGGTAGAGATCAATAAACTATAAACACATATTCTTTCAAAAGTATATACGACTATACAAGTGCTTTATACAAGTATATATAACCTATAACCTAATTATTAACTAAAACAGTGACAGTATGAAAATGTTGCTAAGGCAAAAACAGTCCCAAACATAGAATAAATACAATTTGATATAGAGAAGAGAGGAAATTATTCTTGCATTAATTCGCACATGTAACTATTAAGAGATAGTCTCATTCCATAGATGTGAAAGGATTCCCGGCAGCCATTGTGGAGATAATAAATCTTTTAGTTTGATAATGTCAATTTCTTGAGCAATTAACTTAAGTAGCTAGTGTCACAAGTAAGGTTTAATTAAAGGGTAGTGGACAAGACTTTTTCAGCTTCTTTATAAGTAAGGTAACAAAAACATTGGAAGTTCATCTCCTCTCTACGCGGCACAACAAATACTGGAAAACTAGTACACAAACAAAGATCTAACTAACTTCTGATATCAAGTTCATCTCAATAACTCTGTAATCGGTTCGAACCGATTACAATCATTCACTTAATATATATTTTATATTATTAGTTATTGTTATTGAGTTGAATATTTAGATTTAATAGTATTAAAAATGAATGAAGGTTAGTGTATGGAGTAATGGAAACTATATTTGATTGATCTATTGATGTTTTCAGTTTATAATTCTTACTGTTTTAAGAAATTTTACAGGTGCAGCCGAACCGGTTACAAGTAACCAAACCGAATCGATTACTTTAGTTATATTCGGTTCGATTCGGATGGTTATAGTGGTTTGGTTCGGTTCGGTTATATAGGTAACCTATGAATTTGGTTCGATTATAGAAACGTCTTACTAACAGACCGAACCGAACCGAACCTTGTACACCCCTACTAGATGTAACAAATGAATCTAAAATGTTTAGATAAAGTAAGTTAAAAAATTAGATTAACATAAAATTATTATATCATTTTATCATATGACACTATAATATAAAGTTTTAAAAAAATATGAACTAAGAAGTTGGCTGTGCTTTTATGTACTTTACTCTATCGAACTAACTTATATTTCTTTTTCACAAAGCTGTGTAATGTGCATTAACAATATCCTATATTTATTCGTTCAAACCTTGTTAAACATGGACGACTGGCATTTCACTCGTCATTGATTTAGTATTAACTTTAGAAAATAGTAAGATAACTTTGATTACTTTAGTATTATTGAATGCTCATCATCAATCATCATCATCGTAGTAGTAATAATAACAATAATAATAATAATAATAATATAAAAAAAGTCGTAGCTTCCGCCTCTTTCATTCCTACTATCTCCTTCGGTGAGAAGTTCCCTTTCTTGTATGATTTGAAAGGGTCGGAATAGCTTATCTTTGACCTCCTACCTCATATAAGATGGAATCGGCCGGGTCAGAAAGAGTGGGAGCAGAAAGGGATTTGAACATTTATTTCTTAGCATGCTTAGTATATGCGTCTATGGATTCTTAGCGGGGATCCTCGTACATGGCGAATAACCAAATTCTAATAGAAATGAAATATTTAGGATAAATCAATGTAATTTAGGAGGACTATTATAATTATCATTGTTATCATTATTGTTATTATTATTATTATTATTATTATTATTATTATTATTATTATTATTTCTCCATGAAAGATATACACAATCACTGTGTAACAGTAGGAAGCACATTCAAGATGTTTAGTAGATGTTAGAAGAAGAAGATTACAACTAACATAACTCTAAGCTCTCAATGTTGTTACAAGAAGTAGCTAACTAATACTCAAAGCTTGATAAAGGAAAGGACCTTTACATAAGCTAGAAGAAGCTAAGTAGATCAATATCAGGTCAACAGTTAGTGTATCTGTCAAACTGGCTTATGTGATTTCAGTATTACTCAAAGGAAATACTACATTAACATGCCGAGGTCTTTCCTTGACATGTTGAGGAGATACCTTGACATCCCCCCTCAAGTTGAAAAGTGAGTTTTTCACTTGAAGCTTGTCCTTGAGGTAGTCGAATCTAGGTGTTGAGAGAGGTTAGGTAAGCAAATTTGTCAATTGGTCTACTATGGCACAAACCTGACTTTCAACTGATTTTTATGAACTCGGCCTCTTATAAAATGGACATCAAGTTTCAGATGCTTTGATCTCACATGGAGGATAGTGTTTGATGCAAGTGCCAAGGCACTGATGTTGTCACACCATAGTATGGGAGGTTGATTGCAAAACATACCTAGTTCAAATAATAGACTCATGAACCATTGTAACTCTGATGCAACATTTTTTAGAGCCTTGTACTCACTTCTTTGTTGGACCTTGAGACTATTGGTTATTTCTTAGAGGACAAAGACATAAGGTTCCCTGCTATATGCACCTGTGGACTTCCCGTCATTATTGTCTCATACCCACTCAGAGTATGCTATTAGAGACAGATCAGGTGAAGGTTTCAGATTTAAGCCTTCTAAAATAGTCCTTTTCAAGTATCTTAGAAGCCTTTCATGTTTTCTAGTGAGTGAGAGTTGGCTAAGGAGTGAACTGACAGAGCTTGTTCACAATAAATCTTATGCCAGGTCCGATAGCTAGGTATTGCGATGCACCAATGGTGCTTCTAAAAAATGTTATGTCAGCTATAGGTTCCCCAAAAGATGAGGCAAGTGAAGTTGTAGATTTAGTACGTTTCATCTTTGTCTTCTTAAGGAGATCAATAATGTATTTGGTATGAGTTAAAAACATGCATTTTGAGTTCATGTGAACCTCAACTCCAAAAAAATAGTGAACTTCTTCCAAGTCCTTACGAGCAAAGATTTTGTGCTGATCTGAATTAGGGTAGAGTTGCTCCCTGTCAGCAATATGTCATCTACATAGACTAATAGGTACATTACATCTTTTCCAAAGTTAAAAATGAATAATAGGTGTTAGAAACAACATTTTTGAAACTCCAATCAACCAAAATAGTTTTAAGTCTGTCATACCAAGCCCTCGAGGCTTGTTTCAGGCCATATAGGGCTCTTTTCAGCTTATAAACAAATTTAGATCTTAGTAAATCAAAAAAGCCTTCAGGATGTGGCATAAATATTGTTTCACTCCAATGGACCATTCAGAAATGCATTATTCACATCTAATTGGTTAATCTACCAATGACAAGAAACTGCTAAGTGTAGGATTACTTTCACTATTGCTGGTTTGATGATAGGATAAAATGTTTCTATAAAATCTATCCCTGGGGTTCGATGAAACCCCTTTACTACCAATCTAGCTTTGTGTTTTTAGATGCTGCCATCATGATTAAGTTTTAGATAAAAATCAACTTATCACCCACAAGAGAAATAGAAGGAGACTAAGGAATGAGTTCCTGAGTATCATTTTTGAGTAAAACATTGTACCCTTCTATCATAACTTATTTCTAACTAGGATTAGTAAGTGTTTGCTTTTTATTTTTAGGTTTAGTGGGTAGGTCATGGTAGGGCATGGATGTTTTGTGGCAGCGTAAGCTTTTGGCTTAACAATACCACTATTAGACCTTATGATCATATGATGTTTAGGTTTAGAAGTAATAGATTTACTACTAGTAGTATGTATAGTAGAAGGAATGCTTAATGTCCACTGCTAAATTATTTGAAATGGAAGGAAAGTTTAAAGTTTGATTAAAAATGAGTTGAGAGGGAATAATAGAAAGAGTATTACCTGAAGTAAAATAGTTCTCTATTGTAGATTCATGGTATGATGAGGACTCAAGTCTGAGAGCATTATTTTGTCAGGAATTATCAAATATTTCTTCACTATCAATGTCCAAATGTGAGTTGTTGGAATGATCAGGAGTCAAGTGATCATTGATAATAGAAGTGCGTAAGGGAAATTGATAGTTTTCAACTCCATATTTTTTGTCTCCTATGTGCATCAATGAACATTGAGACATAAGGGAAAATATTTTATTGAACACTACATTTCTCAAGATATATACTTTACTAAAAGTATTCTTGTTATGTGGCCTAAGAAGAAGGAACATGCACAACCAAATATTTGCATGTTACTATAGTCAAGTAACCTTTTGAATAGTCTCTGGTAAGGTGTCAAAGTTTAGAACTATAGTAGGTATCCTATTTATGAGATAATATGATGTTTGGAAAGCATCCTACCAAAGAGTTAAGGGTAGTTGGGCTTAGGGTAGCAAGGTGAGGCATCTTTCAACAATGTACCTGTGTTTTCTTTCTATCTTTCCATTTTATTGATGGATGTGAGGGCAATGATGCCTAAAATTTATTCCATGCTCTTGGAGAGTGTTAACAAATATTCTAAATTCCCCTCTCCAGTCTGGTTGTAGAATTTTTATAAGCCTTTCAAACTATTTTTCAGCAAAGGTTTCAAAATTTGTCCGCCCTCATGCCATGCTTCTTCTTTCTCCGAAATCGACCACGACGACTGAAACGACGCAATTGGAAAGTCGGGCCAATCGGGTGACTTCATTCAAGCGACGATACAGAAGAAGAATGAAATGAAGTGAGAGGCCGGGAGGCAGATAAAAGAGTCGAGTCGATCAGGCTCGACGACTGTTTGAAGAGCTTCTGATTTGAGATTTAGGGGAAAGATCCAAGCAAACCTACTATAGGCATCTAATAATGAAATATAGTATATGAAACCTTCTTTTAAAGGTAGCAAGGAAGGTCTCTACAAGTCAATAAACAAAAGTTCTAAAGGTTGAGAGGATTGAGTTTCTAAATTTGGGAAAGGTAGAGTGTGACACTTGCCTTTTTGACATGCGTGCAAAGATCAGATAGTTTTTTAGGTGAGACATTACATGATCTTTGAACCTTATTAAGAATATCTTGTGCAGGGTGCCAATTTCTTATGCCATTATCAGTAATATTCACATGTTTGTTGAATGTAAAAGTTTTCAGCATTAGTATCAGTAGAAGGAACATTAGAATTAATAGTAGAATTGATAGATGGAGACTAAGTGTACTTAACATGAGAAAAGTTCTTATTATTTGAGACAATTATGTTATTACACATGGGTGAGCTAAGTACACTATTATCATAATATGAATAAGCATCTCTCTCTATAAAAAGAAGAAAACATGTTACAGATTTCCTTTTTAAGAGGTGGAACAGATTGGACAAAAACTTGTTGAGCAGAATGATTCTTCACATTTGGATACACCAATAGGTAGAGCCCATCTTTAAGTATTCTTGGCAACATAGTTGTTCCTGTGGCTTTGACCTTTACCAAGAAAAATTAGCATGAAATTCAACCCAAACATCAATATCGAGGATCAATTTAGATATAATAATCATTTTTTTTCTTTGTATTTGGAACTCTAAGCAATGATTTGAGTTTTAAGGAAAAAGAATTAGAAGGAAGTAAATTTGAACCTATATGTGTAATATGCAAGAACTTACCATTCATAACAACAAGCTTTTCCTATCCAGTATATTCCTAAGCAAAATTGAGATTCCCAAGTTCATAAGTAACATGGTTGGTAATAGAATTGTTTGCATACCATACTTGATCATAGATAGAGTCTGGTGGGGCTATGTATGCAGATGAGATACCGTAAAGGCAGATGGACCCCATGAGTTACATTCATTCAGTCTGTTTCCATTGTTTGAGTCGTTAAAGCCACTTTGTGCACATTTTTCATATATGTAGTAACATATAGCAGAATGCCCCATCTTGCCACACGCTTGACATAATCTTGCCATTTTTCCATTTCTACCACCTCCTCTTCTTCCACTAAAACTTCCTCTAAAACCTTGATTACCACCTCTGTTAAAGAACTGTTTGCCATTACTGTTGTTATGTTGATTGTAATTTTGTGAAATTCCATTGAATGATTGTTGACTCCCAAAAGAAGGCTTCTTGTTTCCATAACTTGTAGTCATATTGACACTCATTCTAACCGCATTCTTGTTTAGAACCATTTCCTTCTCAAGTATGCTCTCATGGCACATAAGCAGTGAATGCATTTCCTCTATTGAGATGTCAGCAATTGTTAATGTTATGTTTACCACAACAAGGTCATACTCTTATCCTAAACCATTTAGAATATTCAGCATCAAATCTTGATCTGAAACAACATATCCTGGTGCTCTAAGTGCATTTGATCTTTCTTATTCTTTTCGCAGAACACTACAATTGAAGAACTTTCTTCTGTTTTTGTCTGTAAACTTTTTTTAGCTGCATCATTCTTGCCTTAGACTTGCTTGCAAAGCTTTTCTCTAGTGAATTCGATACTTCTGTTGAGGTATTGTATTGAGCAACGATCCCCAATATGCCTTTTATCATCGAGGCTCTGAGCCAACTCAATCAGAGTTGATATTTTCTTAACCAAATAATGAATTCTAGATTAACACTATCATTGGCAAGTGTTTTCTCTGGTTTCTTGGAGACTCCAAGAACGATGTAATCCAATCCATGTCCAATGATTGCTAGTAGGACTTGTGATTTCTAAATCACATAATTATTCCTACTCAACTTGATCAAGAGAGAGCTACTGAAAGTATCACTGAATATGTTGTTCAAGATTGATCCTGAGCCATTTCCACTATTAATGTTTGTTGTAGTATTTGTTTCTTCCTCTATGGTCTCCATTGACGTGAGTCTTAGTGCTCTAATACTATGAAAGATTTACACATTCACTATATAATAGTAGGAAGCACTCAAGATGTTCTGTAGAAATTAGAAGAAGAAGATTGCAACTAACAGAACTCTAAGCTCTCAAAGTATGAGTTTCATACTGAAGCAAAGAGCTTCAAATCATATTTATACTCTCTATAACCAGATTGTTACAATGTTGTTACAAGGAGTTATTTAGCTTACTAATACCCAAAGCTTGATAAAGGAAACGACCTATACGAAAGCTGCTAGAAGGAGCTAAGTAATATCAATATCAGTTTGACAATTAGTTTATCTGTCAAACTGGCTTAGGTGATTTCAATACGCTCGTAGGTAATATTGTCTTAACATGTTGAGGTCTTTCCGTGACACGTTGAGGAGGTACCTTGATACGCCATATCAATTAACATCTCATAAAATCAGCAAAGTATATAAATTTTGGATATAACTAGTTAATAATAATAATGATAACAATAATATTCTATTAAGCCGAGCTCTTTTTCTTTTTTGCCTCAATCTGAATCTCCAAAACATGGTGTACAACTCCGTCATTTTTTATAATTCTTTTACAATATGCTATATATTATCATGCACTGCAATTTGTCATTCCTCAATGATTATACAAATTGTTGCCAACCATTATTGATATTCTCATTTCGCCTCCTACCCATATTGTGCCACCCCCAATCCTTTGATCTTCTTCTTTGTCATAGTTGCTTCCTTAACATTATTTTACAGTGTCATGATACACAAGCACACACACATATATTAAAGAGAGGGAGACATATAATTAATGACGAAGAACTCAAAAAAGTATAAGGGATTATATATTCCTTATAAGTTGAGAGGTAAGAAATGTGATTACTACCTACTAAAAGCAAAAGAAATTAAATTACATCATTGGTGTATATATCTGGAGGAGATTTACTTTGTTATATCCCATAACCTAAGAAGCACCGACACTTCTATTTATGCAGAGTGTCGGTGCCGGACATGTGTTGGACACTGACACGCTTCTGACAGGTCAAAATCGTGTCAGAATTTTTATTTTTATTTTTTATTTTCAGACACGTGTTGGACACGCTAAGACACATTCTTGACATGTGTCAAATATGCAGGATATGTATCTGACATGTGTCGGACACATTCCCAACACGTGTCAGACACGTCAGGACACCTTTTAGACATATTTTTGAGAATTTTTTAAGTAATAAAGTGTAAAATAATATGAACAGTATTTTAACTTGTAAACAAAGAAAGAGTAAATGCTAGAAATAGAGAAGAAAGAAAGTTAAGTTTTTAAATATATTAAGTTTAAAATGGTATAAAATCAGTTTTTATGTCAAACACTTAAACTTTAAACTTTCTGAAATTGAAACTCACTCGATTAATCTGTGGTATCTCCAACTAGTGAGCTATTTTAATTCATTTTTTTTATATGACTGATATTGTAATTAGTTTTTTATGCAAATATATATTTTCATACTTATAAATAGCATTATACATACATACATANTATATATATATATATATATATATATATATAACGCATCCATGCATCTTACTTTTTTTAAAAATGACGTATCAACATGTTGGGATCGTGTCATGTTGTATCCATATTGCGCGTCGGTGTCCGTACTTCTTAGCCCATAACAATCATTTGGTGTAATGAAAAGGAATATGTCCATAACTTGCCTAAGTGATTTTTGTATATTTATAGACTGAAAGTTGTTAAAAGAATTAAAAAAATGCTAAAGGACGTTTTATTATATCCTATACTATATAAAAAGTGTAGAAGTTAGAAAAATATTTTTATACAATAGTACCTCTAATTATTTTTAAAACTTCTACATTATCCTTACAATGTATTTATTACCTCAATTATTCATGTGAAAAAGTTTTTTTTAATTATTTTGTATTTATTATCCCAATTGTTAATAATAATAGGTTTTTCAACTACATTGTTTAGATTATCATCTTTAAAAATGTTTCTCCTCATTTTTAATTTAAAATCTTAAAAAAATAAGTCTCAAATTAACCTAATATTTTTTTGTTGTCATTTTATGTGTAAATTTTGAAAGTCAAATTCTAAACTAAAAGTCTCAAAGCGAGCTAATATTTCTTTAGTTAATATTTTTGTATTGTAATTTTATGTGTATACTAATCTAATAATCATTTAAAATTAAAGTAAAAAAGAAAATTTTATTGAGAGGAAGGAATAAAAAAAGTTATATATCTATAACCAGTTATCTTATCTTACCATATATAAAAGCGAGTAAAGGGGTGACTTTATCCTCACATAATCTTTAATCTTTAATATATTAAAAGTGAGATGAGAAAGAGAATCATTTTAGACCATTTTGTCCACTCTTTATTTTACAGTTTTAAAATTGTCCAATGAGTCTTTTAATGGTGCATCATTAATTGTTAATTTTTCTTCTTTTCTAATTTCTTCAAATGATATATCTTTTGAGCAAATTTTTCATTTTTTTATCGTTTCTAATTTGAAAATGATTTTTAGACATGAGAACATATTAAGTTATTTCATTATTAAGATATATATTAGAAAACTCAATCAATCAATAAAAGAATACAAGATTTTTAGTTCATTTATCACATAAATATCAATGAAATAATATACTAAAAATATATAGAGGATGTGTTTTCTAGCGTAATAAACTTAATTAGAAATATTTTGATGCGTATGACTTATGAAAAACAAAGAAGTTATAAATGTAGTTTTCTAATTTTATTAACTAATACATGCATTTTATTTATATTTTTCTATGAAAAAGTAATGTACAAGAAATAATTGAAATAATAAATCGTACATATCACGTGCACCGTACGTGTAGTTTAACTAGTATTAAGAAAATTGAAAAATCACATTTGCTCTAATTAATGAAGTGTGAGAATAGTACTTAATGAGACATAAGTCTTCCAGAGAGGTAATAAGAAGGAAACCTATTCTTCTTTAATTATACCACAAAACATATGGAGATCAAAAGACAAAAGGTAAAGAGTTGTTTTTATAGGAATGTTCAAGTCTTTATTTATAATTTGTAATTTAATATTTACTTGTTGGTTGATATTACAAAGTTTAAGATAAATACCAACAGACAAAAAGTTATGCAGCCTTCTACAATCTAGAATAAAAAATCTGTTAGTCTTCAACTTCTATTTTATAATTTAATAATAAATAAAATTATGCATTATTATTAACATATACGAATTAAATCAATTTTAAATATATTCATTTCTTCAGATTAAATAAAACGAAAAATAATTTTGATGTGAAAATGGGATACTTTCTAATAAAAGTTAATCTTGCGAATTTCATAAAATAACAACAAATTAATTAAATCAAATTTATCAAATATTACGTGGTAAAGTACAAATTGTTATGTTTTGACAAAAAAATACTAATTCGTATTTGCACATTTAACAATTTTGTTTTACTATAAAAACATATTTAGCATTAAAAATATATAAATTTAATTCTGATTATTACACATTACACATGACATAAAGTGGGTGAGGATACGTGGTATCAAGAGAGGTGTTCATACACAACTATATATATATATATATAGACACACACATATTTAAATATATCAATTATAAGTGTTATGGGTGTTTTTCCCAACCTCCATTGACAAAACGACACGTGTAGCACAATAACAACAAAATTCCTTATGCCAAGAAAGGAATGGTACTGATCTCAACTGATCGGCCTCTATGAAGCTCGAGACATACCCACCCCACCTCAGCTCACGGAAGGATAGGAATAGAGTCTACACAGAAAGCTCGGTCAATCCCACGCATAAGGTCATCATTACTTGTCGAAAGTAGCGCCCTGCAGATCCAATCGTCATGACAAAGTGTCAGGATAGCCTCCGCACAGGCTTCTTGTTTGGTGAAGCTTCTCTAACACGCCTCCAAGAAGTTTCTTCGATATGTTTCTTCCACCCTGAGGATTTAGGTATAAATGTATCTACAAATTAACGCAAGAATAAGCTAACTCTCCCTTATAGAAATTATGCCAAAATATCGACCATCAACTTACTTAGGTATTAGAGGTCCTTAGGCGAGTTAACCACCCCTGGTTCCCCGTCTACAAGGTTCCTTGTCTATATTTTATAGACGTTGAGGTCGAGGGAAGCTTTAGTGGAGAGGAAAAACATATGGACCACCGAGAGGAGAGAGCATGTGCAACATTACCACCATGGACACCTTCGGATAGAAGGATCAACACGTGTACTGTTGAAGTTTTTGGCAGAGACAGTTGGTGCCGTCTGTGTGAAACAACTACAAAGCCATCCCCATCGAAGCATTAGGAGCCCTTTTTTCTTCCTGCAAAGAGAAGATGGCCCAACGTTATGGACCAACAAAACTCAGGGTGAAGTGGTGGCACAGCCCCCCTCTTCGTTAAGGAAGGAACCTCCTACCCCCTTCAAAACACAACGGTCTCTTACACGGGAATGACCCCTTCCCACTGTCAAGAGATCACCGAAAATTTTTCCACGTGCTCCCAGAGCTCCGGGGGAAAATAACAAGGAAAAGGTTGGACGACCTCCCAACTAGGGGCGAGTGTCACCTTTCAAGGAAATCAGAACCAAGATAAATATGGGCCGTGAAAGGATAGACTCCTTTTTATGGGGTTCTGGCTAGGGTCACCCCCGAAAGGCGAAGGGAAAAATTTCTAAAGAACCCTTGCGGGAAATATGCGAACAATTATGGAGATAACAGGGGGCCGCCCACCGTCCGGGTTTGCGGTGTCCCTTTGGCCGCCAGGAAGAAACCGCACGATGCGGTTGGATGAGCCAAGGAATTAATCGTGGTTGAAATATAGAGGTCAACTGTAGAGTCTTGATCATGTGGCCTCAGGCCCAGCACTCCACAGTGGGCGGAACCGAAGGATGAGGATCGTTACGAAATCAGAGTACAAGCTCACAAGTCACCCCAGGACACAAAGCCCCGATGAGAGGGCGAGAGAGATCCCCAGACCCCTCACACCAGCTTTCATGAGACCTCTACACAATCTTGTTCCCCTTGGACCCACATACGAGGCGATTGGAACCACAAGCATGGAAGAGCCTGTGGCTGACGCCTTAACCAGGGGGCATCCCCCGAAATGGAATTTGATAGGTCAGCGAGCTGATCATACCCCAAAATGGAATTTGATAGTTCAGAGAGGGACGCCTCGACCATGAAGCAAGTTAGAGCTCCTAGATACACCCATCTCACCCGAGCCGCCATGGTGAGAAACTCCCCACAACTCTCTAGTACGGAGTAAAGGAAGCGGCCCTCCTCGGAACGACCAACGCTGAAGCACAAAGGACCATGTGCCCATCAACACTTGCTAGATAATAAATTTCCTCTCCCTCTCATTTTTTAGTAGTTATATGTTGTCCTTTTTCTGGCGAATCTACTATTCTTGGAAAAATAAAATGCGTAGCAGAATTGTTTACTTATGATATTCTCGTTATCCTACAAGTCTCTAAGGATTGACTATTCTACCACATGCAATGAAGGACTAAACAAAAAGTAATGACTGGTGAGCACCCTAGCTCGGTAGTCGGGATAAACAAAAAGTGATGACTAATGAGCACCCTAGCTCAACAGTCGGGATAAATAAAAGTGAGGATTGGCAAGCAACCTAGCTCGACAGTCAGGATAAACAAAAAGTGATGATTGGCGAGCACCCTAACTCGATAGTTGGGATAAAAACAAGTGCTGAATTTCAAGCATCCTAGATCGACAGTCGGGTTAAACAAAAAGTCATAACTGACGAGCACCTTAAGTCGGTAGTCGAGATGAATAAAAAGTGATGATTGGCGAGAACCCTAACTCGGTAGTCGAGATAAAAAAAGTGATAACTGGCAAGGTCCTCAAGCCTTCAAGTCTAAATTCAATATGAGATGTCTGCTTAGCACTAATGTTTGCATACAGATCAACGATCTAGCGAGAGAAGGCACTTTAGGCTAGATATCGATCAGAGATGTCTGGCGAGCACTCATGCTCACAGACGAGATCAAGGATCTAGCTGGAGCAGGCATGCCTGATTAGATATCGACATGAGATATATGTCGAGCATACGGGTGTTCACGTTCAGTTCAGTCGATTTTTTTAGAGAAAATCGAACCGAACTGAAAATTTTGGCTAGATTACATATTGAATCGAACTGAACCGTAAATGTCATATGAACTGAACCTCACGTAAATCTCATATGGTTCAGTTCAGTTTTCTTCTTTCTTCAACTCTACAGACTACATCTTTAACGACCATAATAAAAAAAAGTCGTTCATTCAATTTTTCTATTGGAATTAAAGAAATAAATCGACAGCAGAATTGCAGCAAATCCCTAAATATTATTTATTTCATATAGTTCAATGTAATCTCTACATTTACTCTAGAATTTATTTCAAAAGAAAAATTCAAAACCCTAGACGTAACGTACAAACCATAAAAAGCCATCAATTTCAGCCACAACAGAAGAGATATAGAATTCTAAAACCAAAATCTATCATGTAAAACCTAAAAAGCCTTTAATTCCAGCCATAACAGAATAGGTCTGAAGTTCAAACCTAAATCTAACATGCAAAACATAAAAAGCCTTGAATTACGATAATAATATAATTAGATTTGAAGGAGATCTTGAGAGATCTGGAGTTTCTAAACCCGCAGTGACAGAGTTAATTTCTTCAGATCAACAAAATGCTATGCCTTTTCTAGGGAACTCGTATACTCTAAGAAGCCTTCATGGGAAGATGAACTTATTCCTCAAAGCTTGTCCAATTTGAGATCTACAAAGGCAGAAACTTTACAAGTTCACGAACTCCTCTTGAAACTCCACACCTGGCTGAAAAGTAAAGCTGCAAAATCATGATTTATAGCTCGGGAACTACCACTGTGTAGATTTTTAGGAACTAGAATGGATGAGAGTGAGAAAACAAAACTGTAGAGGGAGGTCAGGAGAAACACATGCAAAAAGAAAAGAGATAGAGAATGGGAGATGAGGGAGGCACCAAGAATTGGGATAGGGTAAGGCGGCTAAGGTTGGGAAATATATATATATATATATATGTTATTTTTATTCAGTCCAGTTCGGTTCAAACGAACCGTGAACTGAACTGAAACTTTAACATTTTTTTATATTATGAACTGAACCGAATCGATGATACTTAACGAATCGATTGAAACACCTCATTTCAGTTCGGGTTCAGTTTCACGAGTTCGGTACATTTTTTAACAGCACTAGCCGAGCACTCATGCTCACAGAGATGATCAAGGATCTGGCCAGAGTAGGCAAACCTAGCTAGATATTGATAGGAGATTTATGTCGAGCACTTATATTCATAGACAGGATTAATGATCTAGCCAGAGCATGCACGCCTGGCTAGATATAAACATGAGATGTTTGTCGAGCACTTAGACTTGTAGAAGTGATCAAGCATCAAGCCAGATCAGACACGCATCACTAGATTTTGGCAGGAGATGTATGTCGAATACTTATACTCATAGACGTGATCAATGATCTTGCTAAACCAAGCACGCCTGACTAGATATTAACATGAGATGTATGTCAAGCACTTATGCTCCTAGACGGGATCAAGGATCTAGAAAGAGCAGGCACACTAGACTAGATATCTACAGAAGATGTTTGCAAGCACTCATGCTGGCAGACGGGATCAAGGATCTAGCCAGAGCAGGCACGCCTAGCTAGATATCGACAGGATACATTTTTCGACCACTCATGCTCATAGATGAGATCAAGGATCTTGCCAGAGCAGACACGCTTGGCTAGATATCACCATGAGATGTTTGTCGAGTACTCATGCTCGCAGAGGGGATTATGGATCTAACTAGAGTAGGCATGCCTGGCTAGATATCAACAAGGAGATGCGTGTGGAGCACCTCAGCTTGCAGACAGGATCTGGCCAGGGTAGGATAGCCTGACTAGATATCAACTAGGAGATGTCTTTCGAACACCTTAACTCGTAGATGGGATCTAGCCAGAACAGGAAAAGCCTGGCCTAGATATCGACAAGGTGATGACTGTTGGGCACCTCAGCTTGTAGACGAGATTAAGGGACTTGTTAGAACAAAAATACCAGACCCTGGCAAGAGCCAAGACTCACAATTTTGAGCAAAGGATTCTATGCCTAGAAGAAAGGATCCTTTGACCAATCACCAATGGAAAATGATTTCTATTGACATGTTTCCAGACCTGGAGCATTCGCCCAACTAGACTTCCTTAAGAATAGAATAAATAAGGGCAACCAATTGAAAGGGACAAGGCCATTTTAAACCCCACTTAGGCTCGAGATCATAGCAATCTCGCAGCTTAAGACAATAAAAGTAAGGATACAACGTCCGACGATTGAGGGATAAAAGATATGGGCCTCGCTTAGGCCAACACAGAGCCTAGGAGAAATTAAAAACTTCTACTCAGAGCATACGGCTTGCCACAAGGAAAATAAAGTGAAACATTAAAGATACATAAGTTTAATCTCATTAATAAATAGAGGATACAAGTACAAATAATGGTACCAAAAACTCCTCAAATAAAAGGGAGAATCCCTCCAAGGCTGACGAGCAGACCCCCCCTCTGGGCCGTGGTTAATAGGGACTCCACTACTCTCTTCAACTCTTGAAGTCTTGAGGACTGCAGTTTCCCTTCTCTCGAACAGAAGATTCAAACCATGGGTGACAACTGATTTTTGAGTTGAGGACGAAGAATGCTTCAATTTCTTCCACTTAGGAAGAGAGAAGAAGGCGGTATTCGCCAAAAAATTAGAGGCGACTCCGAAGAGAGTGATCACAAGAGATTGCGCTCTCTCAAGGCACGTTATGGCAAGTGGCTGGTGGTCCGAAAGGGTGAAGGCAGTAAAGGCAGAGAAAATGCGGTAGCCAGAAAGGTTGCCCCAGCACAGGCAAGGCTTCTAGCCACATTACAGGCCCTCATTAAGGATAACATCTCTACAATCAGGGGCGGTTAGCCAACACAGACAAAACATCCACTAGATAAGTTTGTCAAAGACAAGAAAATCATCGTGGACAGCGCACCAATGACTTTGGAATACGACATTTAAAGGACGACGAAGAGGGAAACGATAATCATGAAAAGAAAGGTTAGGAAGATCAAAAGAAGAAGCCCCCCTTTTTTTCAAGAACAAAGGAGGCCCCAAAAGGGGAAGGATCATTGTCTTCACAAAGAATAATAAAGGAGATGAGGGCAAGAATGAAAAATTCCCTCCAATTCGGCCTTATGAAGGAGGCGAAAATGGAGGAAATAAGGGGGGAAATTGCCTATATATAGGCCTAGGAGAAAACCACCCATTTAATGTAGATTTACATCAACCATAATGGCAACAGTTGAGCGGTTGGAAATAGACGCTTCGACAAGAGAGTTTCACAAAATCAAGCATCTTCCAATCAACTACAGGAGTGAAATGACGTGTCTAGATAGAGGGACACGACCAGGATTTGAGCTCCTCCCAGTGCCTCTGCGCGCCAACAGTGACTCTATTCTTAAGAGATCGATGATATTATATATTAGAAAGGATGACACGGTACACGAAAAAAGTCAGGAAGGTAATTAATTGTGTTCGATGCTATCCTCTCTAAGGCACAAGCACTGAACGTGTGAGCGACTCAGGATTAGTGAAAACTCCCGATCTATCACTGCATAAAGACAAATTGGATAAGAAGCTCGGATAATGAATTCTTCGAACCTGGGTGAGTGAAGTCACTCAAGTCCTTGACTAGAGGCAACAGTTATGAGTATTTTCCCCAACCTCTAATGACACAACGATGCGTGCCACGCCCCAATAGGAAACTCTGTACGCTTAGAAAGGAATGGAACCTACCTCAACTGGTCCACCCTTACAGAGTTAAGGACGCACACATCTGAGCTCACAGAAGGACATGAATAGAGTCTACACAGAAAGCTATGTCAACCACGAGCGGAAGGTCAGAATTACTCTTTGAAAGTAGCACCCCACGGGTCCAATCTTCATGATAAAGTGTCAGGATAGCCCCTTCACAGTCATTGCAACATTAAAATCCTATCGCTATGTCAAATCATCTCCTTTCTGTCCAATCGATGATCGATAATGACAAGTTTCGTGACTGGTGAAACTTCTCCAACACGCCTCCAAGAAGCTTCTTCGACACACTTCTTCCACCCCCCAGGATTCAGGTATAAATGTATCTACTAATTAACACAAGAGGTAGGCCAACTCTCCCTTACAAAAATTATGCAAAAATATCAACAATCTACTAACTTAGACATCGGAGGTCCTTAGACGAGGCAATCACCCCTGATTCCCCGTCTACAGGGTTCCTTGTATGTGTTTTGTAAAAGTTGAGGTCGAGGGAAACTTTAGATGAGAGGAAAAACACGTGTATCATAAGGAGGAGAAAGCATGTGCAACGTTACTACCGCGGACACCTTCGCTTAGAATGATCAACACGTATACTGTTGAAGTTTTTTACAGAAAGAAAAAGTATTCATTTGTTTCATTATAAATACAAACTTAACATGCTTGGAAATTAATTTAAGAATAAAAAACTATTTTAATTTTGAAGCGTGAAGAAATGGGCAAAATACATTATTAATTTTTATGAAGTCTATAAATTATAGGACTTAGGTAAGGTTATTTGTTGCCAAAAAAGAAATTCGTTGCATTATTATGATTTTACTTAGTTACGGGCTAGCTAGAATTCATTAATTACATCTTTACAACAATAATTTAAAATCTAAATTAAACATTGAAAGTTTCTATGACCACATATATTAAATAGGTATCTAAATGTACATAATACCAAACATTGAATTTGATTTGAGCCCATTAAATGAAAAGTTATTTTTTATGAATTAACATGTTATGTGTGGAAATAAATTTGGAAATTGAGAATTGAAGTGCTAAGGATCAACAAATGCATTAAAACGTACTATAGGACTTAGTACAATCTTATAAATGATTTTTTCTTCCATATCAATATAATCTTGTTATTAATTAGTAAAAGATGATCAAGAGATCAGAGAGTGAGAGAGTCGTGAAAGCACAAAGTAATATTTTTAAATTGTGTGTATGATCCCCCTTTCCTTTGCTTCTTACCCAAGCCTTTATAGGCCACCGGGTGTAAATAGAATATCAATTTTATCAATAAAATAGAAAAATGAGGGGAATGGTCGTCATCTCCCATATGGTACGGGAATGATCCCACTTTCTCCCATATTTTTGGAGGATTTATTACACTCATAGGATCCCACCCATACTTGTTAGATCTTTTGTCATGTGTGAGACCCTTCACTCCATCCATTCCTCTCAACTATCTCATCCTCTAGTCTTTTAGTGGCCAAATCCGTTGTAGCCGCATGGTCTTCTCTTGTGACTCAAATCTCCTCCTTCTCATTCTTGCGCAGGGATCTCCTCAATGCCTCTTGGTTGACCTTTTCTGTCCACGTGGCATGATGCATATTTTATGCATGTTCATTTTTCTCCCATTACACTCAACAAAGTTCAGTTTTCTGAAGTGTAATGAATGCATTCTGCGCGCATCTTGACAGGGGATTGGCGGCTTCATCTTAAACCTCGCCATCTCGAGCTCAATAGAGAGGATGTACTCCTAGAGCCCATTGTGATAAGTCTTAGCTTGTAAAAAAACCTCCAACTGCAAGTAAACGGAAAAGTATAAAGGAAAATGCAAAGAGATTAAATCAATGAAAGTAAAAAGTTACCTGCATCAGACTATGACTAAGGCTGATGATCTTGTCGGTAACAGACATCTGGCGGAGGGCAGCCGTGTCCACGTCAAGATGCCCATGGAATCGATAACGGGCGGAGTAGCCGTATAGCAATACCATCTCTAGATATTAGGATCCTCGGGCATCCCCCGAGAACCAGCAGATGAAGGAGCTGGCCTCCGAAAAGACAGGAGAGGAGGGGGAGAAACCTCTTCCCGTGCTAAAGTGTCTTTGGTTATTTTCCTAGGAGGATAAGTTGAAGTAGGGGGTGGAACGACAGTAGGAACGGGAGCGGGAGTTAGCACTGAAGCAGTATCGGGGACGCCATTGGAGGCGTTAGCATCCTCTGTTCTCAGGCGGGCGTTCCTCTCCTTGCCAACAGTCTGCCATAAGTTGCTTCGAAGATGCTTCGACATCTTCAGCTTCTTTTCGCTCTGCTTCATGTTCTCTTTCTTCTTCATGTTCTCCCTCTTCCTCCCGCTCAGAACTGGAAGAACAGGACACCAAGATGTTGTGGAAAATAGGAACGGGGATGGCCCGGGGACTCTCTGAAGCCACATAGGGAGCAGGGGCCTCTGCTACATGAGCAGGGGCAGGGGCAGGGGCGTAGGCAACATCGATTTACCCCCTTGGATCAAGGAGATCTCTCCAATCCCATTATGGGCAGTTATAGGCAGCGAAGAGTCATGCGGCTATGTCTTTGGGGACGTAAGAACTTTTGTTTAATGTTTTATCTTCACAAAAAGAGAAAAGGGTCAGTTAAAAAGTCATCTTCCCCTTGGATATCGTTTGCAGTTTTGGGGATGGGGTACCTAGGTCATTCCCCACAATCTCCCATATCAAATCATCATGGCTCCTGTGTATATTGCTTTAGGATTAAAGCTCCCATTCTCCCCCCTCTTTCAAGAATTTTTTGGCATTTGATCCAAAGAGGTAGATCGATGTAGCATATGCCCATGCTTTCGTAGTAGAGGTCGTTGCTTCCTTTTCCGCTTCGGAGATTCCCTGACCCATCCCCGTTCCTACTTTCTGCAACATTGTGGTACCAGTTCTTCTGGTTCTGAGTATGAGGAAGAGGAAGAACGCGAAGAAAAAAGATAACGGGAAGTAAAGCGGAAAAAGATCAAGACACGTGATTTTGCTTTACACGCGAGCAATTGCAGATGTCGAAGCGCCTTCAGAGCAACTTATGAGGGACTATTAGCGGAGAGAGGAACGTCTACCTGAGAATGGTGGATTCTAACACCCCCAGTATCATCCCCGATGATGCTTCGGTGCCAACTCCCACTCCCTTTCCTACAAGGTCGTCGACCTTAGTCATAGTCTGATGCAGGTAACTTTTTACTTTCATTGATTTCATCTCTTTTCTTTTTCCTTTATACTTTTCCATTTACTAACACTTGGAGGTTTTTTTACAGGCTGTGACATATCACAACGGGCTCCAAGAGGACATTCGCTCTGTTGAACTTGAGATGGCGGGGTTCAGGATGATCCGCCAATCCTCTATCAAGACGCGCGCAGAATGCATTCATTACACTTCGACGCAATTCGTTGAAGTGTAATGGGTGGCAAATGAACATGTATAAAACTTGCACCATGCCATGTGGACGGAAAAGGCCAACCAAGAGACAGTGAGGAGATCCCCGCGTAAGAATGGGAAGGAGGAGATCCGAGTCACGAGAGAAGATCACGTGACTGCAACATATTTGGCGACTGAAAGACTATGAGATGAGACAATTGAGAGGATGGATGGAGTGAAGGGCCCCATACCTGAAAAAGATCCAACAAGTATGGATGTGATCCTATGAGTGTAATAATTCGTCTAAAAATATAGGAGAAAGGGAGATCACTCCCCTACCATAGGGGAGACGATGACCATTCCCCTCCTTTTTCTATTATATTGACAAAATTAGTAATCTTTTTACACCCAATGGCCTATAAAAGCTTGGGTAAGGAACAAAAAAAAGGGGATCATACACAATTTAAAAACATTACTCAATGCTTTTACTACTCTCTCTCACTCTATCTCTTGATCATCTCTCACTAACCAGTAACAAGATTCTATTGGTGTGGAGAAAATCCTTTACAGTAAGATTGTTCTAACTCCTATAGTACGTTTTACTGCATTTGTTGATGCTTGCTTCAATTCTCAATTTTCCAAATTTATTTCCACACATAACATGTTAATTCATACAAAATAATTTCTCATTTAATGGGGTCAAAGCAAATTCAATGTTTAGTTTATGTACATTTAGATACCTATTTAATATCTGTGGTTTTTTAAATTTTCAATGATTTATTTAACATCAAGATTTTATGTTATTGTTGTAAAGATGTAATTAATGAATTCTAGCTAGCCTGTAACTAAATAAAATCGTAATAATGCAACCTATTTCTTTTTTGGCAACAAATAACATTACCTAACTCATATAATTCATAGATTTCATAAAAATTTAAAATGCATTTTGCCCATTTCCTCATGCTTAAAATTAAAATAGTTTTTTATTCTTAAATTAATTTCCAAGCATGTTAAGTTTGTATTTATAATGCAAAAACATTAAGACTTTTTGTTTCTGTAAAAAAATTCAACCGTACACATGTTGATCATTGATTCATTGCTTTTCAACTCTTGTTGACGTCTATTTTTGTTCTTGTTTCTTCTAATTTTGTTTATTTTCAAGCACAACCATTGTCTTTTCATATTTTCCTATATTTTATCTATTGAGCATCATTTTAACACATTATTAATTATTAATTTTACAACTATTGCAATAAGAACCCAAGAACTTTTGGCGACAAAAAGAGAGCATTTAGAATTTTAAAAGCCTGTGATAATTAATGTTTGAATTATTAATTATTAATTTCACAACTATTTTTTAGAAATGTTGAAAGTCCCTCAACTTAAAATTTAACTTTAAAACTTTAAGTTGAGGGTTACTCTAAGTTTATATTTTTAGCACAATACTTCTACTCAGCTGATGTAAAATTATTTCCTCAATACCCCCCGTCACGTGCAGGCTGGTCTTTTCTCTGATCCTTGTCACATGAAAAATGTAGTATAAGTCCAGTCGTGCTTGAGTTTGACTCTGATACCATGTTGAAAGTCTTAAAAGCTAACTCAACTCAAGAACTAACTTAAAAGTTGAGGTTGCCCTAAGCTTATATCTTAGTCCAATACTTCTATTCAGCCGATATGCGATTATTTTCTCAATAGGAAAAAACAATTTTAATTGCAAAAACAGTTACTAATATGTTAACTATATTTATTGATATGGTATATTAATTTTACTTATTAGAACACACACACATATAAGATGATTTTCATAGTAAGAAATATTTTTGTCAATAATTTATTTTACAAGTTCACTAATATTAATTTATTTGTTTTACACAATATTAATTTTTTACACTCTTCAGATACATCAACTATGTCAAAAACTCTAAGATATAGTGTGGATGCTTACCATTTTTACTAATCCATTATGTCTATCACTAACGATTTCAATTCTAGTCAAAGTAGTGACCATCGAAGTTACATAGATAATTTTATTTGAAAAAAATTGTAATGCATTATTATATAAAGAACTTATAGTGAGAAGAACTTTCAGGAAGAAACAAAATGAAATTATGATCATTGGACTTTTAGGAACGAAACATATATTTCTCACAATTGAAAATATTAAGTTACCATCGCAATAGACTCTAATTTAGCAAAAAAAAATTCTATTAGACCTTCGTCTAGCAGTCTGACATTAATATTAATTAATAATTAATAGACTTGAGTCTAGTAAAATATTTTGACTAGACCTCAATCTAACAATCATCAAATTTAACAGAAAAAATTAAAATCAAATGAGTGACTTATTTCATTACCTTGTAAAAAATGATAGTTTTGTAAAAAAATTCTAGAGTCTTTATTCTTTTTTCTTTTCTCAAGGGCTTTTTTAGAATACTAGTAGAAAAGCACGTGCTTTGCACGTATTAAAATTTTTTAAAAGTTTATATTAAATTTTAAAATTATTATTAACGTTGAAATAAATACATTACTTTCAAAATATTGTAAATTTTAAACGACAAAAAAAAATAAAAAATGGTAATTTTCTCATATTTATAGTTAAAACTATTACAGATAAAAGGAAATTCTAATATGTCATGCATTATTTGGAGTTGATATATTTACAAGATAGCTATTGCACATAGAAGGAAACCGAATAAGACGTGCATCATCTCGATATGATAAATTATCTACAAGAATTTTTAAATTGGAGAACACACAATCCTAACAAATTTAATATTGTAAGATGAGCCTTGAAAAAAAACTTAGAATTATTTGAGAAGAGAAAATAACATATGCCAAACAATTTCGGTTGAAGGTAATGGAAGTTGAAAATTATTGCATTATTATAAAATTAAAAAAAAAACTAAACGATAAAATAAAAATCTTGCAGATAGACAATAACTTAGTATTATTGATAAAACAATGTTAATCATATAAATATCGTTAAAATAATATATATGATTTCTCACATTCCTAAAATATATTAATAATATAAAATACTAGATTTTATAAAGTATTAGTAAAAGAATAATTTGTGAATAGAGTTTAAATGACTTAAATAATCAAAAAACTTAATCTATACTATATTTGACTTGGCTTAAAGCGTAAAAAAGAAAATAAAAAATTTCTCCCTTTTAAACCTCTTTTAATAAATATAGTCACGTAACACGTGCGTTACACGTGGTACGATACTTCAATATATATAATAATTTATTGTGTTACACGGTTTAAAATTAATTATAATAGCTGAAAGTATAAAAAATAATAAATTAGTGAAATTCAACTGATTGTTTTCTTTGCATTAACATTTTTCTTTTACAATTAAAGTAAAGCTTCTATGATTTTTTCGGTCAGCCTTGAAAACTTAGCCTTTTACCTTGTTGTGTAGATGAGAGCAAAAACAAATCATTTTTCTTTTGTAATTAAAGATAAAATAATTATAAAGAGACAAATAAAATAAGAGCTAAAAGACTCATTTTTCTAAAATAAACTTTAAAAATGAAAGTTTCTTAATATTAAGTATCAAATATTAATTAATTGAGATTAATAGTTAATATATGAATAAGAATAAATAAGATTTTCATTACGTAAATTGATTCAATATATGTATGAGTGAACCCGTAATATTTAGTCGTATCAAAATAATATAGAGTAATGTTGAAATAATTAATTGCAGCATTTGCATGCAATTGTCCATAAAAGGGATTACGAGAACGAAATGGTAATGTAAATTTATAAAATGCAATTTTTTATCTATTTTTAAATTTTTATTTAATTTTTTATTTTGTATGTCAATGAATGAGATTTAAATTTCAATACAAAGTACATGTCTATGCAAATGAGATGACAATCCAAAGGAACTGAAATCCATTCTCTTTGTCATTTTAATGAAAATTGAAGGTAAAACGTTTTCATTTAATATAATCATCAAAGAGGTACACTATACTTTGAGTGATGACACATGTGGTAATATGAAAATTATGTTAGATAACTTTGTCCAGTAAATATTTTTTTAAAGTTAGCAAAGTTAGCCACTTTTAGATATAGTAGGATAATATGTCTTATTTTATATTTATGTTTAATAAGAAATTAAAAGAGTATACATGAAATGAAGGAAAAATGTGATTAGACATTCACTTAAAAAATTCTATAGAGAAAAAAATTCTGTTGCGTTTCTTCTTGGGGTTAACTGTGCTTTAATTTAATTAAAAAAGAATTATTACTAATTAATAAGTATTATTTCTATAATTATGTAATATTGTAGTTTACATTGAATAAATAAATGTAATAACTTTCATTCTAACATATGGTTTTATCATGTTCTGCAACAAAAAGGATTTAATAAAAATGTTAGTAGAAATGGTTGAAATCAAAGATTAATCGTTTAGAGGGTAAATTAGAGTATAATAGAAATTTAGTTTGATAAATTTGTCCAATGAATATTTTTCAAAGATGCAGGTTTAAGATATAATAGACTAGTCGAAAAGCACGTGCGAAGCACGTGTTGAAATTTTTTAAAATTATACAGTAAATTTTTAAATTATTATTAACATTGAAATAAATACATTAACTTTCAAAATGTAAATCTAAAATAAAAGAAAATAATAATGATAATTTTCTCATATTTACACAATTAAATCACAACAAATAAAAAAAAATTTGAATAGGCCGTGAATAACTTAGAGATGATATATTTATAATAAAACTATTACATATAATAGAAAACTTGAATAAGTTGTGCATCATCTCGAGATGATAAATTATCTACAAGAATGTTTAAATTAATATTGTAAGATAAGATGAAAATAAACTAAAAAATGTTTGAGAAAAAAAAATTAAAAATATATTTTACTATGAAAAATAAACATTTAAAATTATTATATTAATTATAAAACTAAAAAAGCTAAACAAAAATGTTATAAATCATTTTTTGGGCATGAACAAAAGACCTTTAAGGACACGTTAGTGCGGCTAAGACCTTTCACACTCCTGCACATCAACCTCAGGGAAGTCGATCCACCCCAAGGCCTAGGCCTCGAGGAAGGCGATTGACTCCAAGGACAAGGCCTCGGGGGACGCTGGTCCACCCTGAGGCTAAGGCCTAGGGGGATGCGTGTCCACCCTAAGGTCAAGGCCTTAGGGAAGACTGTCCACCCTTGGGCTAGCTCTTTGGGGGAGTTTACCCTCCCCAGGACCAAACGTCTCAGGATCCTCGAGGGTCGCAGGTGATGTTTCTGTGAATCAAATTGTGTTTTTACTAAGTCCTAACAGGGAGAGGTTCCCGTTTTAAGAAGGATTTAAGGGTGGGAAATTTCCCACCTCAGTTTAAATATGTCACCTCGGATGAGGTAAAGGTTTGTAGGGTGTTATTGTATACATTCAATACACCTAGAACAATCAAGGCTGGGGGAATGAGACAAATCATGAAGCCCACTGTCGAAAGGGTCGGTCAACCTGTGCTCAACATGGTGTTATCAAGCATTTAATATAGCCGGTCTAATAACGATCGAGGAAGTACATTGTGGGATACGGGGACAGGCTGTCCTGACACCCGAGGTCATCAATTGTTGCCTCGTACTGCACCAAACCAATCGGAGAAGCCTGAAGCAGGGGGTTGATTCGAAGAGGTACCACATTGGACGAGAGGTCTACAATTGTATGAAGACCAACCCAACTTTAAGGCCAGCTTCCCACTATAAATATACTAGTAGATGCACTTTTAGAGGTATGCAACAACTTTCAACTACTTCAGTACTTTACTCTCATTCATCCCTTTACTAACTTAAGATTCAAAGGTTAAAAAGGAGCCCACCCCTTTTTTCTTGGTCACCTGCTTTACCTTCCCCTATTGCAGGTGTAGAGAGAGAAGTGTAGCAGAGATATTATTGGCCAAATCACACCCCTGAGATTTAGCTGTCAATAATTGGCGCCGTCTTTGGGAATGAAAGTGTAAACATACATAGCCTCGTAGTTTCCACCAAAGAGTTAAGAAAATGAGTAGGAAATCCAATAGAACAATAAGATCCAGTCGAGGGCCCGCCCCTTCTGTTTATTCGAAGGAGGCCCAGTTCCTGAGGAAGTGCCACACCCTGTGCCCCAACAAACTCGAAGGGTCAATGTCTAAAAAACCATCAAACTCAACAAGAGGTAATTGCCAAATTGCAGAGGCAAATGCAAGCCCTCACTCTAGCCCTTAACCATCAGTGTCAGGCCCCTCACGTTTGGAACCATGATCTAGAGGAGGGAGGATATAGAAGAGGAAATGGAGCAATGAACCCAGACCGTTGGGACAAGTATCGGACGACCGTGGGTTGCGCATCCTAACAACCCGGAGGATGTACGTGTTGGTTGTCGCACTGTGTGCGTGATGGAAGCGTGTGGCTCGAGGCCATTTAAAAATTAAATTTTTAATAAAAATTGAATCTTTTAGTAAAATAAAACTTGCTCAACGCAATGATAACTAAATAAAAAAACTTTTTATTGAAAACTCTTTTTCAATCAATTAGAATCCATTATAGATTTATACATTAAATCTACACCATACAAGGTTAGAAATCATATACCTTTGTAGTCTATACCAAACGTTCTTATAAAACTGATCGATCCTCTGTCTTATGAAATCGTTCCAACGATCAGTAGACTCTAAGATCCACACTAAGATCTTTCAAGTCAATTCTCAACACACTAAAACATGTGTGGGCACGTAGAATATTACAAGACATTTTTCCTGTCTCTCGATGTAGTCAACACATTAGATCAAGAGATGTGCTGAGAATAACTTTAGTGTTATGATTCTCTAAAAGAAAACGATGATTATTCTTTCCGAGTTTTGATTAACTATTCAACATAGAGAAAAATCATTCTGACACCAACTGTGTTCTCAATTTAATTTTTTTGATGAACCGATGAACTCATTCATCAACTGAGGCCATTAGAATAATATCTGTACAATTTCTCGATAATGGTGTATCATATTTTTTCGGGATAAACTGAAATAATATTTAATTATAAAATTACCATTGCAGTGGGACTCACTGCAATTGTGCAAAAATGCAATACCACACGCCACTGCAGTGTGCCGTGAGGTAGCACAGTGACTCACGGCACCACTGTAGTGTCGTGTGGCACTATAGTATTGTACTCTCATTAGGGTAGTTCCACGTGGAAGTACAGTAGTACATGTCAATCTTTGATACTCAATCAGTGATTGACACATGACAATTACTGTGAATTAAATATTTATTTTAATTGAATAAATATCTAGATATTAGTTAATTCAAAATTAACATATCAGATTATTTCTTTCAACTAGCTTATCTGTTATCTCACAAATAATTGATTTAGTTGATTCAAATTATTATCTAACAATAATTTAATTATCTAATTTCACAAATTAGGTATCCGTCTCATTTATCGATAATTAGAAAAATAATCGATGTATATATATATATTTCAATTAATTAATTAACCACACATAATTATCTCATAATATGTACTTGCCCCAGAATAAAAATTCTTTTTACAAGTCAGTCATTTTTTCATGTCCTGAAATATTCACACCCTAGACTGTGTAGTACAGATGTGACTTGGGGACCATGGACATATAATCCTAAGCTCCAATAAACCAGATTATCAATTGAACTCTTTAATTAAATAATATTATTTATTGATTCTATTATTTCTCCACTATAAATATGGAATTAAACTCTTAGTGATTATATAATGTATTTACAGAGTATTCTCATATAGTATACTGATATAATCATTTCATATAGTTCTGTCTCCAATTATTGGTTCGTCAATTAGAGCTGATCAAAATTATCATTTTACCCCTCTAAATACCTTGATCCTTATGTACCATTAATCCATTAGTGGATGGCTAATTTATAATCTTATTAAAAATTTGAGCTCAATAACCATTCAGTTCAGAATTAACACTTAAGGGAACTAATATACGATCCGTTAGGAAAGCTTGGATTTCAAATCTTACAAGATTATGTTCCCAGCCATCCACATCACTGAATCTCCAAAACAAAAGTCACTGGCTTATTTTACATGAATCAAAAGATCTAGTAGACATGCATAAGAGTTCATGGCTACACATGATTCAAACTAATCTACATATGATCATTGAATTGATGTGCATCAAATCTTTATGATAAATGACACATCGATAAAGGTATTAATTCACAGCGCCGTTCTTATATAAGATGTCCATACGAATCAATGATCCGGATCTAGATCATACGCATTCATAATGCTTAGTGAACCGTAGTAGCAACTATTCATTAAAGATTCTATACTTTAATATGTTGCTGACAATTTTATTCATTTTCTATGATCTTATTCTTCTCGTACCAATACAAGATCATAGTTTCATTATTGAATATGAAATTTTTAGATATTTATATATATTATTCAACAATAATTTAAAAGAACAATCATAAGAAAAATGTAATCCTCATTAAATTTTATATCAAAATGTCAATACACATGCTTTGAGGGTGTAACCCCCAACAGTATGCACAGTGCTAAATGAAAAAAAGGAAGGTGCAAATTGAGGTCGAAGATACAATGAACAACGATCTAGGGCTAGGCGTAGAGATCAAACAGCTCTGAGAGCAAATAGGTGATATGAGGCGTGTCCGAGCTATGAAGGTTCCCTACTCGACTGGGGCTTTACTTCAGCATGCACAACCTCCATTCATAGAGGAGATAATGCGTGTTGAGATGCCTTCATAATCTAAAATGTCGTCCATCACACCCTACGACAGCACTAGGGACCCTACTGAACACTTGGAGACTTTCATGACTTCAATAGAGCTGCAGGGTACCCTAGGGGCTATCACGTGCAAAGCATTCCCGCTTACATTAACATCCTCAACCCGCTCATGGTAGCGGCAACTAAAACCAGGCTCTATTTCATCATTTTGTGAACTCAACAAGATGTTCATCTACCAATTTCTAGAAGGAAGAGACCAAAGAAAGCCTTCCACCCACCTCTTCACTGTCAGGCAGTAGAAGGATAACAACCAACATGACTATGTCGTCAGGTTTAATGTGGAGGCCCTGAAAGTGGAGGGATACGGCGATGACTTAGCCCTTACAAAAATGGTGGTCGGGCTAAGTGACAAGAGATTATTATGGTCCTTGGAGAAGAAGACACCCACGATTTTCACTGTGCTCCTTACCCAGACCCAGAAGTATATGAGTGTGGCGAAGCTCCTAAACTCACGAGAAGGGGACTAAACCAAGGACAAGCCAAGGGAAGAGAAGAAAGATCATGGCCTATATGGACGGAAGAAGAGGCCTAATGAGGATGCAATGCCACTTGAGCCAGTCTCTACGTGTCGACCGATATGCTAACCTGACTCCACTAACAGCCCCCCAAGAGTAGATATTCATGCAAATCAGAGATAAAGGATTGTTGAGGTGGACAGAGAAATTGAAAGAAATCTGAAGCATCGAAACAAGAATATATATTGCTTGTTTCACAAAGACCATGGGTATCACTCAACTAAATGTCATGACCTCAAACAAAAACTTGAGAACCTAGTCCAAAGAGGGTACCTCAAGGAGTATGCTGCCACCAGACAATGAGAGCACACTCCACCACCACCACGAAGGGTCGACAAGGAAACTAGACCCCCAAAAATAACCACTAGGGAAGTAAGACCCATACATGGAGGACTGTACGAAGGTAACTCAAACTGGAGCCGGAGGAACCTAGCCTCGCAAGCAAGGAAGTAACCCGACGCCTATTTTAATGCAGCCCTCATAACCTCTCACTATCTCCATGGAGACCCGCAAGCCACTAACACCTGATACTTCATACCTGCCCAAGAAGAGGTGACCTTCACCGATCGAGACCTAGTGGATCTCCACCACCCCTATAATGAGGTCTTGGTCGTCACCCTTACCATTGTGAACGTTTGAGTCAACCGTTTAGATATCAATAGAGGCAGTTCTGCTGACATGCTAGGGATGGAAGCCCTGATTCAAATGGGGCTTGATCCAAATGACTGCATTCCCAAGGCCACTAGCCTAGTAGGCTTTGGAGGAGAAATTAGATTCCCCCATGGGAGTACATAACTTCTAGTCACCATAGGAGAATATCTACAACAGGTCATACTAATGATGAAATTCCTGGTGGTTCACGACTCCCAAGCTTACAACGGGATCATGGGGTGACCATTTATACATATGGCTAGAGCAGTTCCCTCATCCTACCACCAAGTCATGAAGTTCCCCACTCCACAAGGTGTGGGAACTGTCAGAGGGGGTAGAGGTCCTCCAAAGAATGTTATGCCACATTACTACGCCAGAGAGAAGTGCCTATTTTAATGCTCCAAGGTCCTGGGGACATGATGGAAGAGGATACCACCCCACAAGACACACCATCATAAGTGACACCGAATGACCATGAAAAAGGAAAAGCCCACGCGAAACCTACAGAGAATGTTAAGGAAATTATGGTGGTTATAGGCGACCTAACTAAAGTGAGTAATATTGGGAATAATGTTACCAAGAAATCAGAAGCCAAACTTATTACATTCCTCTAGTCTATCATGGATGTCTTCACCTGGACACATGAAGACATGTTGGGGATAGACCCAAAGGCCATAGTACACAAGCTGCAAGTGAACCCCGAGGCTAAGCCAGTCAGGCAAAAATTTAACAAGGCGAGGACCGAGACCATGAATGAAGAAGTGGGCAAGCTCTTGGAGGCTCAACTCATCATGGAGGTCCACCACCCCTAGTGGCTAGCAAACGTACTAATATTGAAAAAATCTAATGGGAAGTGGAGAAGGTGTTTCGATTTTATCGACCTAAAAAAGGCCTACCCCAAGGGTAGCTTCCCACTTCCAAGGATAGACCAGCTGGTGGATGCCACATCAGGCTATAAGGTCTTATGTTTCATGGATGGATACTTTGGTTATAATCAGATAAGAAAATACCACTCAGTTGAATAAAAGACTGCATTCACCACCGAAAGAGGTTTGAACTGTTATAGAGCCATGCCCTTTGGGCTAAAGAATGTTGGGGCCACATATTAGTGCCTTGTCAACAAGATGTTTGCAAGGCAGATTGGAGGAATATGGAAGTATATGTTGATAACATGCTTGTTAAGAGCACCACCATTACTTTCTTTTTTACGGACCTACCGAAACTTTTTCAACTCTAAGGCAATACAACATAAAGCTTAATCAAGCAAAGTGTGCTTTTGGAGTTGGGACGAGGGAATTTCCTGGATTCATGGTAAACCAAATGGGGATTGAAGCAAACCTAGATAAGATCCAAGCGCTTGTGGAGATGCAACAACCCCAAAATGTGACGGAAGTGCAGCGGTTGATTGGGAGAGTGGCTGCCCGGAATTGATTCGTGTCCCAAGCAACAAACAAGTGCCAGTCCTTTTTTCGAGCACTAAAAAAGGAAAAGGATTTTTAATGGACAGATGAATGCAACAAGGCCTTTGAACATCTGAAGGAGTATTAAAGGAAGCAACCCTATTGAGCAAGCCGGTCTTAGGGGAGGTTCTCTTCATATACTTGGTTGCCACTCCAACGAAAATCAACTCAGCCCTGGTCAGGGAAGAGGGGAAAATCCAAAATCCGGTGTATTACGCCAGCAAAGCTTTCACTGATGCTGAGTCGCAGTACCCAGACTTAGAGAAGCTAGCCTACGCACTGGTTAACTCCACCAAAGAATTAGACCTTATTTTCAGGCACACCCAATCAACATCAGGACTGAATAATCCATTGAGATAGGTGTTGGTGAAACCTGAGGTATCTGGGAGGATGGCTAAGTGGGCTATTGAGTTATCAGAGTTTGAGATAAATTTCAAACCAAGGACTACAATAAAGGGTCAGGTTGTCGCTGATTTGTTATGGAATTAGCTTTGAACTCAGTCCAGGACAATGAAACACGATGGGAATTTATGTTGAAGGATCTAGCAACGCAGTTGGCAGTGGAGCGGGTCTCGTCCTCATCACCCCTGATCGGATCAAGCTCAAATATACCCTCAAGTTCAGATTCTCAACCATATATAATGAAGAAGAGTATGAGGCGTTGCTAGCAGGTCTGAGGTTAGTTGTGGTCTTGGGGGTAAGAAATCTTATAATATACAGTGACTCACAACATGTGGTGGGCAAATGAAAGGGGACTTCCAGGCCAAATAGGAGCACATGGAACAATACCTCACTCAAGTTAAGACATTCCTCTTAAGACTTGACAGCTATCAAGTCTATCATATCCTGAGCTCCCGCAACAGTAGTGTAGACTCCCGGGAAAGAGTAGCCTCAGCGTTTTAACATGAGTTAGATAGGACTATCCTAGTGGAACACCTTGCCCGCCCAAGCATCAGTGTATTTGAATCTATGAAATTAGATCTCTCCCAGGTAGAATGGATGGACCCATTATTCACTATCTTTGCCAAGGAGAACTCCCGAAAGACAAAGCTGAAGCTAGACGAGTTCGGTATGCCTCAGCCCGATACACTATACTAGAGGGAATCCTATACTAAAGGGGTTTTTCACTACCAAACCTAAGGTGTGTGAGAAAGGCGGAGGCCGACTATGTCATGAAGGAGGTGCATGAAGGTACGTGTGGAAACCATTTAGAGGGCAAGCTCTAGTACACAAACTGATTAGGTAGGGCTATTACTTGCACACCATGAAGAAAGATGCCAAGGAATTCACGAGAAGATTTGATCACTACCAGAAATTCACCCCTTATCTTCAACAACCCCGACAGTAGCTCACGTCCGTGATTAGTCCGTGGACTTTTTTACAGTGGGGGATCGACCTTATAGTACCCTTCCAAATGGGCAAAGGGCAAGTAAAATTTGACATTGTGGTTGTGAACTATTTCACTAAGTTGGCTGAGGTCGAGCCGTTGGTGACAATCACTGAAAAGATGACGATTTTGTTTAGAAAAATATTAGGTGAAGATTTGGCATTCCTCATACTCTCGTGATGGATAACCGGAAACAATTTGATAATGCAAGGTTCAGGAAATTACCTTTCCTGTTATAAGAAAATCCATCGAAGATGTTATCCAAACCCAAGGAGGAAATGTCTATCTTAATTTTCAGAAACCTCCTCTGCCTCTGACCAGAAGCCCTTCTAGTCTAAGCACCCATAGTATTCCTCCCTATAAGGTGGAAATACCCGAATCCTCTTGATCATCCATCGTCGACCCTCTAGGATTAGAAGAATCTGACCATTCTTTTCTCCCAGAAGATCAGATTAGAGGAATTCATATCAGTGACAACCAGATCCCCCATGGTGTTTATGAATCCACCATTAATAGAAGGCCAACTAGCACAACCGCCAATGACATGCAATTCAACATTTAAATAGATTTTACACCTAATAGTGTATTAGGACAAAGTCTTCACCAAGACTTTATGCAACTTAAATATACGGATTTTAGGGATTGGTATTTTGCTAACCATAATCCTCAACAGCTCTTAAATCTGAAAAAACCTCTATTATTTTTAGTTAGAACAGGAACAACGCCTTCAGTTTTTCCGTGAATGGTATTACCAGCTCACCTTAAGAGTCGAAATAAAATATGTCCAATAGTTATAAGTTCTATCGACCATACAGAAAATGTGGATTACTACTAGTGGTAGAACCTACCAAGCAATACACCCACCACCATTATCCTTAGAGTTGGCTCCAGGAAATGGAAACCAGAAACCATTTGTCATAAATCCCTATACTGAACTACCAGAAAAGACTAATCATCAAGACCCTTTTAAGGTAAAAGATATTCTACCCTTAATTAAACATAATAATTATACCAACATCTTCCTTCAAACTGTAGAAACACAGTTAACTAGGATCGATGATCAAGTTTCTCAAATCTAGGAGACACAAACTAAAACTCCTCCATCAGAAAAACATAAACTTACTATTGAACCTGTAAACTCTCAAACCACCTCTAGATGTTCAAAATTTTAAATTAAAATCAAGTAAGAAGGAAGGAAGAGTTTATAGAGACCATTATGGGAAAAATATAAAATCTGAAGATCTCCACATCTGACAAGAGTTCTACACCTGAAACTTCGTCAGGACAGCTGAACATGATGAACCAGGATGATTCACCTCCTCCTACAGAATCAGAAGAATATTCTTTATCTCAAATCTTAGACATTCAGAAGAATTTTAATGATTCAATCAATAAACCCTCTCTTCTGGCTATTCTAAAAGGCCTACTACTCGTATGGCTTTAACTGGACCCAGTAGGTATTATTATCCCAGACCTACTCCTCAAGATATCATAGATGAAGAAGACTTTCTTCATTCCCAGAAATCTTACCATAGAAAAACTATCTATGAATGGAACATAGATGGCAAAACAGGATATCAGGTATTCGAGACCATTCCTCAAATGATCATGTACTCTTCTGTGTGTAAACATAATGAGAATACATATCACCAAATCTATAGGTTCCTGGTCAATGGATTCATAGGAACTCTAAAAGGCTGGTGGGACAACTGTCTCATTGAAAGTCAATGCCAAGAAATATTAAACTCTTTTAACAGTAATATTGACCCGATCACTAGTACCCATACTAGAACAGAAGATGCCTACACCTTGGCCCAATCCATTATCCACCACTTCCTTGGCCCAAGAATTGTCAATGCAGATCCACATAGAAAACTTCTCCAAAATTTGAGATGCCCCAATCTCACCCACTTCAGGTGGTACAAGGACATCTTTCTTATGAAATTCATGCAGAGAGGTGATTAAAACAGTGAACATTGGAAGGCAAAGTTCATTGATGACCTCCCTAGCCTATTTGCTGAAAGAGTGAGAAGAAAACTCTGAGATAAGCATGATCAAATGGATATTCCATATGATGAATATACTTATGGACATCTCATTGCCCTCGTCATAGAATAAGGACTAGGACTATACAATGATATGAAATTACAACATATGATGAAGAGTCAGAATCTTGACAACAGAAAAGAATTAGGTGAATTCTATAACCAATTTGCCTACGATACTAAGATTCAGTATCCATTTTCATCATCCAAACCTCATAGGACTTCTTCTAAGCCCTCTAAACTATATAAAAATACTTTTCTAAAAATAAATTTAGACATAAAGAGTCGAAACATAGATCTCAATCACATTAGAAAACTCATAACAGCAAAGTCAAAGTCATCTGCTATAAGTGTGGCTTACTAGGACACTTTGCTAATAAATGCTGATCTAATTCAAGAAGAAATTTCATGAATTATCTCTCCATGAAGAAACGCAACAGAAAATCCTGAACTGCCTCTCTGAAGACAGTTCTACTACCAGTTCAAAAGATGACGTTGCATATATTTTTGTATCTGAATCTGACTCTTCTACAACATCTGAACGGCCAGATCAACCTTGTTGCAGCTCTAAAACCTGCAATGCCATAGCAAAAACCAACTATTGGAGGGCAATAGTTGAGATGAATGGGTTATATCTGAATGGACCAGGTCTTAATGTCCTTACTGATACCCAGCGATCTCTTCTCACCACAGCTGACCAAATTACTGATCCAGAGATGAAATTAAAATTCCTAGAAACCTGTTACAAGAAATATTCCACTCCTGAGATCAGACCCGTAGAAAATTACAGTATGAAAGAACTGTTAAACCGTATTGAACAGGATTATATACCTCAAAAACTTGTTACAATTTCTGATCTAAAAATGGTGATTAATATCATTAAATCTGAAATCCAGCAGCTAAAGACTACGAATCAAATCCTTTCCAAGGATCTCAATCTACTCAAATAGTCTACAGCGAAAGGAAAAACCCCTGTAGGCTCACCAGATTTTCCTTCACCAGATCAGCCAAGTCAAAGTCAAAGTCAACTTTTGACTTCACCAGATCAGTCTTTCTCGAGTCAACCTTTGACTTCACCAGATCAGCCTTGTCAGATCTCACCAGATCAAACAAAGGAAAATAATCTGCATTTATTTCTTCTTAACCAAGTCACCTTCTAGAAATGGTACACCAAGATTACCTTAGTAATCAAACCTGATTTCATCATTACTGACGCCATTGTCTTAGTTGATAGTGGTGCAGATATGAACTGCATACATGAAGGTTTAATCCCTCTGAAATACTTCCATAAAACCACTCAATGTATATATATATAATTTTAGGCACTAATTAATTAATTATTTTATTTACTCCACCAATAAAATTAAATCAACTATTTTTCTCTCACTACGTCAAAAATTGAATAATTTTTTTTACTTACACAGTACTAATAAATTCCATGACACATTGTTCAAAATTACATAGCAAAATTGTATACAGATTCTCTGTTGGCAACTAGTAAAAAATCTAAACAATTCATATCGTATTTGATTAAATTTTCTTCATTATAATGAAATTAATTATAATATATAAAATTTCTTCTTTTATATATCAAAATTAAATCAGATATAGATAATTGTCATTCGTATTAATACATTTAAATATTTAATAATACATAACAGTTTCTCCATTACATATATTTTTTTAGTAGATATGAATATTATGGTTATCAATTTCATTCCGCTCCGGCTGAAACGGACAAAATATTATGGTTCTGGCACAAGAATAAAACGGAATAGGGATATAAATTTTGTTATATTTTAGTTCAATGCAATTGAAAACCGAATATAAATGATTCAGGGAAACCCCTCCCTTCGCGGCTCCATCCCATTGGGTCCGGTTCTCTACAAAAAAATGAGACGTGATAAAAAAATCCCATTAAAATCCTATTTTTATAATTTAATATTTTTTAAACATTGATAGTTTATGAATAATATTTATTTTAGGGAATAAAATAATTTTTAATTTCAAAAAAAAATATTTGATATTATTAACATGCATTTTAATCATTTAAATTTTATATTATGCATATATGAAGAATTTATCTATCCTTAATTCAAACTTAATATATTATCTCATTCATTTTAATTAACGTACATATATTAGTCTCACGAGACGATCTCGAGATGAGTTTGCGGGATGGGCCATTCGGGATTGGGGTCAGAAGAAATGAAAAATCACAAAATTCAATATCAGGACCTGTTTGGATATTTTTATGACACTTTTGTGAGGTTTTGGTCATGAAGAAAATAAAATATTAAAATCAAGTAGGAAGAATTGAAATCAATAATTGTATTTTTATGGGAATTTGAGAAAGTAAAATTTATTTTGAAAAATGTGTAGATGTGTTATAAGATGAGTAAATGAATTGGGAAAGTTATTTAGAAAATTATATTTTTGAGGAAAAGTGGTAAAGAAAGTAATACGAGATTGTTATTTAACCAGGTTAAATAACGTTATGCCAAATGAGAATACTTGAAACAAAAGTGAAAAAATACTGAAAAATAAATTTAACACGTACTTTATCATGAGAATAACCTCAACCAAACAGGCCCTACGTCTCTCCTTATGGCCTCTAAAACTTTCTCGATAGTAACAATTCTCGTTTTTACTTGTTCAATTAGTTTAGCTTTTGATCCAAGCTCTCTTCAAGATTTTTGTGTGGAAAAATTTCCATACATCAGATAAAATTTGATAGGTGCTTCTTACAGGAAATGTTTCAAAATATCAAAATTTGTTTAAAACAATAATATATGATCTAAAGTCATGTTTTTTTTAAATACGTTTAATTGATATCAAATTATAAATTACTCAAAAATTCACCCTCACCTCCTTTGAATATTTTCTACAAAACTTTTTTCATGCACACTTAACATTGTTTTCTTTCACTAATATATGCATTTAAGAAGGCTTGGAATGCAACTTGTTATTATGACTCAGGAGCTGTGTTAGTAATTCCAGAGAAAAGTTTTCTAGTAAAACAACTTAAGTTCTCAGGCCCTTGCGAATCTAACCTCATTGTTCAAGTAATTAAGAAATTGATCATTTAACATTTTTTTCTTTTGTTCTTCTTCAAAACTATCAGAATATCATACATAAATTGAGAAATTAAGTACTGAAATAAATTTATGAACCTCCCACCGGTTCCATCAACAACTTAGTGCCAACTTAGCGTACTGAAGACAAATCTTATATATATATATAGTTGGGTATGCTTACTTAAAATAATACCAAGTGTCATATACAACTTAGTGCCATGTGTCCATATACTCAATTTAAATGATTTTGTTCTTCATATAAAAATTATATAATTTATTATTGAGGTATCTATGGTGATAAAACTAAATTAATGATAGAGGATTTTTCATTAATTAATACACATTAATTGACAAGTATAAACAATCAATATAAATTTTCTGTATAGATGGGTATAACTTTTTATTTGAATGATTAATAAATAGTTACATAAGTATTGATATAAAAATATATTTCTTTGTTGTCATCAATAATCAACATAGTTGTCTTTTATTTTTTCTCTTATATGATAGTATTTTTAGAGGAAATTTTGTATTTGTCTTATATAGTATCTCTATTTTATCAGTTCTTTCCGATAAAAATGTCTGGAAATACATTGGAATTGATTATTGATATCATGTTATAGCCTAGTGAAGCTCTGATTTTAGCAATAGCAAGGAATTGTGCACTGCAATTCTTGATTTTTGTATATTTATAATTCTGTACTTTATTTTACAACACTACATGTATATAAACAGATAATAAGGAGAGAGCATTAGCAAGCATGCTAGCTCAGTAAAATAATAACTGAAGAAATATTATCTCTAACGGTTTTTGTCTTTCTATGCAATGGAATCATTGGTGCTGCAATGTTCATTGTGCAGACTGATGGTGTTGCTGATGTAGACTTTTTTTTTTGCAGAGTTGCAGATATAGACGTGGCTGATGTGTTTGAGGCAGTCTGAGGATATAGCAAGATGACATCGGTGCTAATATTGTAAAGTCAGAGAATACATTTTTTACCTAAAACAAATAGGAGTAAGGTCCAAGAATTTTCAAAGTTTTTGGGCTAATTACACCAACCATGCTTATAACTAGTAAAATACCCGTGCTACGCATGGGATTGAAAAAGAAAATATATCAGTGTTTTAATTGAAATATAAATCCTAGAATTTAAATAGATATCAATATATGATGTTTTTTGTTATGCAATTATACTACTTTCCAAGAACGGGAATATATAAATATATTATCCAATTATCTAAATTAAAAAGATCTTATACTAATTCAAACAAAATACACAAAGATATAATAATATGAAAAAATATTAAATTTATCATACGATGAATGCGTCATAAATCATATCCATTAAACATTGAATTAAAGTTTAACATCCGCGTGCCTTTTAAAGTTTACTGAAATCCTCTTTGTAAACGATATTTTTGGTGTAACCTTAAAAACGCTAAATCTTCATTGTCTAGTACAATGAATAACATAATCAAAATTATATGTTATAAGAATATATGTAAAAAAATGGTTTGGATATAAAAGTTTTATTTTTCCATACCGGATATTGAAGACCTCTTTGTGACGATATTTTTTGTGTAACCTTTAAAATGTTTGTCATCTTCTACAATTAGAAATTTTAGTCCTTCTGGTGTTGTAAATTTAGATGCAGTGACATAGAGTTGTCTTTGGCTGAATACTGGCCTACCCTGGCTCTTGTTTATTGTCATTGCATAACATACTTTCAATGGATAGTAGCATGAATGGAATTGAACTACAAACAAATAATATTGAAATAAAAAATCGTCAATTCAATAGATAAGATTAGAAAATGTGGATAACTTTCTACTAAAAATATAGTTTTTACCTCTTCATCTAATAATACTATTTCGGTACTAATAAGTTCTATGTTTTTCTTGATGTTAATCGCAACACATAGCACGCATATTATAACTTTGATCTTCCAATCGTATTGCTCGGGGTTCAAATTCCTTATAAATTGGAAACTTTCACTTTTTAAGTTTTTGTTCCTGAAGTTTAAAAAAGCAAAAACAATCTAATTTAAATGATAAATTAAGTGAGTCAAAACATAAATGGATAGGATAAATAAGGAAGATCATGTATAAGATAGTAGACATCCTGAAGCTTTTTGTCGAATGTCTCCCAAAAAAGCACGCGAAAGAATAGTAAGATTAGTTAAAAAAAGATCTGCTGAAAATGCTTTGACACTATCAAATCTAGAATAAATAGCAGGATGCCATCAAGCTCATTAGTATAACTTTTCCTCTATATTATATGTGTGTGTGTATATATATATATATTGATATCTATTTTGTAATGTATTTTTAGTATAATTAAGAAGCATCTAAAGTCTAATACAAATTATATTAGAAATTTAGAAACAGCGAAAGTTATAATCACAGAGTCTAGAAAAAACATGCAATGAAGCAATAATTAGAGTAAATTGTATCATGATCTACGACATATATATTCATCCCAAAATAGTAAAATAGTGTAGTCTATGGAAGAAGAATGTTAAATTGCTTGTATTCTCACATACTGAATGAATATAAAATCCTAAAATACTGCAGAGAAAATAACTATCAGATGAAAGAATGAGTAAAAGTGAGAAAATCATAGGTGATTTGCAGTCTAACCTCGTGCATTGATCTTCATAGGTAAATGATAGGTTAATATAAGAATTAATGAAATGTGAGAAGATTATTGGAGAAATGGCCACGCTACTATAAAAATAGATTTTAATGGCAGCATGATATTGGTTTTGATGACATGCCTCTTAAACCTGTCATTGAAAAATGGCATTTTTTACTTTTTACTATTATGACAGATTTTAAATAACATATCATCATATACTTATCTATAATGATAGGTAATTCTTAAATCTATGAAAACCTTTTTATTTTTTTAAATTAATTATATTTTACACTCTTTATTTTCTAAAATGCCATGTTATAACCCTAATCTAATCTGAATTCCCTCATGAGTCTCTCCCTCTACTCTATCTCTATCTCTCTCTCTCTCGACGCCATCGCCATCTCTCTCTCGCTTAGTGTCGTCACTCACTCGACCTCTCTCTGTTGCTTCCCATCTCTTTCTATCTCCGTCTTCTTCGATCTGGTCTTGGTGAGTTCAACTAACAATTAGGTTTTATAGATGAAGTTTTGTTGTTCATTTTTGTAGATGTAGTTTTGTTGCTTGATTTGGTTGTAGATCTGTATTTTATTTCAGATCTGATTTTAGATTTGAGATTGATTGTTAGGGATTTGGTTTTCAAGAGGAAAAAAAAACCTTCTACCTTTCCAACTCAACGTTTTAGTATTTTCTATCATTCTCAGGTAAGAGTTTATGAAAGTTTTGGAATTTTCTCTCATAGGTTTTTCAGATTTTAGTTTTTTCCTTAGATTATATGTAAGATTTGCTTTTTGTGTTTATTTTTTGTTGTTTTTTAGCACCCCAAATATATGTTTCTGAATGCAAAGGAGAAGATTTACCACTATTCGATTTAGCAGGTAGTGGTTGAGAGAGGCGACATCTATTTATTGGAGCTTCAATTTCAATCCCCAATACCCAGATCTCCTTCATATGAGAAAGTTAAGCATCCATCTCTCTCCTTAATTTATTTTCCTTATCCAAGCTTCACTCGATCATTCACCTTGTTAGCTCTTATCTATGGTGGATGGTAGGAGTTACTAGTTTGAACGCTTGCAAAGTTCTTGTGATTTTTTGCAATCTTTCAGCACAAATGTTTGAGTGCCATTTCCTTACTGGTACAGGTTATCTGGTCGCTCCGTTCACTTGTCAGAGTCTTCTACCTGGAGATTTCACTAATATTAACCTTTCTTGTTTTGAAGTTTTATGTAAGTTATTTATTTTGGATGGTATTAAAAATAATAATATCATGTCTTTCTTTTCTTTTATGTGATGAGATCTTTTAAATCATTTCTAATATGAGATTAAATTAATTCACTTTCTCCTAACTTTCATACAGATCAAATAGAATGGATAAGGGATTATGTTTTTTTTATTGTTCTTATATAGGGTTAGTCTAACACAATGTGAAGAAACTGGATGTAGGAACCTCTTTACTTGAGGTGGAAGCAATGGGATTGTCAAAGTGATTGCCGGTTCTATTGTATGCTTGACAGAAAGAAAGAAAGAGAGACACTGGGTTACGGTTCTGTCAGATATCATGGTAAATGGCCTTTCAAGCGTGTATATGGAGTTCAGGTTTGGTTTTCAACAAATTATAAACTTAAAGCACTTCTATCTTTAGACTTGGTTTGATGTAACTTTACAATAATCTCATAATTTCTGGTTTTTAACCTGCTCACTACTCAGGAAACCGTTTCTATAGCTTGGTCTACTCTAAACCTTGTAATGCACTTTCATGGATGATTATCCTTTTCATACTTATGTATTATAAGTTTCCTCTTAAACAAGATAAAAAGGCATACTATGAGTATGTGATTTTATGGCACATCTATGGAATAATTGCTTTCTTAACCATCTGTATATTACATCTCAACTTTTATAAACTACATTTTGTAATCATGTACCTATCATGCTAGTATCTTAATTAGTGATGTGTATGCGTCTCTTTTCCATGTCCATGCTTCTTAGCTTGAGATTTTATTTGAAAATAAATTGGGGTTATTTCATGTCAGCAAGTTCATATTGTGTTGTATATGCGTCTCTTTTCCATGTCCATGCTTCTTAACTTGGGATTTTATTTAAAAATAAATTGGGGTTATTTTCTTCAAAACAAAAACTCTTTTGTTGATCTTCTTCATGAAGAATCACTTCAGGATCCCTAAAATCGTGTTTTGGCATATACCAAGTCAAGCTTATAAGGATGTAGCTCATTTTTCATACATAAACCTTGTGTTGGTTCAATCAACAAGGAGAGAGTTGCTGCACAAGAAGTCAAAACCAGTATCATGAAACTACTTCTGAAAAGATATTCTGTTAAGGTAAGGAAATTTCTTTATGTTTGGAACTTTTTTTTAATTTTTTCATGTGCGAGTATGTAGAGAGACAAGCATGTACTTGTACACACGTTCACATAACAACAATTTTTTAATGAGGTTCTGAGAACTTCTTGATCAAGTATGTTATGCTATGCATGACTAATTATATCCCAGGTACCCGATGACTAGTGTTTTGGAATTAGAAGAGCTCGTGAAAATGATTTTTATTCTAAAGTATTCGGTCACTCACCTTTGGTAGTCTAGTGATGAAGGTGAGCTTGTGAGTATGTAGTAAGTGCGCTGCTTATGAGTTTGAAACCAGGATCAATCTTGAATTTAAGTGGGAGCCTGTGGCGGTATGTTAGTAACTGTTGAGCTAATTTTCTTGAAGTTTACTCAATTTTGGGTAATGACTGTGTTCTCCATATTTTTATAGACTAATGGATATCGTTTGCTTATGGGCCAATATCCTAAAGAAATGAGCTCATATAGCAAAATCAATTGCTTGAAGCCTTGAACAATTACTGAAAATAGAAGAGGGATTTGCTCTGTAGATGGTGATAGGTGAATAGTAGAATGAAATTAATTAGGAACAACACAAGGGTTTGGGTACTTTGGTTTCTTTTAGCTTTGTCTATGTTCTTCTCCAATCAGATGGACTTTCTAAACAAATTCTAAAACATGTTGTTGGATTCAAACCTTGCCAAAATAAATTAACGTTTATGTCTGTCTAAAGTGTGTTACTGATTTATATATTTTCAAGTGCCTTTTTAAGTCTCTCTCTCTCTCTCTCTGAAGTTATTATTATTACTGCTTAATCTCTTTTATCTTATGTGCTTAATAGAATTTTCTTTTCACTTCTAAAATGGAAGATGTTGATTTGAAGTTCATTGATTTTGGTCTTTCCAACTTTATCAGACCAGGTAATAAATGTAAAAACTTAAACTGTAGTGCTAGTAGACTTCTTTTCTCATATATTTACCATATTGATCTTACTAGTTGATCAATATGGTAAAACTTGATTCCATTCAGATACACTTATATTGATGTTACCATTGCCTTCCGTGAGTAGTTACCATTTACCATACCACTTGATTGTTGTGAGATTAGGTTATTGATACAAAAAGATGATATAAACAGATCATTCATTCATCATTTTCTTTTCTTGGATTTATGTGCAGATGAGAGACTCAATGATATTGTTGGTAGTTCATATTATGTTGCACCTGAAGTCCTCTAGGTCCAATAATGACTTTATTAAGATTACAAAATGAACTCTAAGGAAGGTCGACAATTTGTTCTAACTTCTGTTATGTAAATTATCCATCTTTTTCTGGTTTTTTCTCGAAAGAATATTGTTTTTAGTTCTTTAAAGTGTGGATGTTTCTTAGAACACACATGCCAAATTGGAGATCTTTTAGTTATTTATTATCTAAAAATTTAAGAAAAAAAGAATTTGTTATTTATAAGTCTATGTTTATCTAGACTTAAAACATAGTTTCAGATCGTGAACTACAAATTTGATTTTTCATATGGTTACAGTGCCATAGTATTTACTGTAAATTTCAAGGTTGTTGTTACATGCTTTATTTAAAACACTACAAGGTACCTCCAGGACACAAATATTAACATATATATAGGTACGAAAATTAAAAAAACTTTTATTTATTTTCTTTTCCAGAACTTTAGATAACGGGGATTCCCTGTCATCTATTTGCTTCATGCGACACCTTTTGTTGATGGGGATTCTCCGTCAACTAACTCCTTTTCACAACACCTTTTGGTGACGGGGATTCCCTGTCAACTATCTCATTTTCCCGGCAGGTCTATTTTGACAGTTTTTGTTTTAAAAGAGTTCAGATGACAGCTTACTAGATGATAGTCAGCTACCCATCAATATAAGATTATAATGATGGATTTTACCCGTCATCTAACCTTCTTTTTTATTGTAGTGCTAGGGAATTGGAGGAGACGGGAAGATGGAAAACATATGAGGGAAAATAATCGACTGTTGGCTCCTCGACCTGACCTCGAGTACCCCCGACCCGACCTGTGTTCCTAACCCGACTCTCTAACCCATCCCGACCAGTGACTTGCCCAGACCAGTGTCCCACTCGACCCTACCTCCCCAACCTTAGTCAACTTGACTCCCCAACTCGACTCCCCGACCCATCTTGACTTGTGACCTAACCCAACTTCCCGACCCGTTGCCCTAACCCGTGTCCCACCTGACCTGACTCATGACCCCGACCAATCCTAACCCGTGTCGTGTCCCGACACCGTCCTGACCCGACTCCCTAATTCGTGACCTGTCTATATCGACCCCTCGTCACCAACTCCTAATCTTGTGTCCTGACCCATCACGACTTGTGTCCCACCGAACACAGCTTTCTAACATGATCGAACTCCCCATCTGACTCGTGTCCCCGACATGACTGCCCTAACCTGTTCCCCCGATCTGACCTCCCGAGCTCGTGTACCCGACCCATAGCGAATAATGTTTTTATTTATGGTTTGGGTCGATGACATGGATCGGGAAGTCGAGCTTGGTCAGGTTAGAGACACGGGGTGGGGTTGGAGACACAGGCCGAGAACATGGGTCGGAAACATGGGTCGGGTAGTTAAGCTCAGATGGGATACGAGGCTGAGAGGTCAGGTCAGGGAAACGGGTTGGGGTTATGGACATGGGTCAGGCTGGTGTCACGGGTCGGGGACACGGGGTTAATTATTTGAAAAAAGATGGACATTAAAGAAATGAGTTAAATGAAACTATATCATTAAGAAATATATTAAAATAATTTTAATTAAAATAATTTATTTTTAACTTATATGTCAAACATCAATTTGACATAAGTTATAACTTAAAGTTAATTAAAATAAACTACGCCAAACACATTTTAACTTATAGATTAAAGTTAAATTCAAATAAATTACAACTTAAAAGTTTAAGCTATAAGTTTAAGTGGAGCCAAACGGGTCCAATAGCGTCATGGGATAATATTTTCATACATGTAGTATTTATACTTTGTTATGTACTTGTAGTTTCTTGCTACATTGCTTTGTTCAGTTTATTATATTTATAAAATTATAATTGAGGTTGATTAAAGTATATAATAATTTTAATTGTTTAATTTTCATAAGCACCATACGAACTTTGCGAGCATGATTCAAATCAGGTAATTTCAATTTGTTGAAACAAAAACTAAATGTAAAACGTCTGTTATAAGGATGGAAACTAATTCAATATTTGATGTTTTTCATTTCATTTTATATGCATAAAATGATTCAGACTTCAGAAACATATTCTCTTTTTAATCAAGCAAGAATTTCTGTTAACTTTTTTTCATTGAACTTTTTTTTTTTTTTGTATTACATAAATATATTCAAAGTTATGATTGAAATAATTTTTAGAGTTCATTTGCATACTTATTAATTAGATAATGATGTGTTATTCTGTTATTTGACAAATACTTTAAGCACACATTTAAAAGAAAGTTGTCGCAACGTGCCCGTGACGCGGAGCGGCGATTAAAAAATTACTTTTGAGAAAAATATTTGGAGTCGACATCAATCATTTTAGGGTGTGATTGGTCACCTAATTTTAAAACAAAATTTTTGGTCTATGGAGATTCAAAATTAGTTCAGGAGATATTTGTGTGTGAGTAATGTATTAGAACTCCATAACATCTATTGTTAAAATGAGTACTAAATTTAGTCAAATGGTATTTAAATTATATATTTTAAAGAAAGAAATAAATAAAAGTGAAAGGAATTTAATTTTTTAAAATCTCATTTCGTACATTTTGCATCATAAAAGTGAACAAAATAAGTGACCTTTAATGAGTGGTACAAAGATCATTGAAAAATTATTATTTTTGGTTTATATATACTTTTTAAATCAAAATATTATTAGAGTTATTCTTGGTTTAAATGCCTTAATTAAAAGTTTTGAATCTACTTATGATATTTCCTTCATTTAAGTGCCTTTAGAAACTCTAGATCATGTCATAGGAATTACTAGATTTTAAAAGGAAAATTTCTAGGAGTGTACAAAATATTTAAAAACAATACTAGCATTACATTAACATTCCAAATAATTGCAATGCAACTTTATTCAACAATGTAACCAAATATGACCAAATAGCAATACCCGAAAGAAAATATTATGAAAACCATTAGTCAAATATATTGTCCAGAGAAGTTAAACCATGTCTATTTAGATACGTATTTAGATATGTATTTTGACCGGTATGAGAAAATACTACATGGATAAGTGAAAAAGAAACCTCGATTGATTTAGGTTATATGAAATGATGAAATGGACTTGGATAGAGACATGTTTTCACCTCGACTTACTTTGGATTTGATTTAACCATATTTATTGAAATGAACCAGGCGCTGACACCGGGTTTCGACCACGAAAAAATCAGGTTCGATTTAACTGAAAATATTTGAAAGGGAAACAGACCAGGAGCAGGCTTAGACCTCAACTCAGTTTGAGTTCGATTTAATCATATATTTGGAATGGAGCAGGCGCTGAAACCGGGCTTCGATCGTGATAAAGTCAGATTCGATTTAGCCAAAGATATTTGAAAGGGAAATTGACCTAGAATATGCTTCGACCTCGACTCAATTCGGGTTTGATTTAATCATATATTTTAGAAATGGACCAAGTGTTGACACTTGGCTTCAACCGCGACAAAGTCATATTCGATTTAACCAAAGTTATTTGAAAGGGAAACGGACCTGGAACAGGGTTTAACCTCGACTCAATTCGGGTTTGATTTAACCAGATATTTTGAAATGAACCAGGACCTGACACCGGACTTCGACCATGATAAAGTCAGGTTCGATTTAACAAAAGATATTTGAAAGGGAAACAGACCTGAAACGGACTTCGACCTCAACTCAATTTGAGTTTGATTTAGTCCTGGTATTTTGAGATGACCACGGCAAAGTTGGGTTCGATTTAACCAAATATATTTGAAAGGGAAACAGACCTGGAACAAGCTCGACATTGACTTAATTCATGTTCGATTTAACCAGATACATTGAAATGGACCGAGCGATGTCACCGGGCTTCGATTGTGAGAAAGTCGAGTTCGATTGAACTAATGATATTTGAAACGGAAATAGAACTGGAACAAGCTTCAACCTTGACTCAATTCAAGTTCGATTTAACCAGATTAATAGATGTTGAAGTTGGATTAATGCCAGCTTTAAATGTCAAAATTCATGCGTGGATTTTGAAAGAATATCACTAAATGATTCATCAACTGGAATTGTATCAAAACAACCAATGTGATGCATGTCTATGCATTGCAAGATAATGATTTTGAATGCATGCTATGCATGATTCTGAACATTATAAAAAAATTATTTAAAGATTTTTGAAAGTTGACTAACGTGGCCTTTGATTTTAAATGGATGCTCTTGATGGTTTGAAATCGAAGCAATTAGTATGATGCATGTTTATGAAATTCTCGACTTATATTAGAAGTGGGATGATCATGATAGTGTGAACAATATGCACGACTGTGAGCATTTAAGAGAATCTTATGATGATTTTTTAAATGGATCATTGTAGTCACCTCCATCATCCTTTTGAACAGTCGTTTGGACTAGGATCATAGATTGACATGAGATATTGAGCATATGAACAGAAAATGGTGTGCCCTTTGTACTGGATCATGCCCCAGTATTCAAATTTTTGCCATTAGTAGAAAAACAAATGAGTTGCCCTTTGTTCATCTGATTCTCTTCACTTGTACGCATCATATTGTTTTCCAGCTACATTCCCCTTCTTGTTCATGACGTCTTTTCAAATAACTTCAAACCCTCTTATATATGTACATGTTGACATTTGTCCCTCCTTTTTTATTTGACAAATGATGGCCTTTCAGGTTTTCACCATGCCCCCAAACTCTTTTTTGTGTCAAAAGTCACGCTCTTAAGTAATTTCAAGAGTAATTTGCAATGTCATCTACATGATCTAGATGTTGGAGGAAAGAAATATAGAAAGTAAGAATGATAGAGTGAATATTGTGAATTAAGGCTTTTTATTGATCAAAAAGATGATAAACAAGAATTTGAAGAGCTTATGAGAAAACAAATTGTGGAATAAGATTTTTTCAGTTTCGGAACGACTCTTTTGAGAATTAAAGCATTTCACTTACTGCTTTTCTCACTCATTGTGATCATCCTTTCCTTCTTTTCCTTTTCCTCTTCTTATTTTTTTTTTCTTTTTTTAGAGGTAATGTCTTGCTCATGACAGATATATATTGAGGTATTAAATTATTTAAAGTCATACTCTTATTGTAGATAGATCTTCTTGATTCAGAGAATACTTTCATTTGGGTTGTAATGTAGGCTAAGATTTTTAGGCTGCCAAAAGAAATGATATAAAAGGCTAAATCAATGATAATGCTCAAAACTTATCTGAAAATGATATGTCTAAATCAACGATTCGTTGATAACTTTTCCAAAGAAAGATTGTCCCAGTGTGGATTTTGACATTTTATCTTGAAAAATCAAAATTGGATAGTTGTGTATGAACTTTTTGCAAACAACTACCACTAGTCCAGAAAAATGCATTTAGAATTTTTGTTGAACAAATTCCCCTAATATAAGAAGACAATCTAAAAACTCACAATGCTCACTTGGCTTTGACCGTTTTTCTTGCATTCGCAATATTTTTTGTTGATTTTTTTTCCTTTGCATTTTTATTTTACCCTAGAGAAACTTTTCACCTTTTGGGACCTCTACTTTGATAAAAATAGTAATTATCCTAGTGTAGGGAGTGATCATTGGTTGAGTGTCATGAAATGAAGATTTTTTAGGCTCAATTGGGCTTGCAATGGATAAAAGTATTTGGGATTGCAGAAAGAACGCCTCAACATCATTTTCAATCAGAAGTAAATTCAACAAGAACATGACCTCATATAAGGATAATACCCTTTTTGTTATGTCTTTATTCACTAGACAGAAGACTATTTTCATTTTTGTTTGTCTGTTCACTAGAAATAAAATCGCCAAAGCTAAATTTGATATTGCTTATGCTTTTATTCTCAAAATCATCATTCCTAATCTTGGTTGGTTTGTTTAGGAAAGAAATGAGAGAGATGTAAGAGTATGACATCAATGAATGAAGAATTACAATGCATTCATTAACTTTGAAATAAATAGAAATGGAAATGGAGAAACTAGATTTAAACTATGAGACGACGAAAATTAGACAAAACATGATAAGAAAATGTATTGCAAAAGTTTTTTTAGACATTGGATAGAGCTTCTAGAAAATGACATTAGCTCGTTACTCTTGAAAGATGCTAAGAAGCATTGGAAACTCAGTGACATCCCAATTACTGAACTTATAGTCAGGGTAACAATGATATATGAAACACATCGATATTTTACAACCATCGACGCATTCACCACATGAAGTTGTTCCGTTATCACATGAAGAGAGATGTCCCACGAAATTTATCATGGTATTCTCATTCTCTAGTGTAGAGTTTTTTTAATTATGGGTTGTCATCAGCTTTCTTGAAGCTTAGCCGACCGACTTTGATTAACATTTGAACTCTAGCTTTCAACATTGTGCAATTTTCATTTGAATGTCTTATCGCCCCAGCATGATGATCACATCGAGCAGTTAGATCATACCACCTAGGATATGGTGGCTGGAGAAGCTCGTAAGGGACCGACACCAACTGGTTATTCTATATTAATTGTGTCATATTGGACAAACTGTTGGGTGACTAATGAGTGAGTCATATTGGACAAACTATTGGTTATTCCTAGTCTCCCTTTGAGACTAATCAACCTGACAAACATTTGCTAGTGAGTTGGTGGTCTCACACTGAATCTTGAGTTATTTTGAAATGTTGGTTGTTGGTAGTGATAATTATATAGAACTTATGAGGTATTTTCCACACATGATATCGCAGATTTGGGTCATTCATTGTACTTTGAAAATCTCGACTTGAGGTTTACAGCTTGTGATGGATACACAAAATTGATGGTCTGTAGAACTCCATTTTTTTGCTTCGACGGCGGCTCTTTTTCAGCGGAGGACGCTTCTGACACGACTTCTGAAATTCTACCATTTTTTATCTCATATTCTATTTTTTCACCAATCACTATCATATCAGAAAAGTTATTTGAAGAATTCTAAATCATTCTATCATAGAATAAAGACCTCAAGATAATGATCAAGATTGCGGTCATTTCTTTTTTTGAGAAGACAGGTTGCACCTGAGACGTTAATTCCCTTCAACTTTGAGCATATTCCTTAAAGCTTTCTATACTTTTTCTCCATCCTTTGTAGATCAAAACGAACAGAAACCCTATCCATATTGTACTTTTATTGTCTTAGAAAAGCATCAACTAAGTATTTCTATTCTCGAATATGTTAACTGTCAAATTGGATGTACCAGTGAGATGTAGCCCTCATTAGACTATCTTGAAACAAATTAATCAACAACTTTATCATCATGTGCATGCAGCCATTTTCCGCAATACATGATAAGGTGACTCCTCGGGCATGTGTTGCCATCACATTTTTCAAACTCAGATACTTTGAATTTGTGATGGATGGTTATATCTGGGACTAAGAATAATTGGGTTACATCAATGATACCACACATCTGATCCTTCAATAGCACATAACCTCTCTTCTAGAAAATCCAATATACCTATCATCAGTGGATTTTTACTTAGTTTGATAATAGGCTTTTGCGTTTTTTAGTCATCAAGATCAGGTAAGATGATTGGCTCATTATCATGTGTCTCTTTTTTAGGCGAAAATATGATTGTGGGCAGGTGCCGGTGGATGAGTTGTACCCAGTTTTTCCTGTCTGCATCATTTCCTAGATATTAGGAAACAGATAGTGTTGGGTAGTTACTAGTAGCGAAGCATGCAAGAATTATTCCACCTGATGACATTGATAGGTTGGAGTGAATCTAAGATGGAAAACTAGAGTATTATTTAGCAGTTGATGTTGTGATTATGGAGCCCTTCGCGGATTTTCATGACATGCTTTTCCTTTGTTGTCGGCGGGAAGTTCAAAAACTCTAGCCATTTACTTTTTTTAGCTCCCAAATTTTTTGTTTCACTCGTGAGTGCTCTCTTATTTATCCACGAGTCTAGCTTGAGATTATGCTCTTTAAAGATAATGGAGGCACACCCAATATGTTATCTTTTTCTCTTACATTTTTATTTATTTTTTTAAGATGAAAATAAAAAGAAAACTACATTAGCATATGCCTGAGGGAACGAAAGAAACTATAATGTATGAAGGAATGAAAGAAATTTCAATGCTTGGAAAAGAAATTATATTGCATGAAAGAATCAATGAACCTATAATGTAATGAAGTAAATGATGAACCTATGATGCACTAACTAAGGGATAAACTTACAATGCATAAGAGAAAAATGTACTTATGATGTGTGAAATGGAAAATTATATACAAACCATGAATTACATAATGTCGATGGATGATGTTCATGGAAATTTAAAAAAAATGGAGGGAAATACGATCCGCCACTAACAATTTATCGTATGCTAAATTGTAACAATAGTAATCAACGATTTATGTAATGATGAAAATGACACATTTATGATGATGATGATGATGATGATGACGACGACGATGATAATGGCGGCGGCAACTCGATCAAAAAAGAATGTGGCAAATAACAAGTATCATATAAATATTCAACTTGTCCTACCTAACACATTTGAGAGATCCTAGGATTTGGTTATGATTGCTCATTATGGGAGGCTTTAAGGTCGTCTAGATATGTGTAGTTAGGGTGTAAAACTCTTAAAAGGCTCTCAGGCTATCCACACTGTTATCCAAATCGAGTAACAGTGGCCCCCAAACGGTATCCCGAAAGGGTCGATCTGAGTGATAACTTTCATGAGCATGTACGGGAACCTCAATTCCACGAAGACATTCCACTACTCATGCTCGCTAATCCTAAAGCGAAAGCTTGGGTATGGGACTAGTGTATGTGTGTGAATTAAAAATTACATAAGGAAATATACATCCTAAAAAATAAACTATACACAACTACAAGCATGAATAAGAAAAATAATGAATCAAATAAACAAGCAAAGAACCACATAAAAAAGATAGCATATGTTAAAATTTTGGCTTCACTCTCTATCGATCTAAAGTTGGTTAGACCGATTGCTTCCCCAGTGGATTGTTAGCTATCGCAACGTTCACGCGACGCGGAGCGGCGGTTAAAAAATAATTTTTGAGAAAAAGAAATTCGCAGTTGCGACTAATCATTTTAGGGTGTGATCGGTCACCCAATTTTAAAACAAAATTTTGGTCTACGAAGACTCAAAGTTCGTTCGGGAGTCATTTGTGTGTGAGGAATTTATTAGCACCCCACAACACCTATTGTTAAAATGGTTACTAAATTTAATCAAATGTTATCCAAATTATTTTTTTTTTAAAATAAATAAAAGTGAAAGGAGTTTATTTTTGAGTATTCCATTTCGTATATTCTGCATCATAAAAGTGAACAAAATAAGTGACCTTTAATAGGTTGTACAAATACCGTTGAAAAATTATTTTGTGGTTTATATTTTTTTTAAATCAAAGCATTATTAGAGTTATTCTCCATATCCCAAGAATAACTCATCACCTTAGTAGTTCGAGAAATTTGGTATTCCAAAATCTCAAAGTCCGTCTTCAAAAAAAATTTTAGTGAAAAAAAGGATAAAAATAATATGATTTAAATTTATATGTTAATTTGTGACCCCAAGCATAAGCATGTTATTATAAGTGAATATGACATAAATAACATAATTATACATGTTATTATAAATGAATGAGATATGAATAACATACATATACATGACAATATGACAATGATACATAAATAAATAAGAAATAAGTAGAACAATAATTTTAAAGAATAAAAATGATAAAAAGACAAGTTAGAAAGGATAAAAGATATGTGAGAATTTGATTAGAATGTATGAAGTAAAAAATAAATATGTAGAATGTGTAAAATAAAATAAAACAATGTGAGAGGAAACAAACTTGAGTTCATCATGTTTTTAAAAAAAGAAAAGAAAAGAAAAATAAACAAATTCAAAAGGAAATTAAAAATGAAAGAAAAAGCAGAAAAAAAATTTTGAGGGGAGGGGGACAAATAAAGCTGCGGGCAACAGCTTGGAGCAAAGTTGCTGCCCCTACTGCTCACAGCTTTTGGTGTGAGGAATTGTCCCGTCATACTAAACAATTAATTTTTATTTTTTTAAAATTTTTATTTTTTCATTTTTGTTGTGAGCATGAAAAGTTAAAATTTTAGATAAAATATATTTTTTATATGAATATACATATTTTTTATTTTGAACTATTTAATTTATTAATTATCATTTTTTCTTCTCTTCCATAATTACTAATTAAATAATAAATAAATGATCATAGATGATAATTAGTTCAAACAAATTTCACTAAAATGATGAAGAAAATTAAAAATAAAAATAAAATATTTTTGGGATATAAATATACCCTTTAATTTTTGACATATTTAGTTCACTAATTATCATTATTTCCTTTATTCTTTCATTGCTAATGGAATGGACATGGAATGTAATTAGTTTAAACAAGTGTCACAAAAATGATAAACAAAATCTAAAAGAGAAAAGGCTTGTAACATAAAAAAAGTTTCAAAGTTTAAATGTTTGCATAATCTTGTATAGAAGTTCTACTCTCTATTTTATGCATTAATATGTATAAAAAATTATCATAGGAGATTTTTTGCATCAAATGTACACGTTCATTCTATTAAAGGGTTGATTCACATTGAGTTAATTTTACACCCTTCAAACGTTTTATCCGCATCCTCATTGATTGAGTTGATGACAAAAATATCTCATTATCAAACTTGTAAAAAAAGCATCAATGCGTAAAAATAAAATTTAAGATTAAGATTATGAGAAATGATAAAGAAGAAATAAGTACTTATGTATGGAAAAGAAAACAAAGAGTTACACTACATGGGTATAAAAGATAGAAGATGAAGAATAATAAACAAGACATATTATTAGTAAATGTGCAAGAAATTCAAACTACATAAACAAAAAGAATGAGAGAAGATGAATAATAGTATATGAATAGAAATGAAATCTCTCTTTCTTTCTCTAAAAGATCACTCTCCTTCTCTCACAAGACTCTCATCTTTCTCACTCCAAAAGCCTCTTCTCCTCTCTCCAAAATCACCTCCCTCGAGTTAAGGATTCACTCCTTATTTATAGGTAAAATTAGGATTTACATTTTTGCTTTTAAAGCTTTTGCTCCTTTTTTTAATTTTTTAGTCCCTGGACATTTCTTTATTTTAGTCCTTGGGCTATTTATCTATTTTAGAAATTACTTTATTTTCAAAAATCACACATATTCTTAGACTAGTCAATGTGCTAATAAATAAAATATGTATATTTAAAGTATTGGATCAGATAAAATATGATATCTATAAAAATATAGTTCTGCCATTGTTTGTACGATCTTGTTATATTTTAAATGCCTTAATTAAAAGTTTTGAATCTACTTATGATATTTCCTTCATTTAAGTGCCTTTAGAAACTCTAGTTCATGTCAGAGGAATTACTAGATTTTAAAAGGAAAATTTCTAGGAGTGTACAAAATATTTAAAAACAATAATAGCATTACATTAACATTCAGAATAATTGAAATGCAACTTTATTCAACAATACAACCAAATATGACCAAATAGCAATACCCGAAAGAAAATATTTTCCAAACCATTAGTCAAATATATTGTCCAGAGAAGTTAAACCACATCTGTTTAGAATCTTGATTGAATGGTATTTATTATTTGCCTATTTGTTTGGAAAGCCTTTGCAAGGATATCAACTGAAATCTTAGGATTTGATCCAAAAACAGCATTTGCAATGGTGATCACACCAGGATTTTGACTGCTTAGAGCTGCGATGGCGACTGCATTACCACGACCAACATTTTGTTGAAAATGAATAAGACCGACTGGAAAGACAAAGACATCACCCGGTTGAAGCACTTTGCTTATGAGACGGTTTTCTGGGTTTGAGGTGACAAAACCAACTAGGAGGCAACCTTGTGTGACTATTAGTATTTCAGTTGCTCGAAGATGTGTATGTGGAGGGTTAATGCCTGTAGGGGCAAAGTCAATACGAACAGCTGAAATACCTAAAGTATTAAGTCCTGGTATTTGGGCAACATTGACAGGAGTCACACGAGATCCAACTGCATTTGATGTGTTGCCTGCTATGTTTAGTCCAGTGAAGGAAAAGTCATCTGCCGTTACAAGCTTCGGGTCCTTGCAAACAAATCCATTGACCAGGACTGCAATAAATCATCACAATAAGTTATGAACATAAAATACACTATATTACTTTACTTTGATGCATGTTTAGACAATTAATAAACATAACTAAACTTAATTGTACCTGGATTATTTGGGAGTGCGACACAGAAATCTTGAAAGAGAGCTTGGATCAGAAGCCAAACTAAGTGAACAAGTAAAAGCGAGAATTGTTACTATCAAGAGAGTTTGAAAGGCCATAAGGAGAGACTTAAGGAAATATATGATTTGGTGTCTAGTTAGAGATAGTTGAGTTGTGGATAGTCAAATCAGATTAAGCTGCTTTTATAGGGAGGATGAGCTTCTTCCATCAATATATTTTCACCTTAATTAATTCTATTAATTGTAAGCTGAAAAAGTCTTGTTAAATGACTGCGAGAATGCTTTCACATCTATTAAAATCAAAATATATCTTAGTTGTTGAACTTGAATGTGACAAATGTGTGGTGTGCGTAATTTCTTCCTCTATCCGAATATATACTAGTTGTGTGTATATATATTTAGAAATCTTATTTATGGACAAATCAAAGGATATAATATATTAGAAATAGATCACATTCCTTGACCAAATTATGATAAGGGCTTAAGTTGAAATCTCTTTCTTTTAAGAAGTATAGAGATAGCTATTCTAATTTGAAAAAATTATTTAATACTTATAATTAATTTAAAATAGATGTGAGCAATTAAATTTATGCGGTAATCTAATTTTATAAGATTGAATCTCATTGTGATTTGTTTCTGTACAGGAAAAATCACACATGACATGTGATAAGAACTAGAACGAAGATTCATCAAAGAGAAGATAGAACGAGAACCGTAGGATCAACTAGGCGGTTATGAAAAATAGACGATCAGACGAAAGTACATGGATTGTCGATGTGGTAATCCAAAGAAAAACTGATCAAGACCATTGGATTGATCAGATGATTAAGATTTACTAAGTTGTTAATGCTGATAAGCTAGATCTCAAGAAATATTCTATTGATCCTATTTTCAGATAGGATTAGATAAGCTGTATCAGATTCTATATAACCGATTGAAGGCCTATAAATAAAGACAAGATGTAACTCCAACAAGGAAGACAACAACTATAAATACCCTTAAGAGCCCACAGTGAAAGGAATGGAAAGACATAACAACAAATGAAGGAGAAATAATCATCATCAACGACAAGCTGACAAATAAGTTTCTCGACAATCGCAAAGCATCTGTAAGTCGTCGCTGACAGTAGACAGTCAAAAAGTTTTCTGGAAAACTACATTGCATGTTTTCAAGAAGCGTGTGAGAACATAAACGGGCATACATAATGCCAGAACAAGAAAATATGATCATTACACATCAACGAATAAAATTTGATTCAGTGTGATGGGGGCCAATGTACAGGTAAAATCTCACAGGACATGTGATAAGAACTAGACCGAAGTCTTAACGAAGAGAAGATAGAGCGAGAATCGTAGGATCAACTAGGTGGTTGTAAAGAATAGACCAATCAGACGAAAGTACATGGATTGCGATTGTGGTAATCCAAAGACCATTGGATTGATCAGACGGTCAAGATTTACTAAGTTGTTAATGGTGATAAGCTATATCCCAGGGAATATTCTATTAATCCTATTTTCAGATAGGATTAGATAATGGTTCACATTATATGTAACCGATTGAATGCTTATAAATAAAGTCAAGATGTAACTCCAATAGGGAAGACAACAACTCTCAACTTCACCCTTAAGAAACAAGCTGACTATGCAGCTTGCATTAGCATTGTAAACCTCTTCTCTATAATGAAATTATAAGACCCGACTTTTCTCGTTAATATACTAGCTAGCTGACAATGCTTTGCTCTTTCATAATTACTTTTGAGTAATATTACTCCAGTTTAAGCGACTACAGTATATGTATTCTTATATGACTATATTATATTATTTTGTCGATAACATAATGTTTGTTGTAGTTGTAGAATTATGTATTGATCATATTACAAGTTCTATGTAGATATATGATAAGCCAAACTTTTATTTCAAACTGACAACATTGTTGGGTTGTTCTGAATTTGAATTCAGATTTTTATATAAAATATGATAACAAAAAAAATCAGATTTTGGATTCAATCCTTATCTAAATTTCTTTGAAATTTTCTTTGTTGATAATAGAACAACTTCGTTTTAACTCACCTTTTTACTACAAGAGAAGGACGTCTAATAAGTCATTATTTTAAAAGTCTATTAATATATTAATAAGCACACAACAAAAAACGTGGGCATAATTGTATGCCCCACTTTGCATTTCAAATTAGGTGATTTTTCCTTCTTCCATCATTTTCGTTTTTAGTTGCTCTCTCTCTCCCTCTCCCTCTCTCTTTCCTTTTTCTCTTTTTTTATTTCCTTTTCCTTTTTTTCTTTTTCCATTTCTTTTTTTTCTTCTTATTTTCCCCCCATTTTCTCTTATATTCTCTTATTTCTTTTTTTTTCTTTTTTTTCCTTTTTTATTATTTTTTTTTTCATTTTTTTCATTTTTAATTATTTTTTTCTTTTTCTTTTTCTCTTTTGCTTGTTTAAGGTACGTTACTTTTCTTTTTTTTGTCTTCATTCTTTTATTTTTTTTATTCCCCTCATTTTTCTTCTTTTTTCCTTTTTTCTTTTCTCATTTTTTTATTTTTTTATTTTTTTGGTACCAAGAAGGAAAAAAATACAAAAAAGAGAAAAATAGGAAAAAACAAGAAAAGAGAAGTAAAAAAAAAAAGACGGTGAAAAAAAGAATAGAAAAAAAAGAAAAAGGGAGAAAAAAAGAACCAAAAAAAAAAGAAAAAAGAAGAAAGATAAGAAAAGAATAAAGAAAGGGAAAAAAAGAATGAAGAAAAATAAAGAATCATTCAGACACTTGAGGATATGCTCAGAGCGTATGTTTTGGACTTCAAGGTTAGTTGGAGTAATCAATTGCATCTCATTGAGTTTGCGTACAATAACAGTTATCAGGCAACAATCAGAATGGCACCATTTGAAGCTTTATATGGATGAAAGTGTCAGTTGCCAATCCATTGGGATGAAGTTGGTAAAAGAATGCTATTAGGCCCAGATATGGTTCAACAAGAGAATGATGTTATTTACAAAATTCGAGAAAGAATTAGAATTGTTCAGTGTCGCCAAAAGAGTTATGCGAATATTCGTAGGAAGAACTTGGAATTTGAAGTGGGTGACAAAGTGTTTATAAAGATAGCTCCCATGCGGGGAGTTATGAGATTCAGAAAGAAAGGAAAGCTTAGTCTATTAGAGACGTGGACTTCAACATTAAGTTAATTCTTGGAATAACCCCAATATCTAAGTCATATATCGAATGGCTTCTACGGAGAGGAAAGAACTGAAGGAGAAACTACAAGAATTATTGGATAAGGGTTTTATTCGTCCCAGTGTCTCACCCTGGGGTGCACCTGTTCCTTTTGTAAAGAAGAAAGATGGCTCTATGAGAATTTGTATCGACTATAGGGAGTTGAACAAAGTTACCATTAAGAATAAGTACCCTCTGCTGCGCATAGAAGATTTGTTCGACTAACTTCAAGGAGCTTATGTTTTCTTGAAAATTGATTTGCGGTCCGGGTGTTATCAATTAAGAATAAAGAAAGAGGATATACCAAAGAATGCTTTTCTTACTCATCATGGACATTACGAATTCCTAGTCATGCCCTTTGGATTGACTCATCCCCCTGCTACATTTATGGACTTAATGAATCAAGTTTTTCATGTCTTTTTGGATAGATTTGTCATTGTTTCCATAGATGACATTCTTATCTATTCTAAGTATGAGGGAGAACAAGAGGAAAATCACAGAATCACACTTGTTAAGAAAATTAGGAGTTTCTTAGGTTTGGGAGGCTATTATCGAAGGTTTGTGGAGGGATTCTCTAACATTGATGCACCGTTGACCATGTTGACAAGGAAGAATGCACAATACATTTGGTCATAATAATGTGAGGCTAGTTTTCAAGAACTCAAACAAAGTTTGGTGACAGCACTAGTTCTTATCCTACCTTCAGGGAGCGATGATTTTGTTATCTTTAGTGCTGCGTCACATGTTGGCTTGGGTTGTGTGTTGATACAACATGGAAAAGTCATTGTCTGTGCTTCTCTACAGCTAAAAAGGTTATGAGCAAAACTATCCCACACATGATTTGGAGCACGCAATAGTAGTTTTTGCTTTGAAAATTTGGTGTCATTATCTATATGGATCGAAGGTAGAAATATTCACAGATTTCAAGAGTCTAAAGTATTTGTTCACGCAGGAAGAGCTTAATATGAGGCAACACAGATGGTTGGAGCTTGTTAAGGATTATGATTGCGCCATTAATTACCATCCTAGTAAAGCTAACATAGTAGCGGATGCCCTTAGTAGGAAAATGGATGTTTCGAGAGCTCTTATTACTTCTCAACGCTATTCAAAATGATATCGACAGCTTCAGAATGGAAGTCTTGGTTCAGGATGCTATAGCTAAACTTGCTCATTTAACAGTCAAACCTACACTTCAAGATAGAATTTGTGAATCCCAGCATGAGGATGCTACATTGATAAAGATCATATCAATGTGATAAGTGGAAAAATTTCTCAATTTTGAGTTACGGAATCCTCTAATTCAATGATAGAATGGTGGTATCTGATAGCGCGAATTTGAAGAAAGACATATTAATTAAATCGCACAATACCCCTTATTCTATTTATCTGGGTAGTATGAAGATGTATCATGATTTAAAGACATTTTTGGTGGAATGGTATAAAACGTGATGTAGCGAAATTCGTGGATCAGTGTCTAACTTGCCAGTTAGTGAAGGCTGAGCGCCAGCGTCCATCCAAACTTTTGCAACCTCTAGAGATACCCGAATGGAATTAGGAATATATATTTGATGGATTTTGTATCAGGATTGCCAAGGACGGTGAAGGGATATGATATAATTTTGGTTATAGTAGATCGATTGACTAAGTCTGCTCACTTCCTGCCAGGTCGTGTAACATTTTCAGTAGAAGACTGGGCGAAGTTGAATGTGAGAGAAATTGTTAGACTGCATGGTGTGCCTGTATCCATTGTATCATATCATGATCCAAGATTTACCTCCAAGTTTTGGCATAGTCTTCAAGAAGCTTTGGGTATGCAATTGAGTCTTAGTATAGCTTTTCTCCCTCAGACAAACGGACAGTTAGAAAGAACCATTCAGAAACTTGAGGATATGCTCAGAGCGTGTGTTTTGGACTTCGAGGTTAGTTGGAGTAATCAGCTGCATCTCGTTGAGTTTGCGTACAATAACAGTTGCCAGGAAACAATCTGGATGGCACCATTTGAAGCTTTATATGGACGAAAGTTTTGGTCGCCAATCCATTGAGATGAAGTTGGTGAAAGAAAGCTACTAGGCCCAGATATGGTTTAACAAGCGAATGATGCTATTTATAAAATTTGAGAAAGAATAAGAACTACTTAGGGTCGCCAAAAGAGTTATGCGGATATTCCTAGGAAGAACTTTGAATTTAAGGTGCGTGACAAAGTGTTTATAAAGATAGCTCCCATGAAGGAAGTTATGAGATTTGGAAAGAAAGGAAAGCTTAGTCCTCATTTTATAGGTCCTTCCGAGATCTTAAAATAGATTGAAGTTGTGCCTTACCGTGTGGCTTACCACCAGATTTGGTTGGAGTACACAATGTACTTCATGTCTCGATGTTACGTAAATATATTGCAGAACTGTCCCATATTTTGAGTTATAAACCACTTCATCTACATGAAGACCAAACTTTGAAGAAGTACTAATTCAAATACTTGACAAAAAGACTCAGGTTTTACGAACTAAAGAGGTCCATTTGGTGAATGTGTTTTGGTAGAATCATGAGATTGAAGAAGCCACATGGGAACGCGAAGAAGAAATGTAGACTCGTTATCCAAACCTTTTTGAAGATTGACTCGCCGAGGACGAAGGTTTTCATAAGGAGGGGAGGATGTAAGACCCGACTTTTATGGTTAGTATATTGGCTAATTATTTTTCTTAGAATGGTTAAGTATTTTCTTAGTATAGCTCTCATTATTATTATCATTGATCTATTTTTTCGATTATAATAGACACATTCTATTGTATATTTTATATCGTTACTCTGCTATTAAATTAAAAACTATGATCATTTTAATGATATTTAGATTAGGTTATAAATTAGTGTGTAGATTATCCAAATTCTATTAACAAAATTTGTTAACTCATATTTCAAATTAGATTTCTATTAAAACTGCTACTCTAATAACGGTATGAATAGTATTATTTTTCTATTAAAACTACTACTATAACAATAGTATTGATTTCTATTAAATAATTAGTATTAACTTAATTACACTACAACCAATGTCGGATTTCAATTTCCCATTTTGCTTTTGAAAAGAAGTGGTTATCTTTAACCCATTTATTGCATTTTTAGTTAGTAAATTCCTCACCTTCAGCAACCACGAAGCCACTTCCTCTTTGAAAACTGATCAAAAAAATATTCTTCCTTCAACGCTACCCTTTCCCCTCTGCCATTTGTATCTGTGACTGAAATTTCTGCTACCTCCCCATTCTCTGGTAAGCTCTCTCACCCCCTGTTTCTCCTCTTTGTTTTTTTTTTTCTGTTTTCTTTTCTTTAATTCCCATTACTGCCTCTATTTGTTCTCTCTATCATGTTCTTTATTCTCTTCTTCTCTATAGTTCTCTCAGTCTCTCATTAGTCACCCAATTGCCAAAACTCTCTAGGTAAAATTCTCTCTACTTGCTCTTGTTCTTTATCTTTCTTTCCCCTATTATCACCTAGCCGAACAGTGGGTATTTTAAAACCACTTTGTTAAAGGGTTTCACACAAGTTTTAAAGTGAGTTGGTTCAATGGATTCTTAAATTTATATTTCTTAATGCCAACTTTTTACTCAAAACCTTCAAATTGTGATACTGTAATTTTTATGGCTTCTAGTTTACATTGCCTTAGTTGTTTTATGTATGTATTTTATTCAAGCTTTGAGTTGGTGTTAAATCTATGGTCTTAGTACTTCATCCATGTAGTTTATGTGGAATCAAATCTATTGTTGAAATTTAAACACATATAGAATTGTATCAGTTTAAGGTCATATGATATAGAGTTTAAAAAAAAGATATGGTTACTGTTTTATGTATATAGAATTAATCGTTGTTGTATTTTTCCGATAAAAATTCTAATAGTACAGATAAAATAATTTTCGTTTACTAAGAATTTATTGATAAAAAATTCTGAAAATATTATCAATATCATATAAGACATCAATCATACTCCTATAAGAATATCGAAATTTTAAAAAAGTTATTTGTATGGTGAAAAAAAAAATTTCAAATCTTCTTCAGAAACCTGAATATTAGGGGCAGACCACTTTATTTTCATGGCTTCGTTTCTGGCATACATTACATCATTTTGGCCCAAATATTTTACAGTAGTTTTTTATCATATGTAAATATATTTCTGTAAATTTTGTAATTTTTAGATAAGATATGGTATTTTAAATGAGAAGTTAGACTTGTAAATCTTAATTTCATTTTACTGCAAGACAAACCCTAGTTGATGACAATTTTTTAATATGAAAATGCGTTCCAAAAATTACAGACTTTTATATCAAGATCTATGAGATATGTATTAATGTTCAGAACAAAGTTTTGATTTTTCATGTATGGTACAATTTATAATGAATTTTCAAAACCAGACATCCAAACTATTTTTCTTTCGTTAGTGTTTAAAAACATTAAAGAATGAAACTTTTCTCATTTATCCTTTCAGGACTTAAAATTTAGGAACTTACAAAGGTATATAAGATAAATGAGATATCTGAATGTAATTGTTTGTATTGTATGGCTGAATATTTATAATAGAACTATGTTTATGTTTTGTGATGTATAGTGTACTATGATGCTTCTTTCTTCATAACATTGTTCAATTAGGTGTTGATGTGTTTTGCTATATTGTATGTCTGATGAGTTAATATATGTTGAACGCTAAGAATAAATATTGATTGAATGCATGAAGAATTAATTATGTGTCATTAGAGTCACATGCCCACCAGTCTGCTCTGTTTGCCTTGTCCTAAGGTCTCTATTTGCCTAATCCTTAGGGAAATGGTCTCTATTATATGCTTTGGTTAGTTTTGTGGGAAGCATTAGCGTAACTGGTTCCACCTCTTCGAAGGTGCGGAGTAGTACTCGTGAGAAAGGTCACCTGTACTTTCCTCACAGCTAACAATTACCGACGAATAATGTAAGGCGTGTGTGGAAAGCCCGTGAGGGAGAAGGCCCCGTCGAGGGAGCCCAAGATCAGTATAGCTCGCGGTTTTTACATGTAATCTCTCTTCTAGGTGTGGTGGCAAACTCTAATAGAAGTTGGTCAGCGAAATCTGTAAGAATGATATGAAAACTATGCATGTGTTACGATTTGCATGTGGCTGTGAACGTTACTCTATTTTACATATGTGATATTTTACTTACTGAGTATATTTTATATACTCACTCCATTTTATTATAAATTTTCAAATGATGATAACAATGATGAAGAGTTTACTATTGAAGAGGTATAGAGTTTCTGGTATCAGACGAGTGTCATCGAGTCCTATTTAAAAATCCACAAAATCAATTCTTTACTGTTGGGTTTTATTTAAATTAAATCATGAGACTTCAAACACATACTCTGGTTGCTTTCCTGTGTCTGAAAAATGTGGATTTAACTTTGATTTTCTCTTCCTTATTTGGTTGTTTTGTGATGTATTTGTTGGGCTGTTATGATGTACTCTGAATGATGATGTATTCGATGATTCTGAAATTCGATAAAGTAATGTGATATAAGATATGAAAGACTATTGTATGATCACGAAATGTAAAATATTATGCCGTTAGAGCCACCTACAACCAAACATCTGTATGTGTTAACTCGTCCTTCAAAAGAAGGTCTCTGGATATATTTTGGTTAATTTTATGGGAAGGCAATTTATTGCAACTGGTTTCACCTCTTCGAAAGTGCAGAATGGTACTCGTGAAAAAGGTAACTTGTACGTACCTTACAAATCTCTGAAAATGCTCTGGTTAGTTATGTGGAAAGGCAATTATTGCAACTGGTTCCACCTCTTCGAAGGTGTGGAATGGTACTCGTGAGAAAGGTCACTTGTACGTACCTTACAAACTAACAACTTACTGACGGATAATCTCTATTCTACTCTAGGTGTGGTGACAAGTTCTAACAGAAGTTGGCCAACATCTCTGTAAGAAAAGTTATGAACGCTCAGAATGAACGATAAGGGTATAAGTAATATTTTGTATGATAGAATGGTATCCGCTGTATGTGATTGCTTGTGTGTGTTTATGTATGTGTGGTTTTACTTACTAAGTATATTTCTATATACTCAATCCATTTTATTATAAGTTTTTAGATGAAAACATTGATGAGGGGTTTATTGTCGAAGAGGTCGAGACTCTCTGGCAACGAACGAGAGTCATCGAGTCGTATTTAAAAAGTCTTAGGTAAAACATGTACTCTTGGGTTAAATCGTGAGACTTCAAAATATATACTCTTGGGTTCTTGAATGTTTTATTAAGTAAAATTTGTTTTTATGTAATTTGGATTTTGATGAATGATTTGATTTTCTATAATATAATATCGAATTTAATATGGGTTTATTTTTTTTTTTGGAAAAAATTGACCTAGCTTCCGTGATATTTTTGGTAAAATATTATATAAAACTTGGTTAAATTTTTGGGATGTTACAGAAATACTATCAAAATCTCCCGTAATTTTTCTTCCCTTTAAAAGTTTTTCACGTAAATCATGGTGTTGTTATCCTCTCATTCTCTCTCTTAATTATTATCTATATTTTCATATTATGTTGTAAGGAATTCACGATCAATTCTAAAAAACCATGAATATTTTCCTTTACAGTTTCAATAAATCAAAATGAACTAATGCATCCATTAGAAATGTGTTCTTCAACAGTCTTTCATTTTTTACCAAACTTAACATTTTTACAGTGGAATGAATTAAGTTACTTATTTTATTTAAAAAATTTCTACTAAATTTGATGACTGCTAGACTGAGATCTAGCCAAAATATTTTACTAGAACTGGTCTAGGAAGTATTAAATAATAATAACATAACAAACTAGACAAAAGTCTAACAGAAACTTTTTACTAGAAAAGAGTGTAGCGCTAAGGTAACTTAATCTTTTCTCCTATAAAAAATGTTACATTTTATTAAAAAAGTCCTTCAATCCTAATTTCAATTTTTTCTTCATGAAAGGTCTTTTCACTGCAATATCTTTATATGGTAATGCGTTATAACTTTTTCCAAATAAAATTATCTATCTAACTTCAACAGCCACAACTTTGACTAAAAATGAAATCGATAGTGATAGAGACGATGGATTAATACATATGGTAAGCATCGCATCATATCTTAGAATTTTTGAATTCGAGTCACATTAAACCGGCCAGTCTATAGAGAATTTGTAGCTTTCAAAAAAAATATTACAGATCGAAGAGATGAGATAATTTCAATCAATTAGTTGGTATCTTTCTATCTAAGTTTACACTCCATTTATACGGAAAACATATATTGGATAATTTTTTTGATAAGTTAAATATATTAAAAACTGAAAATAATACAATTATATAAGTAACATATCTCAGATATATAGAAAACTAAAAGATCGAAACCACAAAGCTACACAACCCATCTACAAATCTCACCTCTAGATACACAAAATTATCTCACCTCAAAATATTGGCGAGGAAGATCAATTTAAGTTTTTGTATATCAGGGATAAATTCTTATTATCACGTAATACTTATATGGAAAAAATCAGTATAATATAAATTAGTTTCTTAGAAAAGTATTGAAAAATATGTTTCCGAGCATAAACTAATTTTTAGTTTTACTCAGTCTCCTATACTCTCCTAAATCTTGTAAGATCAAAACATTGTCTTAACAATAAATATCTAAAAACAAGTCAAGCTAAACAAGTTGATCTTTTAGCAAAGATTTGAACATATCCTCTATTGTATACATCGTGCATTATATTAGTAGAAACAACTTGTAATACCTTAAAAAAAACTCGTAATAAGAAAGATTCTCTCTTATATGTAAATACTACATGTACTATCGATTTGATAGAGAAGAAAAAAATTAGTGACGCATAAAAAAATACAACTAAAAGATTTTCACATTTTAATAGATGTGAAAGCTTGATTATAGCCAATCAAATCTATATGTAAATTTAAAATTTTGGTTTGATCATGTCAAGTTTCTTGACCAATTAATCAATTAAGATAGAAGGATTTAATTAAGGAGTAGTGGATAAGCCTTTTTCAGCTAACAATAGAATTAACTATAGAACTTATTAAAAAAAACAACTATCGAATTGGGTTGAAGCTCATCCTCTTTATAAAAGCAACTTCGTAGGGTTTCTATTTCCATAACTCAAATATTTCTTAAAGTTCTTGCTTCTCCTAAAACACAGAATAAATACAATGGCTTCTCGAGTTCCGTTGCTTGTAATTATTCTTGCTATTACTTGTTCAATTGCTTTGGCTTCTGATCCTAGTTCTCTTCAGGATTTCTGTGTTGCTGTCCCGAATAGCCCAGGTACAAAATCAACCTTAATTATGTTTATCAGTTGCCTAAACCTGCATCATAATTAAAGTAATTAAATTAGTAATATGTCTTTGTGTTCGTCACTTATTGTTTTGATCCATTACAGTCTTGGTCAATGGATTTGTTTGCAAAGACCCGAAGATTGTTACAGAAAATGACTTTTCCTTCAGTGGACTGAACGTAGCAGGCAATACATCAAATGCAGTTGGATCTCGTGTGACTGCTGTTAATGTCGCTCAAATACCAGGACTTAATACTTTAGGTATTTCTGCTGTTCGTATTGACTTTGCTCCTACAGGTATTAACCCTCCACATACTCATCCTCGAGCAACTGAAATACTAATAGTCACTCAAGGAAGCCTCCTAGTTGGCTTTGTCACCTCCAACCCAGAGAACCGCCTCATAAGCAAAGTTCTTCAACCGGGTGATGTCTTTGTGTTTCCGGTCGGTCTTGTTCACTTTCAGCAAAACGTTGGACGTGGTAATGCAGTCGCCATCGCTGCTCTAAGTAGCCAAAATCCTGGTGTCATTACTATTGCAAATGCTGTTTTTGGATCAAACCCTAAGATATCCGTTGATATCCTTGCAAAGGCTTTCCAAACGAATACACAAATAATAAATTATATTCAATCAAGGAATGGGGGCTTAATATGGAATGTAACTTATTATAGTAATTTGTATTTTTCTTTCTTCAGTTCTTTTTCCGGTATTGTTATGGGGCTTTTGTTTGATTTGTATTCTTCAATAAAGTTTTTATATGTGGAATCATTAATGTCATGTTATATATGAATTTGTTTATTTTGTACACTCTCAAGTAATTTTGTTTTTAAATTCTAATACTTTTATGAGATGAAAACTAAAGAAATATGATGTGAATTTCTTTTTACATTATAGTAGTCTATTATACGAAATAGTTCTCTTTGAGCTACGCATTAGATGTAGGAGTCAAGGTAAGTATATTATGTGGGACATCAACTCTAAAAATTGACATATGTAAATTGGAACAGTAATTGTATTATGCATGTTTCCCATCTACTTATATAAGCATGCAAAATTAACATTGAATCCAATAAATTAATATTTTTCCCTTAGTTTTAAAAAGACCAAATTGGAGGAAGACTTTGAACTCAAATTCTTTACCATTAGACTAGCTAATGTTGACACTATACACAAATGTCAACGTGTGTTTTAGGATTAGTCCACAAAAAAATTCAATATATAATACAAATCACAAGAAAACAACTTCGTCCAAACAAACTAAATTTGAATAATACAAGCATTGATCATTTCTTAAGGAAAGGAACCACACTTCTATCTAGAATTTTGACAGCATTGTACTTAGAGGCTCTTTGGTCGGCACAATCCACACACACATTGAAACTAATACTATTATATTAGACAATGAGCATCAAACAGAAAGTTTTCAAAAAGCATTTAGCACGTTCAGATACAAAGTGAGAACTAACACTATTGTCTTACACAATGAGCATCAATCAGAAAATATTAAAAAATATCTAACAGAATCTGATGCATAATGATACCCCCCCCCCCACACACACACACAAACTAACATTGTAACGCTACAACTAACTTTACTTTTAACTATGAGTATAATTATTAATGATTTCTTTCATTTGTCAGGATTGTTTGATTTAATGTTTGGTATGTATTCATTTAATGTTTTGTAGAGGAATGCTTCGAAGTGCCCTAATGACTCAAACATACCTAAGTGAAATTTTGAACTAATTGATATTCAATGCAAATAATTGTTCTAATACTTAATGACTAAATTAAAGTATTTGAGTATAATTGTTAGGTAGCATGAGATAATTGCATGCTTAGTCTTTAATATGACCCGAAAGGGGTACTTTTATTGTTCATATATTTACATGATCTCTGATTATCTTTCAAGGAATAATTTTCTGATTTGAGGTCCATAATTATGTTGGTGAAAAAAAAAGGATATTAGAGTAAAGGAAAGTCAATATGGTAACGATTTCCCTAAACTAAGTCAATTTTTAGCTTGTTTAGTGAGATTTGTAGCTAATTTTCCTAAACCTAACCCTAAATGACTTTGCTATTTAAACACCAATTTTCCTTCAATCGGTGGGTCTATGAAATAGCACACTCAAATCTTTTTTTAACACTTTGAGCCGCTGATTGTTTTGAATAGGAGATTAGAAAATTGTACTCCTCACGGATATAACTTTACAGCCATACTTCCCTCTAAATTCAATGTATTTTAGTCTCTATTGTTCATATACTGAGCATAGAAACAAAATCCAATTTGCTGCATTGCTTGTCCAGTTTACAGCCTAGTGTTGTGTAATTTGTATACTGTACAGAACGAGTGTGCCTTGGTAAGTTTCTTTAGATATTTTCTTTATGATACAATGCATGCTTTTGTCATGTTATATTTTCTATTGACTTTTACAAATAGAAGCTTGAAGAACGTGTTATTATTATTTTAGAAAAATAAGCTTTCTTTTTACAAATCTCGCTTAAGGTTAGATTGGATTGTTTATCTCCTATTTGAGTAGGATTGTAGTAGTGTATTGGGTTGTCTCAAATGTTGGAATTTTGATGATTAAAATTTTAATTTTCATGTTTGCAATTGACTCGCCGAACATGATTTACTCCAAATAAATTGAATTTAATAGTTTAAATGTCGGTTCATGTTCTTCCTCGATAATCAAGGATTTTAATTGTGTTTGGATGGAAAAAAAGATGTCTTTCTACTTTAAGTCATTGACTTTCTATTTCAAGGTAATTCTGAAATTTTTCAAGAAAATAAACTTGGTCTTCCTTCAAGAAATTTCACAAAAAGTTGCATGTTAGAGTGATAGGACTTAAAAATTAGGCTCACTAAACGTTATACACTACATAGAACTAGAACATGAAATAAGTTTAATAAGGTTTGTGTGATTTCTTAGAACTAAGTTTGCTTGATTTTATATTTCTCTTCAATGACTATATGAAATTAATGGAACATTTTAATACCTAAAATTTAATAGTTTTGACAATTCGAGCGTTGGAAACTTGATGCATTCTCTAGTCCTTTAGTTTTGTTAAGGATACCAGATAAGTATAATTTTACGCATACTTAAATGATTCACATATTCTGAAAAGTTATTATGGGTGATTCTATGTCGTGATGTTCTTGTTTGTTTTCACTTATGTGATGATTTAATTGTAATTGAATTCTTGATGATATATTATCGTGTTGTTCATGATGTGTATATGTTTTCCTTATGGTACTGAATGAGACCCTTGACATTCCCTTTAGAATATGAGTGTATTTAGTTGTATACAACTTATTATTTAAAACTTGATTTTCATTTGCTATTCATTAAAGATATTTGAAATATTATTTAAGCTTAATGAAGTTTTTCTATGAATTTCTAATATTAAATTTTATTAATGTATTTTTGAGTTTTCTCTAATGAATTGTGTTATTTCATTAAATATCATAAATCGTGAATTGATTTTAAAAGAAAAAAATTTGACCTAACTTGAAGTAACCTCAATCATTTTTCGGGGTGTTATAAACACTATAATCTTAGGCAATGAGCATCAATAAAAAGTATTCAAAAAGGATCTAGCACACTCAGATACAAAGTGATAATATCCTGAACACACACATTGAAACTAACACGATTATCAATCAGAATATTTTAAAGGGATTACTCTCATATATTTCTTAAGGCGTATCATTCTGCCAATCTTTTTAAGCATTGAAATACGTGTTGTAAAATATTTCAATTCGAGTAGGTGCTACTCCAGTTGAAGCTTCCTAATCAAAATGTAATAAAATTTGAGTCGTTAATCATTATATACTAAACATTATTAAGAGTACTAAAATAATATTTTGAGTCACCTCACAAAATCGATGATCAAGAAAAGATACATTTCCTTATTGACAATTTTGAGCATTTGTTTTTTACCATGGCTATAATAAATGTGTTTTATGATTAAAATAATTAGTCAAAAATCAAAGTGTAATATACAAGCTTTAATAATAGGAACTACCCCAAACTTTTCCAACTCCCAAACTATGCATAGCCATTCCCAATCATTTTGTGATAAGCCCTTATAAGGATGTCATCGTGCTAATATTAGATCTTTAAATTTTTTATAATGTCTATGCAATGTGTACTTGTATCCTTTGTATGTGTTCGCTACTTCAAATTTAATCCAATCGATCATAGCATTACTGGTCGATTCAAAAGTAAAATAGACCTGCAATAATCTTTTACTATCAGTCACGTGATAAAAAAAATATAATGATAAATAGATGTATCATTATTACCTACAGCCTAACAATTATAACTGCCAGGAATTCTTCAGGCACATTGGACCAACCCTCATATTGAAATGGTATGAATTTTCATACGAGGGCACCAATCTCAAGGTTGAATTGGACGGTCCACTGTCCAACAGGTCAAACAACACCAGGAGGAGGGGCATCGATTGTTAATTTTTTGAAATGGCTCACTAACTTCTCCAACTCAATCTCTCTTGTTGGCCTACGAACCTTTATCTCACCCTTGGAGAAGATGAAGCCCCTACAAAAAAACAAAGAATATGAAACCATTATAATAAGAACTATTACAAAGTGTATATACCTGTTTGGGAACCATCTTCATTCGTAGAAGGTTCTATACCAGGATCTAGATTTGGAAGAGGAGTATGGGAGACATTAACTTGCATAAAGATAAGTGGCATGAAAGAAGATCCTACATATGTTATTGCTTACAAAATAAATTAAAGCAAATATAAGAAGATATGAACAAATATTTTACTGTAACATGCTCACCATTACTTTAAAATTCAATTTATATCATCATCACTTGGTATAATATCCTCTGAATCGTCATCATAATTAACCAAAGTGTCATCTTCATTGTCATCATCATCAATAAAATCAATATCTTCAATATTACTATCTCCTACTCCAATAACATTTACATGTATTTTAGAAAGTTCCACGTCATGTCTATGAAATTGCATTGTTTCTAATTCATCTAGATCGATGGATGGCAAAGGTACTTCAGTAGGCCCTCTGACTTCTTCTTGTTCTCTAAAATGTTTAGTCAAATAATCAAAGTGTAATATATAATCTTTGATAATAGGAATTACCCTAAAGTTCTCCATCTCCTAAACTATGTATAGCCAATCTCAATCATCTTGTGATACACCCTTATAAGGTTGTTGTCGTGCTACTATTAGATCTTTAAATTTTTTATAATGTCTATACAATGTGTACTTGTATCCCTTGTATGAGTTCGCTGCTTCATATTTAATCCAATCGATTATAGAATTATTGGTCGATTCAAAAGTAAAATAGACATGCAATAATCTTTTACTATCAGTCATGCAATAAAGAAAATATAATAATAAATAGATGTATCATTACGACCTGCAGCCTATCAATTATAACTGCTAGGAATTCTTCAGGCACATTGGACCAACCCTCATATAGAAGTGGTATGAATTGTCGTATGAGGGTATCAATCTCAAGGTTGAATTGGACGGTCCACTTTCCAACAGGTCTAACAACACCAGGAGGAGGGGCATTGATTGGTAAATTTTTGAATTGGCTCACTAACCTCTCCAACTCAATCCCTCTTGTTGGCCCACAAACCTTTCTCATGCCCTCCGTAGAAGATGAAGCCCCTACAATAAAACAAAGAATAAGAAACGATTATAATAAGAACAATTACAAAGTGTATATACCTGTTTGGGAACCATCTTCATTAGTAGAAGGTCCTACACTAGGATCTAGATTTGGAAGATGAATGTTTCTTCTGAGAGACATTAACCTGCATAAAGATAAGTGGCATGAAAGAAGATTCTAAACATGTTATTGCGTACAAAATAAATTAAAGCAAATGTAAGAGGATATGAACGGATATTTTACGCTAACAGACTCACCGTTACTTTAAAATTTAATCTATATCATCATCATTTGGTATAATATCCCTTGAATCGTCATCATAATTAATCGAAGTGTCATCTTCATTGTCATCATCATCAATAAAATCAATAAAATCAATATCTTCAATATGACTATCTCCTATTCCAATAATATTTGCATCTATTTCAGAAGGTTCCACGTCATGCCTATAAAATTGCATTGTTTCTAACTCATCTAGATCGATAGATGGAAAGGTTATTTTAGTAGGCCCTGTGACTTCATCTTGTTCTATCTCAGGAACATCCATGTTGAACCTTTTGCACCACTTTTTAATTGACTCCAAATTTGCAATCATGAACATAAAAGACTTGTTGTGCTTGAGATGCAAGAATAAAAAGGCTCATTTTCATATCAAGTTTGGCTCACATTTACACAAGTGAAACCAAGATCTCTCTTCACTCCATTTATTTTGCATTTGTGTCCAACCATTCACATCCAAATAATATATCTTTTCTTTCTCGTACATACTGCATCTCAATCACTTCTTTTAACCCAACAAAAAATTCAGTTTTTTCACCATTATGTTCTCCTGGAACTACTAAGCCACTATTTTGGGTTGATTGGTGATGATCACGATCTATATTATGGTATCGAACGCCATTGACAATACAACTAGAATATGACCTGACACGATTATCTGGACCAAATGTTAAAGCATATAAATCATTTGTGGCTTCTAATGACCCTTGATGGCGCAATTCAATGACCTAATAAAAATAACAAAAGTATTAGTTACTTCTGTACTAATTTTCATGATATATATTTAGTCAAATATATACACATACCAGATTTCTAAACCATTTAGGAAATTAGTTTTGATATCTTGAACTTAAGTCTACCCGACTAACTCTGATTAATTCTCTCATGTGCTCTATGCACATATTAATCATTTTTAATGATTTGTGACATAAAAAACAGCCCTTAAAAATTATACTTAATACTGTTATGGATTTACTTACATTAAGTAAGGTTGTAGCTCATCGCAATTATTCAGCAAAGACCATTTGGCAATCTCTAATTCTTGTTTAGAAAGTTGAACTATTTTCTTACCACCAATTGGATGAGCTCGTTGAGTGAAGACAACTATTGACCCTTCATTTAGTTTGTCAAAGTTTTCATCATCCTTCCTCTCGTTCCTTGTGAATTTGATTTCAACGCGACGAAGATAAAATGAGCAAAAAAATAACTCATTAACAATGTAGGCTTATGCAATCGAACCCTCTGGACGAGAGCTTTGTTTCTAACATATTGTTTAAGTGTACTCAAACTCCTCTCATATGACAAAAATTACATTGTGCATGAAATATTTGATGGGTAAGTAATGGAAAAGTTGAGAGATATACCTTTCAATTAGGTACACCCAACTATACCAACATGACCACACAATTTTGCTTCGTGTGGTAAATGAACTGTCAAATGTACCATTACATCAAAGAAAGCTGGGGGAAATATCATTTCTAACTAACACAGGATCAAACTTATTCCTTCTATATGAAAATCCAAGTCCTTAGTGTTCAGTGTTTTCGAGCACAATTCTCTGAACTAGTTAGACAACTCAACCAAAGCGATGCACACATCCTTACCCATTAAATCACGAATCCCAACTGGTAAATGTCTTTGCAGTAAAACATGACAATCATAAATTTTCAATCCTGAAAACTTGCCCAAATCCCTCCCCCTCCCCTCGAGATGAAATTCAATGCGTGTGCATTCCCTTGTTTGTTAAAATTTGAAATTTGCTGCCTCTTGGGAGTACTGGTAATGATGGCGCGTATAGGAGGGGTGCAGACCACGAATATTGCTAACAAAGCGTCACTTGTCACCCCATTGAGTGTGTGGGTGACGTTTGATTTCCTGAGCTCATCTCGCCATTTCACAAGCTGATGGCTTCTTGGTACGTCGGATTGCTTCAACGAGTCCTGAACGGTTTTCTTCTTCGTACCAACCACTTTTACGTATCTGAGAAAAAGATGAGCTCCCTATCAACTTTCTTTTTTGCCCCAACATCTTCCTCGCTGTCGGCTACTAACCACCATACCTTAAGATTGTCTGCTTTTGGTTTTTCAGTAGTTTCTTCATCATTATTGAACCTTGTGTGGTAAGTCCTTTCTCCTTCTTTTTTTCCATGTTCTTTCTGGATTTTTCATCTTATCTAGGGGATTTAGAGAGTCTCGTCAGTCATGTGAATTCAAACTCGTCGATCGAGGTGGATGGTTCCTGTGCTAACCTTGAGTGTCGTGCGAGCCCAAGTGAGAGTTTTGACTGTTGGGGGTCGACGACTACACTTCTTCCCTAACTGAGGAGGACCTAGTCACCATCCGGAAGAAATACCACATCCTAGACTACATCCACTTACGGCTAATGGAGGAGGGGGTAGAATTAGTCCACTGTAACACAAAGGAACTAGACAATACCTGGCAGCTTTGGATGGTGGGCTACGACTTCCCCTGCATCCATTCTTCAGGAAGTGGTTTTTTTCGATGGGGAGAACTCTGGACCAACTCTAACCTAATTCTTGGAGGGTCCTAGTGGGATGTTGGGTCATGTGGAGGCTATACTACAGCGAGGAATTCATGCTGGAGGAGTTAACTTCTGTTCTAACTAAATTCTCCTCCTATGAAACTGGGCGAGGGGGCTCTTTCTCGAGACCTAGGATGGTACTACATCAGTGACCGGACCGAAGGTGTTAAGGGACTTGTGAACAACGTCCCCGCGTGGTATAAATAGTGGAAAGAATGTTGGTTCGTGATCCTTGGATCCTTGGAGTCTTGTTCTGAGGATTCAGAGCTTATAAATTTAACACCTTAGGTCTTTGTGACTGCAGGTGAGATCATGGATTAGAGGAAGAAAATATACTCGTGCTTAGTTCCAGAGTTGACTTCTCTCTTTTTTTGTGCAGTGGGAAGATGAAAACTGAAAGAATTTTCTGCCTACAAGCTCGGATCCTTAATCTTGCTGAGATATCTGCGTACCACATTACTTCAGTTTTCTTACCTCAATATGAATCCTTGTTCTAGGCCAGATTATATCAAGACCCTCCGATGGATTTCACAGCTAGGGTTCCTAACAAGAACTTTTCGAGGACTTTGAGCTCGGAGGGTCTTGGTCTTAGCGGTCATATGACCCCTTCTTCAAACTGTATGAGAAGCCGTTTATGCATCATTTTACCTCTTTTCAATTCACAGTCTTACTATTGTTGCTTTATTTCCTGCAGAAATGGCTGGAGACTCTCGTTCTTTGAATAAACCTCGGGCATAGCTCGGGGGTGTTTAGGCGCAGAAGATGGAGGCGATTCAATCAAAAAAGCTAGGGAAGCCAAAGGAGGGGAAGGTACTCCCTGGGCTTTCTCCTTCCACTTGTCTTCGGGGAACATCAGAGGCGCTACCACCATCTTCACCTCCCCATCCATCCTCTACTCTTGCTTTTTCTCTAAAGACCACTAGGAGCCTACCCTAGAAGCCTTTGTTCCCTTCCAAGTAGGGTCTGCCACGAAACAACGCTGATCATGAAGTTCTTAAGCGGTCATCCCAATCCTCCCAGCCAGCTCCTCCCTCTCAACCTTGATTTGAGACAATCACCTTTGAGGTCGAGGAATCTTCATCTCGACTTCCTGGATCTATTGATTTGGGTTCTGATCGACCGAGCCCCTAGAATTAGAAGCGTAAGGTCGTGATGACCCTAACTAAGGGGGAAAGGAGTCATAGTCCTCAGGACTGAGCTTGAGGGGAGATTAGGAGGTAGTTAGACTTGTGGTTTGCTCATGCGGATCCTGAGAAGGGGGCTTGCCTTCTAGAGCTACCGGAAGTGAAGTGTGCCGATCCCTTTAGGGGCATACCTTAGATGTAAGCATTGTCTTTTTATGTACCTCCCTTACCTACTTGTTATTTTCTTACTTAATCGACAATTTTCATAGGTTCTTGTCTATAATGTGACAATGTTAGCACATTTTGGCCGTTGAAGGTCTGCGGTGCTTGTGGCGACTAGGGCCACTTCAAAGTGTCAGACCGAGCTTTCTGAAAAGGCCCGAAGGTTTCATTCCCTTCGTCAAGTTAATGAATAGCTAACAGTAGTGATCCAGCAGCTCCGAGGTCAGCAGGCCTCGAGGAGGAGTTATCTCAGGCCAGGGTTGACATCTCCCAAGCTCAGGAAATTTGTCGAGGTATGAAGGCCCGACTATCTTATCGTGATAAGATTCTCATGAGCCTTCGTCAACATGTGAGAATTCTCTTAGAGAAGTCTCGACTTTAGGAGTAAAATCTTGTTCATGTTGAAAGTAGGGATGAGGAGGTTATTCAGCAATTGAGTTTGGCGAAAGGCCACTTTGCAGGAGAGATCTGATCGATGGTTTGAAAGCCATGCGAAGGGTATAGAGGAATTTAAAGAGTCTCCTAAGTTCAAGGTTGCCCTAATCCTAGAGTTCTCCCTAGGCTATGATAGCTGGCGAGATGAGATCATTGAGGCTCATCCTATGTTAGACATGAACTTCATCAGCTATCCTCTGGAATCTTCACCTCGTCCTCAAAGTATGGATCTGGTTCTTTTTAAGAATTCCTTGCCTTCCTCTTCTACTGTCCCTGATCTTTTGGTCTCAAAATCTGTTTCGACCGATCTAGATGCATGGGTGTTCTTTACCCTTGGGTCAAAGTGAGAAGGCCCATCCCCCACCACTAGAGCTCACTCACTGTTGCTGTCAGCACCTTTGAATCCTTCATCTAGTTTTCTTTTTTCACTTGTAACTTTTCCTTTCCTTTTATTTGTAATCTTTCTATTTTCTTTAAATGAGAATGTGATCTCTTTAATGGCTCTGTCTCTTTTCTTGAATCTATTAAAACCTTTGACATGGATTTAATCATCAGCCTTAAACATTGACTAAGCCTTAACTGACTAAAGCTTTACTATTTCCGAGTTCTAGCTTATTCTGAATGTTATTTTGATCTTTCCTAATTCCTTCTATATGAATGCTTTGTGCAATATTGCCTGTTTACATGGGTTGTCAGGTTACCTTTATTATTTTTTGGTAGGTTACCATTTGAAGAAGGTTGGGTTGTACAGTTCTTCCATAGCCTCGGGAAGTTATTTGGGTATTGCCTCTTACGAGAGGTCTATTCGGGCGGACATGCTTCAGATTTCTCTTCGTTTGGCGATCTAGGGTGCCGACCAAGTGTTCTCCTGTTTTGACATTTAGCCAGGTACACCTACTCTGGTCAGAATTCCTCTCTTGTCTGGTGAGCTAGATAGTAAGAGAGACTTCTCATTTCCTTTGATATCAGTCGAACATGCATCTCTTTGTAGCCTAGTGCTTTTCCCATCCGACGAGCTAGAATGCAAGGCAAACATAATTTTTTCCTTTTGGTAGTATAACCAGGAATTTTTACTCTGACTAAATCTCATTTTCCCATCTGGTAAGCTAGAATACAAGACAGTTGTCACTTTTTCCTTTTGAAGTCTAGTCAGGCATTTTTACTTTGACTAGAGCACATTTGTCTTGTTCGTCGAGCTTGAATGCAATTCATACATCATTTTATGCTTGTGGAGTCTAGCCAAGTATTTCTGCTCTAACTATAGCTCATTTCCCCATCTGGAAAGCTAGAATGCAAGACAAACATTACATTTTCCTTGTGGAGTCTAGTGAGACATTTCTGCTCTGACTAGGGCTCATTTTCCCGTCTGGCAAGCTAGAATGCGAGTCAGACATTATTTTTTACCTTGTGGAGTCTAGCCAATTATTTCTGCTCTAATTGGAGCTTATTTTCTTGTCTAGCGAGTTAAAATGCAAGTAAGACATCACTTTTTTTTGTGTGAAGTTTATTCAGGCATTTCTGCTCTAACTAGAGCTCTTTTTCTTGTCTAGCATGCTAGAATGTAAGCCAGACATCGCTTTTTTCCTTATGGAATCTAGCCAGACGTTTATGTTCTGACTAGAGCTCCTTTTCTCATCTTGCGAGCGAGAATGCAAGTCAGACATCAGTGTTTCATTCTAGAGCCTTCATCTTTGGGAGAAAATAGCCTTTGTATCTCATGCATGGCAGGCTAAAATCTCGATTTTTTATTTTTTATTTTACTGTTAGTAGACCTTCAGGTGCTCCACATTCCAAGGGTGTGCCAATACTCATCCGTCCATGTCTCTCAGTTGATAAGTCTCAGGATGTATTACCTCTGTTACCAAATAAGGTCCTTCCCAGTTATGCTCAAGGGCTTCTACTTCCATATATTTTATTTTTTGTTGGACCAAATCACCTACCCGAAATCGACGGACCCTCATCCTAGAGTTGTAGTATCATAAGACGGTGAGTTAGTGTGCCTCGTTTCACAGATTGGCCTGGTCTTGTAGTTCTTCTAGATCATCCAAGTTGTGCCTTAATTGGAGTATGTTCTGCTATGGGTCATACTTTTGGACTCTGTGGGAGGTACCCCTATTTCTACTAGGATGATGGCCTTTGTGCCAAAGGTTAGTCTGTAGGGGTTTCTCCCGTTGTCGTTCTACTCGTGGTCTTGTATGTCCAAAGGATGTTTGACTTCCTTCCAACTTGGTCTTGAGGTTATGCTTGATGGTTTTGTTGTCTGCCTTTACTTGTCCATTGGACTATGGGTGGGCTGAATAAGAGGTGAGATTCCTAACCTCAAGTTGCTCGCACATCCACTTGAATTTGGGGTATGTCGAATTTGCATATCATGTTTTTCCATATGAAGTTCATGGTCTTGTGCTTCATGATGGTTGCTAAGGGCTCTACCTCTAGCCACATGGTGAAATAATCTATGACGATGATGGTGAATTTATCCTGGCATTTCCCCATTAGTAGGGGGTCGATTAAATCCACCCCAACTAAGCAAACAACCACAGACTTGGGATGGAGGTGATCGGTTCTAGTGGTTGATGCAGGATGTTTATGGTCCTTTGACATTCGTCTCACCTTCTTATGAAGTTCTTGAGTCTGAAACCATCGTTGGCCAATAATACCCCTGCCTTTTCAACTTATGGTGCAGAGCCCGAGCGCCACTGTCGTGTCCGCAAACTCCCTCATGAACTTCCTTCATGACATACAGTGCCTCATCGGGCGTGATACACCTCAGGTCAGGATACGAAAAAGTTCTTTTGTATAGAGTTTCATTGTTAATTAAGTATTTGGCTTATCTGAGGCGGAGCTTTCGGGTCGCCTTCCTATCAAGGGGTAGGATTTCGTCTCATATGTACTAAAATATAAGTGTGATCCATGATGGGGTCATTGCAGCCTTACTTGTCTTCAATACTTCCTCGTTAGTGATGCTCGGGAGGGCGAGGAATTCAACTGGCACTGTTCTGCTAATCTTCATGTCGTAGACGGAGGCCATCTTGGCCAACGCGTCCATCTTAGTGTCCACGATTTGGGGGATCTGTTGAATCGTGTAGGAGTCATACATTCCAATAAGGGCTCGCGCATAGGCCAAATGCTTGGCCATATTATCTCCCTTTGTTAGATAATCCTTGTTGATCTGGTTCACAACAAGCTGGGAATCCATGTAGATCCTCAATTTTATCACTTTAAAAGTCCATGCCAACTTTAGTCCCACAAGCAACGCTTCGTCTTCCGCTTCATTTTCAAGACCTTGAACCCAAAGCATAGATCGTACTCAACCCAAGACTGATCAGGTGCTAGAAGCAGTATACCCACTCTTCTTCCCATCTCGTTAGAGGCACCGTCCACATATAAGGTACAAAGATCCTCTCTGAACTTCGCTTCCTCTTCGCACCCTATCGTCATATCTGCAATGAAATCTGCCATGCCCTGACCTTTGAGGCAGTTCGGGGGATGAACTGAGTTTGATGGGCCATTAAGCTATACGTCTCAAGGTCTCAGGCTTTTGGAGGACCTGCCTAAGTAGGGAGTTCATGAGGACTTGAATAAAGTGGTGAAAGTATAGACGAAGCTTCTATGCTGTGGTGATAAGGGCAAGGATCAATGTGAAAAGTAATCCACAGGGATAAGTGACGCATGTGACATCCCCTCATATTAAAAGTGCATTTTTCGCGAGGCGCAATGCTTCATATGAAGACCCATGTGATATCTCTCTTTTTACATGGTTTCTCTACTCCTTTAGAACGTTATTTAATAGGATTTTCAGACCCCTGTTGAATGTATTCAACAGTTGTTTTTAATACTTATGAATTAACATTCACAAGTACTTTTGTGTCTTATTAAATCAGATACCATAAGATTTTTTGAATCTCATTGATATAGTTTTTTTTGTTATAAATTACGCTTCTTATAAAGAGATTTTTCTAGCATTTTATAAATGTTTTTCTAATCAATTTATATAAACATGTTTACGTACCTTTTTAAACATTCAAAATCAATACAGTACTAGACTAAAAGGCATTCAAACATGATTTCATTTTCACAAAATATCATCCAAAAGTATCACCTAAAAGTATTAGTACTTTGTCTACTAATACAACATTCATTTTGAAAAATAATAAACATCTAAATGTTTCACAGATGCTAAAAAAATTTCAAATTTTCATTGCTTAACTTTTCAAAATTTAATGCCATGTTGAAAACCTTCAAGGGATTGTAGGTCCTAGATTTTAAAGAATAAAACAGTAACTTTAAGATAATTTCACATTACTCACATCATCATTTAATACTTTGTGAAAAAAATAACACTACATATTTTTAAGCATACTATATGGTTTTGTAGAATTGCATAACGAAAACAGTATCAACCCACACAGTATCATAAAATTGGATCCAAATTGTTCATCTCTATGCCTATCTACTGTTTTGGCCTCCACCATTCATCCAATAAAACAACTCTTCCTATCTCTTTCCATTTTACTACTAACTATTCATAAATAGTCCTGCATCTAAAACCTTAATAACAATGTAATTACAAGGATATAATTGTAATAAAACCTTAATAACAATGTATTATCTTACATTGGTAAATCTAATAAGACTAGAACAGGTTACCCCGTGTAGTATCCCAACACTCGAAACACAAAACCTGTAATTATACGTTCACTCGTCACACGTGACACAAAACCTGCAATTATACGTTCACTCGTCACACGTGAATACTATCATTTAATGGACAAATAAGTAGAATACAATTCTCCATAATATTGACAAAAATGTAGAACAAGTAATAAAGCAAATGACCACATGGTTATTTTTCACGATAGGATAAATAATAACAAATTACACTTGTTTATATACTACATTTACATACACACACTACTGTAAAATAGGGTTTAGATGACAATAGGGTATTAGATTTTATGACAGCTTTCTTAAACCTGTCAAATAAAAAAAAGCTCTAGACTATAAAAAAATTGATGTTTGGCTAATATGATAGGTTTTTCATTAATTGTCATAAATATTTTACCTAATATGACACCTATTCTTTTTCACTGTCATTAAATTTTCTGTAATTACAAAATTGGCATTGTATATACTCTCCTAAATAACCCAACCCTTTCATTTCTATCAAAATCGTGAGTGCAACTCTCTCAAACTCCCTCAAATTCCTTGGCTACATCTCCCTCTCCTTCCATCCTCGTCACCGACCATCATCGTCAATACCTCTCTCTCTCTCTATCTCCCTCTCTTTCTTTATCTCTCTGTCTCTGTCTCTTTCTCTATCTCTTTATCTCCTTCTCTTTATGTCTCTCTCTCTCTCTATAACCTTTATTGTTCAGCATTTTATATACCTTTTCTTGCATCTTTCCCAATTTAGGTTAGGGTTACTCCTCTCTCAACCTCTCTCTCTGCTATTGCTCGTCCTGCTAGTGCTCGTCTCTACTCTGCTACTGCTCGTCTCTGCTACTACTCGTATCTTCTACTTCTCATATCTGCTCTGCTACTGATCATCTCTCATATTGCTCATCTCTCTCTCTCTCTTTACTCTACTACTGCTCGTCTCTCTGTCTCTGTCTCTATCTCTCTGCCTCTGTCTCTCTGTCTCTGTCTCTCTATATTTGTCTCTATGTCTCTGTCTCTCTCTCTTTATCTCTCTCTATCTTTGTCTCTCTATCTCTACTCTACTACTGCTCGTCTCTCTATCTCTACTCTACTACTGCTCGTCTCTCTATCTCTCTGTCTCTATCTCTATGTCTATGTCTCTCTATGTCTCTGTCTCTCTATCTCTATCTCTCAGTGTCTTTTTCTCTCTGTCTCTGTCTCTGTTTCTTTATCTATCTGTCTCTATGTCTCTTTGTCTCTCTGTTCTGTCTCTCTATGTCTCTATCTTTATCTCCGTCTCTATGGGTCTCTGTCTCTCTGTGTCTTTGTCTCTCTATGTCTCTGTCTCTGTCTCTCTCTATCTCCCTCTGTCTCTGTCTCTTTCTCTTTCTCTTTCTCTGTCTCTCTGTGTCTTCTTTCCGTATCTCTATCTCTCTCTGTCTCTCTCTCTCTTTATCTCTCTGTGTCTATCTATATTTGTCTCTATGTGTCTTTGTCTCACTATCTTTGTCTCTCTGTCTCTGTGTCTTAGTATATGTGTCTCTATCTCTGTCTCTGTCTCTTTGTGTCTCTATCTCTCTATTTTTGTCTCTGTGTTTCTGTCTCTCTATCTCTCTATGTCTGTCTCTCTGTGTCTCTGTATCTATCTCTCTGTGACTCTGTCTCTTTGTCTGTTTGTGTCTGTCTCTCTGTCTCGCTCTCGCTCTCACTCTCTGTCTCACTCTCACTCTAGCTCTCACTCTCGGTCTCGCTCTCGCTCTAGCTCTCACTCTCGCTCTCTACAGAATAAGATTAAGATAATTTTAAAAGAATTTCAAACAAAAATTTGTAGTAATTTTCCTGAGGCCTTTTGGAATAAAAAAAGCATATTATAGTTTGAGCATTTATAAAAGGATTTCCTGTTGGGGATGGAAGAACCTTAGGGATGGATTCAAAGCAAGCATATAAATGTGCTTTGATAGTTTTTATTGATTCTGGTATGTTGGGGGTTCATCCACTTATCCCACCATTTGGTGAAAAAGACTCTTTTGAGTCGTGGGATCTCATTCTGATAGTCACATTTAAATCTCATTTCCAGATCCATGAGATATTGAATCGGATAATAAAATGAATCAAGGATTCGGATACTGGAATATCTCTATTTACTGATAAAAGAGAGTAGGTAGAATGCCATTCTCTATATTTTGTTTGAATCTTTCCCTCTTTCTCCCTCTCCCTTTCCCCTCCCTCTCCCTATCCCTCTCTCTCCTTCCCCCTTCCTCCCCCTTCCCCTCTCCCTCTCTCCCTCTCCCCCTCTCCCTCTCCCTCTCTCTATCTCTCTATCTAACCCTCTCTCTCTGCTACTGCTCGTCTCTGCTACTGCTCATCTCTGTTCTATTCTCTCTTTCGAATCTCAGCCTCTGGCGTTGGTTCTTGCACTATTGCGGTGATTTTGTAGTTTTTGTTTCAGATTTATTTAGTGTTATTTGTTGTGATTTAGTTTATCGAGATCTAGGATTTAGATTTTGAGTTAGGGTTTCCTGATTTATTTAGAGTTTAGGATGAAGCTGAGGGTTTGCGTTCGTTATTATAAGCATGTTTTGTGTTCATGTTTTTTAGTTCAAGCTAGATTAGCTTGATCATTTGATCCCATACATACTTTTTCTATCTCTGTAAGTTTCATATTTAATTTTTGTCAGGTGTTAGGTTCAGTATTAAGGTTACCTTCTTCTGTGACTTTAATAGATTTGAAATTCTATAGAGATTATGAGTGCCGAAGGACATTCCTATGAACCTAGAATCGATGGTGAAGGTGGAGAAGGGGTGGTGGTCAATATTTAATGCTCCAGCAGTTCAAAACTTACGGTCAGGACAAGCCTCGATTCCATTGTTGAGGCCTTTAAAACTTTGCAATTTCATGTTTTTTGCTGCTTTATTTCTAATAGCTTTTCCATTTTTAATAGGGGATTGTACTTTCGATTTTTTTTGTGCGAAAATGAAGATTTTTTAGAAAGGTGATTTGGGTGGACATATATTTGAATTGGTTAGCAGCCTATATTGCTGCGGTCGTAGGCTTTCTGGTGCACAATTGTTGATGATTCATTAATTAAGAATGTAAATCATTTTCCTCTCTCTTCATTTGCGAGAAAAATGTATACTTCAGAACAGGTAAATTTTTAATTTCATCATCATTTTCAACAAGTGAGATGATTTTTCATTTCTCAGGTGTATTATATATATGTTATTTTATTTGGGATCTTTGGGTCTGTTTTGTATAATCCTTTCTACGTATTAGCTTTGGTTCTATTTGAAATGAGTGGGTGCTTTCCTAGCATACATAATTCATCATTTCCACATTTATTCGTCTTGGAAGTTTTTGGACTCCTTTGTATCGTTTGTACACCTAAAGTCGGTAAGTATGCTTATATATAGAGATTGATGTTACGGAAAGATCATATTATCGTAAGTTGCTCACTATTGAGGACACAAAGGAAATAGAGAAAGTGGGCAAAGCTGAAGATGAAAGGCTTATGAAGGGCAGGATATATAGATCTTAAAAATCCAAAGGTTATTATTTTACTTATCTGTTGTTATTTCCATTTGTAATTATTTTACCTTGTCTCTTTAATTCCATAAAAATACTTTTTTTATTTTTTTTAATTTATGTAATTAATTCTAGCTCTATTGATGCTGCTAAGTATACACAATTATGTTACAGAAGAATCAAGTATTCCCTTTTGAGTTATGTTTTGATTTTCTTATTTGATGATGATTGTAATATGTCAGTAGGTATGGTAAGGATTCGAAAGAGTTAGGATACCTTTAATGACGGAGAATCCCCATCATTTATTTACTTTTTTCGGCACCTATGATGACAAGTAATCTTGTCATCTAATTGCTTTTGCGGTACCCTATATTGACGATTTTAATTTAAAATGACTAAAGATGATAGTCCGGTAGATGATAGTCGGTCAACATTCGATATAGGGTTATAATGACATTTTTTATCTGTTATCTAAACCTCATTTTATAGTAGTAACAGGAGAAAAAGCTAAAGATTAGTTTTCAATTCCTTCAAAAACTTGATAATCTAATAATTCCATCACATTTATTGGTTCTAAAATGATCCAAAATAATTTAATTTATCAGCATTTTAAACAAATACCTTTTATCAGCGTGTTAGTGGAGGTAAGTCAACTCATTACATTCCTAATAAAGAATACTTGTATATAAGATCTTATAGCATCAACTGAAATGACATGTTCCACTAATAATCTCAATACACTGCATGGTGACGTGAAGCTTCTGCTTAAAAAGGTTGTGAATACATTAGAAAGATAGCTTCCAACACCATGAATATACATCTTGTCTTAGCAAATATATTAACAACATGACCAACTGAATGCGACAATTTTACATGTCATAATGCAAGCTCATAAAAGGTTTCCTTTTCAATAGAAAAAATGGAATTAGGATATAAAAGTGTACTTGATCTTGTATAGGCCTTGCTTAAGCATAATTTATAGGCACATGTGCAATGTCGTCAAAGAAGTCCATGAAGCTTTCAGTAACAGTGTAAGGAAAGTCAGTGTCTATGTAATGTATGTTATTGCCATTCATTTTGAGCCACTATTTATCTCTGAATCAACAAAAGTGGAGTTGATATTTATCTTTGGACTGCAAAAGGACTGGAAGATATAAACACAAAGATTATCGAATACCAGTAAGAAATTTTTCTACAGTAAAGATTGAATATCAACTAGACTACAAAATAAGGATGTGCCTTATCATGGCATTGTAGAAGAAATACCATCTTCAACCTTATGGTTTGACACGGAATAAACTAGTATGTGTAGGCACTGAAAAGAAAGGTCCAAGATGAACCACTATTTGAAAATCAAGATTTAACTCTGATACCTCCTTTTGCAGCTTGGCTGATGAATGAAATGCTATAAACCATAAGATAAACATAGCATACCATAATTTGCAGAAGTTTTCCTTCAAAACATTTGACAACAAACATGACACTTAACCAAAAACATGTGTAAATATACCCAGCTAAATAAAATTAATGTCTTCATATCATCTTTGTGTTTATTAATGAATATTTCTTGAGATGAGATCTTAAGATAGATGAAAGAAGACAAGTGGAAAAATATCAAACTTGTAAAACATTAAAGGGCAGTATACACTAGAAGAGGATTAGACTTTTCAAAGAAGGACTTGTGTGATTGCCTGAGATTTCATGGAAAACCATGAGCAGAAACATGGAGGATTCAATGGTAACTTTTAGCATCAGAGCATAATAAACTAAGACATAATTAGAGGCTTTCAATTGCTTTGCATCTCTCAAGTAATTGAGTTATCATTTGTTCTGATTTAGCATGTCATAAACAATCATTAGAAACAGTGAAATATATATGAGTACCAAAAGCTGAGAACAGTGATAAGTGCCACTATATGCCAAGGAAAGACTCTTGCCATTAACTAGTTTCCTATAAATAAATAAATAAATAAAAGCATGGTCTGGCAAGATTACAGTAATACATGCCACTGTGAAGATGCTAAAACCACCCTTGACCTAATTGATGTTATCATAAGCAGCCTCCGGAGTCATCTGGTTGCATTTTACCTACATAGACAACAAGCCAAGAGAACAGGTAATGGATGTCTAACCCGTGATTTAAAGAAATCCATATAAGCTCCTTCAGAACCTACGTAGAACAATAAGCCAAGAGAACAGCCTATGGAGTCATCTTCTTGTACAATCTCATACATATAAACTTCAGCTAACCTCAAAGCTTACACAAATGCAGGGTTTGTGTTTAACTAACAATTAAAGGTTCAAACATAAATCAGACACCATCATGCCCAGCAATCGGGAACACAAACTCAAATTAACTCAGATAAAATTCAAAAATTACAAAAATCACAAAAATCAAACAATATTTTTGATAATGAAACCCTCATCTCTGGTTCTAAGCTACAAAATTGAAGTATGAGGTAATGAAACCCATACCTCTGCATGTTTGTAAAAGATAGTATATATGCAATGGGGTATTATAGGAACCATAGAGTAATGTACCTACTTTACAAAATCATATAGGACCTAGAGGATTTTCCATATTCTTTTTGAAATTTTCTCTCAATCTAAACATAAAAAAAACTAGCTCAAATGATTAAAGAGAGCAACCAAAATATTGAGACAGATGAATAATCATCCATCTGGCCGCTAATTTTTGTAAAAATTTTTCAGAAAAATAAAGAGGGTCAATCCAATCTAGATGAAGAGAATAAATTTTAAAGCATAACTAGAGGATTAAGGATTTACCCAAAACGGAGAGAATCTAAGACATGATGAAGTTCACGCTGGTAATCAGGAACTACAGAGTTATTATTCCTTTTCTACACCACCACAATATATAAAAATTATAAACCGAAGATACTGCAACCATAATATAAATTTATAGGTTTTAATATTTGTTGATATTTGGATAGCTTGCTGCTATGCTCCTAATAGATACAATAATAAAAGTGGAAATCATGAATGAAGATGGAATTAGTAAGTACATGTCCTTACATCAGCTGATGCTGCTGATCTTGGGTTATAGGATTGGCTTGTTATTGAGACATTCTACAGTAGAGCTCTTTGAGATCAAGTTTACATGATGATGCCTGAAGTACTTTTCCTTGCTCAGCACCAGGCCCCCACATTTTAGCTGTTCAAGTTGAGTAATAAAATTGTAAGAAAAATTAAGAGAAAAAAGAGAGTGCAAAATCGTCAACAAAAAATAAAGAGATATGATAATACCAACCTTCGAGGGTTAGGTTAATAATATAACTTTGAGCACTATGTGAAATCATGTTTAGTCTGCCAATGATCTTCAATCAGTTGACTTTAGCACTTAAGTCCTTCAGAATTCAGACTGTGTTACATAAAATCAAAAAAATTCTTTCTAGGCTACCAAACAGAAACAACTCTGTGAACAATTCTCTTTGCTACAGGTACCATATTTAGCAAAAGTTCCTTCTCATTCGACCAATTCTGAGAGAGAATAAATAAACAAAGACAAAATGAGCATAACACATGATGCAATAGTGTAAAAATGAAGAATTGCCAAAAGTCACCAAAAAAGACAAAGAGATCATAGAACCAAAACGTCGACTTTGTGGACCTTCAATCGGTAACCTAGCCCTCTGTTCTTCGGTGTGGCTGACGTGAGGGTTGGGGCTCTCTCATCTTAGATGATCTCTCCTTCAACGAACTCTAGAGAACCAAAATAATCTTCAATCTTGTAAGCCCTAGTTCATTCTCTATTGTTGAATGAGAGAGATAGAAGCTAATCGAGAGAGAGAGAGAGAGAGAGAGAGAAACAAGTTAATCGATAAAGCTTTGCTATCTCTTTTTCGACGAAGGCCTAGCCCTAATTTATATGTTGAGAGGGAGAAGTTGCGATAGAGAAGGGTAACTGAGAGAGATCGGTTCTAATTTATGGTTGTCTATTTTGATCGAGAGACAAGCAAATCGCGATATGTATCGACAAAAAAAGCCAATCGCGATGGGTATCGACAGAGAAGGCAAATCGCCATGGGTATCGATCAAGAAGGTAAATCGTGACGAGAAAGATGGTTTTTTTGTGTTTTTTTAAAGGGAGAGAAGGGAGTCGTGAGGGTAAAGAAGGTTGATCTGTTTTTTATTTGTATTTTAGAGAGAGAAGGCACATTTTCAGTCCCGCTTCTAATTTTCTCTCAGTCACGCTTCTATTTTGCCCCTCCTTTTTTTTACTTTTGACATGAATAAATTTTACTTGATTTTTAATTCTCTTGTTGTTTGTTATTTTTAACAAGAGAAGACTGAAACTCTTATATTTTATTCTTGTAGAATGATATATTTCTTGTAGTGTCTCTAGGTATGGATAGCGTTTCTCTACCCCCGACATGACCTTATGGATATAATAGATCAGCTCCTAGATGAATTCATCCCCTATTAAGACCAGGGAAGCACTGACGTCCATCTCTGAGACCATCAGGTATAAAGACAACACCTCCCCAGGCATCGGTTTAGAAAGTAGTGGTGGGGAACTCATCTAGCTTTTCAGGGCTAAGAAAGCTGCTTGACACTCCTTGGTCCATTGGAGCGACATATTATTCCTTAAGATCTTGAAGAATGGGAGGCATTTATCCGTAGCCCATAAGATAAAATGGTTGAGCGCGGTGACCGGCCCTTTGAGACATCAAACCTCTTTGGTTTACCATAAAAACTAGAAACTTTCCTAAGACGACTCTGAAAGCGCATTTTGAGGGGTTTAGCCTCATCCAATATTTTCTCAGGGTGTCGAACGTTTCGGCGAGGTCAGTGATGTGGTTTGTTGACTTCTACTTTTAACGATCATATCACCCACATACACCTCCATGTTCCTCGATATATGTAAGGCGAACACCTTGTTCACCAGCCTTTGGTAAGTGGCCACTACATTTCTTAGTCTGAAGAGCATCACGATGTAGCAATAAGTTCTAAAGTTGGTGATGAAGGAGGTCTTCTTTTGGTCGAGTATTTGCATCAAGATCTGGTTGTACCCAGAGTACGCGTCCATGAAGCTGAGTAGATCATGTCCCGACATGGCGTCAACTAGCTAGACTATGCGAGGGAAGGGGAAGTTATCTTTTGAACACGTCTTGTTTAAATCTATGAATTCTATGGAGACCATCTATTTTCTGTTTTCTTTCTTGACCAACACGACGTCAGCCAACCACTCTAGGTGTTGGACTTCTCTAATAAATACTGCAGAGAGCAGCTTCTCCACCTCTGCAATAATGGCCTCATCCCTTTCTGAATTCACACTCCTCCTCTTCTGTTTGACTGGTCCGAATTTGGGTCCACATTAAGGTGGTCGGTGAAAACGCGTCGATCTATGTCGGAAATATCCTCATGGGTCCATGAAAAGACATCCTTCTTATATGAACTCCTATTTCTACTTGGGAGTGAGCATTGACCTAATTTGGATTGTCCTCTCCGGCTATTCCAGCTAGAGAGTAACATATTCTAACAGTTCTACAAGCTCTCCCCGGGGTTGCTCTGTGGGTGATTTGTCGATCACGGATGTTCCCCTGTTGTCTTTACCTTCGAGGTCTTTTCACCTTAGGTCCACCTTTTGAACCTGACATTCGTAGGCTCTCTTTTAATGACAGGAAATTGGGAATGTTACTGGGTTGGGATCATAATTCTGTAGTTTATGGAGAGGAATGATTTTGATGTCATCCTCAATGACGACGCCAATTGTTGATGCCCAAAATTTCAACAGTATGGATACATGCTCCCCCCTTAGCGACTAGAGGTCCTCTGGACGTGGATATTTGCAAAATACAAACAAAGAACCTAAAGAAAGAGGAGAATTGAGGGTGATTTCCTCACATAACGACCTCTGATGTCTAAGTCATTATATCTAGTAGAAATTTGATAGATTTTTCCTTATGGGAGAGCTGCTTACCTTCTTCTGGAGTAGGTGGGGTATTTATACCTGAAGCCTCCATAAAAGGAAGTAAGTCGTAGAAGCTTTGGTGATGCAGTGAGAAGAAACGTGTCGAAGACGCCTCAGAGGTAGTTCCTCTTTGACATGATAAGTTGGGGTCACCTTTAATGCCTTTGTCCCTCGAGTTGACATAAATGTCGATATGACTTGATTAAGAGTCTTGTCTGACATGAGAAGCGTCGATTAGACTTCTAAATCAGAGGATGAATTGGAAGGCGCCACCTCGATTCTTACTTTCAGCATGTAATGATGGTGCTGGCATTAGATTGTAGTCTGGCCTTTCAGATCTTCGGCGCATATTCCTTGCTCCTCATGAGCTCTGTCCTGCCCGACCTGCCTTTGTCGTGGGTTGGTGAGGTTAGGTCGAGTAGGGCGCCTGAACCATGACAGGGCTCAACTGGTTTCCCATTCGACGCATCATGGTACAGTTGGGACATGTGTCATTCTTTTATCAGTTTCTAGGAAATTTCCATAACACTTACTAATTCATTAACCATAATTGTTAAAATTGTAAGAAAAAGATATCAGAAACGTAAATTAAAAAATACAATAAAACTAATTTGAAATTAAGAGGAAAGAGAGGGGTTTAAAGTTATGGAAATAAGAAACCTTGAAAATGTGAATTTTAAAAAAAAAACCCTCTTGATTATTAAACCTAAAACAGTGTTTAATATTTGATTTATTATTTTAATTTATGATTATTAAAACCGAATTCAGTTTTTTTTATTCTTTTTATTTTTAAATGAGATTCCTCTTCACAAAGAGATAGTGTTTAGGAGTTAGGGCTATCTGATCTCCTTTGTTGCATGTGTAAATCAGGAAAGAGAAAGAATTTTTCTTTATATATGTTGAAATATACATATATATACACGGCTAACTAACGTGCACCCATCAAGTGAGGGGGCCAAACACTATAAGTCCAATTATTCCAGATAACAAAATAACTCACACTGAGGACGTCTGTCAACATTTTACAGGGGTCAACGGTCCTAACGCAATCTCTGCTCAACGGACCTTACCCAGACGCGTTTTGGGTGACGTCCCACTCAGTGTTCATTGATTGTTTCCTAAACTTACTGCAATCTATAGTGAGTGCTTCCTCAGCCTTAACAGTTACACATTGAGTGCCTTCGATTTAGCAACAGGATCATGACCAATACAGCTTATAGTCATGGTTATATACAGTTTACATTAGTACATACATGGTCTCATAAACAGCTACTGTGAAAATTAAAAAGAGAAACTTATGGTTAGGGAGCACTGGAGCACCTGAGCACAACAACGTTATGTATGTGCAGGTGTGAGCAAGAAATTAATGGAGGTAAGAGATGAGAGAGAGAGAATTTAGAAAGAGAGTGTAAGGGCAAATATAAGTGCTCAGCACATGAGCATTATATTAATACTAAAAGGAAATATCCTTGCTCTCAACAAGGGTGAGAGGCCCTTTTATAATACAAAAAAGTAACTTAACTTACATACAAAAATAACTAGAGTAAATTAAAGTGACTACACATAATTATTACAAATCTGTATAATCGAGGTAGTGTGGCGTGGCTTCATGAGCATCGTCCACTTGTGCAGTTGGAGAATCTACAGTGAAAAAAGTAGATTTGTATGCTTCTTCTTGTTGACGGATAGCTGGTCTGGTCATTATCAGATCATATTAGCTTTCCTTTTCCTTTATTATGCTTATCCACTTGTTCAGATATGATAGAAGCTAACGAGTCCCAAAACTCAGCAATGGTTGGCTCTGGTGGGTCCACTTCTGGTGATAGATCTGGTAAGTCATCATTTGGATCTTGACTTTCACCACCAAGGATGCAGAAGGCATTGTGTTGGGTGAGATCAAGGCTTAGATCAGTAGCAGGCACAGTACTGAGAGATGCTGGTGATTGCCTTTGCGGACTCGAGTTGGTACTAGATGTGGCCATGGAGGACGTATCAGATACAAACACATATAGGAACTGGTGTTTGAGAAAGTCCATAGTTTTTACAGCCAGTTCTTTTTCACTAATCTGAGGAAACTGTTGTTTAATAAGATTCTTAGCATTTAAAAATGTATTGCTCGTTGATACTAGTAAAGGTTTAGGGACTGCTTCAAAGCAGACTTGGCCGTGGGTCTTAATCATTTTAATTAATTCAGTTAAGTGGGGGTTCATTCCTTTACCCCACCATTTAGTGAAGAATATACGTGTTAATACGGGTATTCCATTCTGGTAATCGCATTTAAGATTCCATTTCCAAATCCATGGGATATTGAATCGGATAATAAAATGTACCAATGCTTTGGATACGATACTATTTTTATTGATCATGCATATTGTGAATGCCATTCTTTAAACTCAGTTTGTAGGATTTCAGGTAGAGTATCAAACGTAAGACCAAATTTATCCCACCAAAAAAGTAACTAATTTGGTAATCCTGCGTCTAATACTTCAGGGCATATACGGATAAACCATGTATTGTTACGTATCATATTTTGATAATAGATTGTATTTGTAAAGGATTCGATGTAATCCCAATAACTGTGTTTTATGGTTTATAGATGTATCTCCATAGTTCTAGTAGTATGGGGATGTAGACCCCATTGATTGATGGAGATAAAATTTCAGGTTACAACCTTACTAAAAGTAATTGGGCTGGTATTTCGGTTAGAGTCATGGAATGTATGTCTGATTTACATGCTCCCAGATTGGACTACTATAGCTTCATAAACGTATCTATAGTGTTCAAATCTGGTTGGATACTGTTGTGTGGAGAGATAATGAGTATTTAACTCCCATGGATTTTCCATTATTCGGTTCAATTATGAGGATTGTTTCTTCAGATATGCGGTTACTAACATATTTTTCTGGTGTTTATATGACTTCTTTAGTAGCCTCTTATACACTAGGGAATTCTGATGGCCAGAAAATCACATCATTCGGATATTGCAGATTTGTTCTGCCACGTTCGCGCCCACGAGAGTTGCTGCCTCTTCCTCAGTTACTCATCATTGGAGTTTGTTTCCTGTAAATACTCACGGGTTAAAAAATCAGTTCACCTTTAATATATTCAATCTCAAAATTAAATATAGATAAAATACTCTGCCATGATGAAAATATTTATTTTGATGCAAGGTTCTGTACATCTTTTTTGAAAATCTGTTTTGCAGCAGAGCAGTCAACACGGATAAAAAATGTTGATTTAACAGATCATCTTGAAATTTTAATACACATTTTACAGTTGCTAAACATTCTTGTTTAATTGTCGGATAATTCTTTGCTGGTCCTTTCCAAGTACCAAAGATGAATCTTAATAATTCTTCTTTATGAGTTTGGGGATTTACCTGTTTCAGAATACCTCCATAACCTAGCTTAGAGGCATCAGTTTCTACAATTTTATGCCATGTAGGATGCGGTAAAGCCAAACAGTGTAATTGTTTGATTTTAGTTTTAATATTTTTAACTACTAATGTCAGATCTGATGTCCAAGGTATAGGTTTCTTTTGAAGCCTCTTATTCAACAGAGCAGTATCATGAGCTAGTTGGGGATAAAAGTCACAGATATAATTCAGACTTCCTAAGAATCTTTGTAATTGTGTTTTATCTTTAATTTCATCTGAAAATTTAGATGCAAAATCTATACTACGGTTAATAGGAATAATAGTGCCATTGAAAATGTTATGGCTTAAGAACCTAACTGTTGTTTGGAATAATTTCATTTTAGTGGCAGATAAGACTAAACCATTGCGGATAATAACATTCTTAAAAATATTAAGATGTTTAAAATGCTAATCTATGGATGATGAGAAGATTAAGACATCATCAATGTAACAGATAATAAATGTAGTATAAGCATTAAAAATATCATTCATGATATGTTGGAATTCAGATGGACCATTTTTGACACCAAATGGTAAAACATTTCATTCAAAATGGTCAAAAGGTACTGTAAAGGTAGTTTTATACATGTCTGGTTCAGTTATTTGAATTTTCCAAAATCTTGATTTCAGATCCAATTTTGAAAACCTGTAACCATTTCTGATCTGAAAATAAAAATTAATATTATTAAATCTAAAATTCAGCAGTTAAAGACTATAAATCAAATCCTTTCTCAAGATCTGAATCTCCTAAAACAGTATACAGCCAAAGGGAAAGCCCCTGTAGACTTCCTAGACCTGCCTTCACCAGATCAGCCAGGTCAAAGTCAAGGTCAACCTTTGATTTCACCAGATCAGCCTTGTCATATCTCACCAGATCAGACAAAGGAAAATAATCCGTATTTATTCCTACTGAACTAGGTCACCTTCCAGAATTGGTATACAAAGATTACCTTAGTAATCAAACCTGATTTTATCATTACTAGCGCCATTGTCTTAGTAGATAGTTGTGCCGATATGAACTGCGTTTATGAAGGATTAATCCCTCTGAAATATTTTTCATAAAACCACTCAATCTCTCACAAGCGCAGTGAGAATTCTATGAGAATTCAGTACAAGATACCAAAAGTGCTTATCTGTAAACAGGGAGTTTGCATACCTGTTTCATTTGTGCTCATAAAGAATATGACACAAAGCATTATTTTAGGTAATCATTTTCTCAATTTGATTATGCTTATCACTAGAATTGATACCTCTGGCATCAATACCGTAATTGATACTATTAACATTACTTTTGAATTTATTACCAAACCATACACTAAGGAAGTAGATATCATCAGACAATTGATTGATAATAAGACAAATCAGATTAATCTGTTACAAAAAGAAATACACTTTTTGATAATTGACCAACGTATTCAACAACCCAAAATACAAAAGAAAATTCAAACAATTCTTTATGAATTCCGATCTGAAACTTGTAGTGATATCCCTAATGCCTTTTGGGATAGAAATAAACACATTATATCTTTGCCATATCAGCCAGACTTCAATGAAAAGAATATTTCTACCAAATCTAGACCTAGCTTGAATATTTGAAACTCTGCAAAACTGACATTGAATCCCTGTTACAAAAGAAATTAATTAGACCTAGTAAATCTCCTTGGAGTTGTACTGGTTTCTATGTAAACAAAAATGCTGAGATAGAAAGAGGATCACCTAGATAGTGATCAATTATAAACCATTAAATGATGCTTTACAATGGATCAGATATCCAATCCTAAATAAAAAAGATCTACTTGATAGACTTTATGATTCTGTGATCTTTTCAAAATTTGATCTGAAATCAGGATTTTGACAAATCCAAATAGCTGAACAAGACATGTATAAAACTGTTTTTACAGTACCTTTTGACCATTTTGAATGGAATGTTTTACCATTTGGTGTAAAAAATGGTCCATCTGAATTCCAGCATATCATGAATGATATTTTTAATGCTTATACTGCATTTATTATCTGTTATAGATGATGTCTTAATCTTCTCATCATCCATAGATCAGCATTTTAAACATCTTAATATTTTTAAGAATGTTATTATCTGCATTGGTTTAGTCTTATCTGCCACAAAAATGAAATTATTCCAAACAACAGTTAGATTCTTAGGCCATAACATTTCCAATGGCACTATTATTTCTATTAACCTTAAAAAAACCGATACCTCGGACATCAGATCTGACATTAGCAGTTAAAAATATTAAAACTAAAATCAAACAATTACACTGTTTAGCTTTACCGCATCCTACATGGCATAAAATTGTAGAAACTGATGCCTTTAAGCTAGGTTATGGAGGTATTCTGAAACAGGTAAATCCTCAAACTCATAAAGAAGAATTATTAAGATTCACTTCTGGTACTTAGAAAGGACCAGCAAAGAATTATCCGACAATTAAATCAGAATGTTTAGCAATTGTAAAATGTGTATTAAAATTTCAAAATGATCTGTTAAATCAACATTTTCTTATCCGTGTTGACTTCTCTACTGCAAAACAGATTTTCAAAAAAGATGTAAAAAACTTTGCATCAAAACAAATATTTGCATCATGGAAGAGTATTTTATCTGTATTTGATTTTGAGATTGAATATACTAAAGGTGAACTGATTTTTTAACCCGTGAGTATTTACAGGAAACAAACTCCAATGATGAGAAACTGAGGAAGAGGCCGCAACTCTCGTGGGCGCGGACGTGGCAAAACAAATCTGCAATATCCGGATGATGATATTTTCTGACCATCAGAATCCCCCAGTGTACAAGAGGCTACTCGAAAGAGTACTAAAGAAGTCCTCTTGACACCAAAACAGTATGTTCCTAACCGGATATCTGAGGAAACAATCCTCATAATTGAACCGAATGATGAAAAATGGATGGAAGATCCATGGGAGATAAAAACTCGTTATCTCTCCACACAACATTATCCAACCATATTTGAACACTATAGATACATTTATGAAGCTATAGTAGTCCAATCTGGGAGCATGGAAATCAGACATACATTCCATGACTCTATCCGAAATACCAGCTCAATTACTTTTAGTAAGGCTGTAATATGAAATTTCATCTCCATCAATCAATGAGGTCTACATCCCCATACTACCAGAACTATGGAGATACATCACAAAACCATAAAATACAGTTATTGAGATTATATAGAATCATTTACAAGTACATTCTATTATCAAAATCTAATACATAACCTACATGATTTATCCGTATATGCCCTGAAGTATTAGACACAAGCTTACCAAATTGGTTCCTCCTTTGGTAGGATAAATTTGGTCTTACGTTTGATACTTTACCTGAAATCATACAAACTGAGTTTAAAGAATGGCATTCACAATATGTCCTAATCAATAAAAATAGTACTGTATCCAAAGCATTGGTACATTTTATTATCCGAATCAATATCCCATAGATTTAAAAATGGGATCTTAAATGCGATTACCAGAATGGAATACCCATATTAAAACGTATATTCTTCACTACGTGGTGGGATAAAGGAATGAACTCCCACTTAACTAAATTAATTAAAATGATTAAGACCCATGGCCAAGCCAGCTGTGAAGCAGTCCCTAAACCTTTACAAGTATCAATGAGCAATCCATTTTTAAATGATCAGAAACTTATTAAACAACAGTTTCCCTAGATCACTGAAAAAGAATTGGCTGTAAAAACTATGGACTTTGTCAAACACTAGTTCCTACATGTGTTTGGATCCGATACGTCCTCCATGGCCACATCCAGTACGAACTTGAGTCCGTAAAAGCAATCACCAGCATCTCCCAGTACTATGCCTACTACTGATCTAAGCCTTGACCTCACCCAGCACAATACCTTCAGCATCCTTGGTGGTGAAAGTCAAGATCCAAATGATGACTTACCAGATCTATCACCAGAAGCGGACCCACTAGAGCCAACCATTGCTGTCTTTTGGGACTCGTTAGCTTCTATCATATCTGAACAAGTGGATAAGCATAATAAAGGAAAAGGAAAACTAATCTGATCTGATAATGACCACACCAACTATCAGCCAACAAGCAGAAGCATTCAAATCTAATTTTTCCACAGTAGATTCTCCAACCGCACAAGTGGACGATGCTCATGAAGCCACGCCACACTACCTCGATCATACAGATTTGTAATAATTGTGTGTAGTTACTTTAATTTACTCTAGTTACTTTTCTATGTAAGTTAAGTTACTTTCTTGTATTTTAAAAAGGGCCTTTCACCCTTGTTGAGAGCAAGCATATTTCCCTTTAGTGTTAATAGAATGTTCATGTGCTTAGCACTTATGTTTTCCCTTACACTCTCTCTCTAAATTCTCTGTCTCTCATCTCTTACCTCCATTAATTTCCTACTTACACCTGCACTTCCACAGTAGCTATTTATGAGACCATGTATGTACTAATGTAAACTGTATATAACCATGACTATAAGCTGTACTAGTCATGATCATGTTGTTAACTCGAAGGCACTCAATGTGTAACTGTTAAGGCTGAGGAAGCACTCACTGTAGATTACAGTAAGTTCATAAAACAATCAATGAACACTGAGTGGGACGTCACCCAAGTCGCATTTGGGTAAGGTCCGTTGAGCAGAGATTGCGTTAGGACCGTTGACCCCTGTAAAATGATATATATATATATATATATATAT